>NW_020769331.1:44857-125304 GCF_900518735.1 Pseudonaja textilis | reverse complement strand
TTGCACTCATGCTCTGGTTCAGCCTCTCATTGCTCAAACTTAACACTAAACTTCCAAATTTCATTACTTTTAACCCCTACATGCTTTTAACTTATCATCTAGATGTGGTAATTTTATACAGGTCATTAAGAAGCTGTCAGCCCTTTAAGGTCAGTCAAATAGGAAGCTCAACAATTAATACTATCCTACATTACAGTAATGTTTATCCCCTCTTTCCATTTACAGTCTTGAAAACTAGGGAGAATCATTTCTGAAATGCTTCGCATGCCTCCTTTCCTTTGTGGAATGAAATACTTTTTGCAATCCAGTTGTCTAGGCCGCAGTTCTTCTTCCTGCCTCCTGAAGTCATTATCACAGATCTTTACAAAACAATGCCTGTCAAAGTATTACAACTCTTCAAGAAGAGGCCTTTTTTTTTCTCTTTACGTATATAAAAACCAAGATCACAGCATAAGATCATCCCATAAATTAGTAAAAGGTTTAAGTCTATATGAAATGAAGGTACTCCTTACCACACCATGAGAGCTCTGTTAAATGAATGATTCTGAAAGCAAATCTTACAGCAAGAAAAAATGCCATTTTTATATATTAAAGCAGGGGAGGCAACCATTCTCTACCAAAACTTGGAGCCCTTGAGTGTAATCTGCTGGAGAAAAGCCACATTCAAGTTCTGAAAACATCCAAGGCAAATGGAAGGGACAAGATCTAAAAAGAGGTGTCAAATTTGATTTCATTGAGGGCTGCTTCATGGTTGGGTTTAACCTTGGGAGGATGAGAGGGCGTGGCCGGGGTGGGTCTGACCAGTACAATGTCACCTGTGTTGGGGACACCCGAGCTCTGTTTTCAGCTGTGACGCCTCCTCCAGCACTCTGCCAGTGAAAACAGAGCTCAGGAACATCGCAGGCCGGTCCTTCACTGTTTCCAGGGCAATCCCATGGGCCAGATCTAAGCACCCCCATGGACTGGATCCGACCCGTGGGCCTTGAGTTGACACGCCGGATCTAAAAGAAGTCAGGAGATCATTTTACCTTCCTGGAACTCTATCCATTCTCTTTCCCTTCTCCAGTTCAGCAAGAAAGAGAGAAATGAGTTTACAGAGAAATTAGACCAAGGACTATTGTATAAATATAAATTTGAGACACTTGTACACATATACTGCAGCTGTGATTATTTTGTTTGTGTTGTCATAAATGCTTATGGGTGTGTTCAGTGTCATATTTTGTTTGGATAAAATAGGTGGCAGGTGGATTAGAATCAAAAAAAAGACAACCTAATATGAAAAAGCTAATGTACTTTAGATAAAGATCTGGCACACAACACCCCAGACTTGATAAGAAATACAAAAAGAGTTGGGCATTGCAAAACCTGGAGACAGCAGAAGAAAAACAAAAGAACTGGAGAAAAATCACAAAATATAAAGACCTGTAAATAGAAGCAGAATGAATGTAGCAAAAGAAATCAAAGACAGTAATATACATCTTGGGTGCAATTCCAAAATATCTAGAAAACTACTGAACACCATTTGCATTGACAAAAATTACCATCATCCAATTGAAAAAGGCAAGTTTACTTTGAACAGCTTACTTCCTCCAACAATATCTTAAATATTATTAAACAACATCATGTGCATCTCCACGGTCTTTAGGAAGCAGTCAATAGATGTTAAAAATGCCAAATCTAGTCTAAACATCTGGATGACTGCACAACCAATCGTAACAACAATAACAGCATTAGCCAACTACAGAATAAAAAAGGTTAAGAGCTTAGGGAAAAGACTAATATTTGCCAGAGAAGATTATCACAGCATATATGATTCTCATTTTTAGTTTGAAAATGATCATATTAAAAGACATGTTATTTGAAAAAGTCAGCATTTATAATACTTAATATTTCAGGCTATGCTTTAAGAGATTTGGATATAAATCTGTTCTTGGTCATGACTTTAGGCATATTGGTATCTCAGTCTATTTTCTCCCATCTCACATAGTTGTGCAGAAAAAACACACACACCTGGAGATAGCACAGAAGCATTCTCGAAGCATTCAGAATGAATGCCAATATTATCTTACTTAGTTGTAAGAGTTGAATGTTCATGTTGAGATTACTGATTGTGATATAGCCCATGATCTAATCTGGTATTAAAACAAGATACTGGTATCAACTGTTCCTCATACCCCCCAAGCAACGAAATCTTAGTTCATTACAGAGGAGATATTAAAATTTAAAATTCCCATTAGCTTTCGGACATTTTGCAGGTCATATGAAAAATGAGTTGGATAATGTTCCTTCTTTGGAACTGCCAAGATATATGTAAAAATATTAAGTTCCAAAATTCAACCTAGGTGGATAAACAGGAATAGTTCTGATTGAAAGATTTGGGAATAACTTCCCAATTGTTATTAACAAAAAGAAAATTGTTATAGTTATATTTCAAACCTTTAATGAAAGGAGCCTTGGTAAATATAAACTCCAATATTATTCATGGGGCTAAAATAGCCATTTGATTATTGAAAAAAGATACCCAGATGGAAACAACGAGGCTGGAAAGATGAACTTGCAATGAAATGGACCACCTTTCAAACACAATTACTGCAGAAATGGGATCAATCTGTTAAACCATTAGAAGCAAAAATCACTTTGATCAGTGAAACATTACCAAAAATTGCACATATAACCTCTCAGGCATTAGATGGAATGCAAACATTGGTAGTTAATGCTATGGACTCACAGATGGAAAAACACTGTTATTAGAGATACACTATAAGAACAGATTTAAATGTTTTAATTTTAAAAGGAGAGGATTCGTGTAACAACAAAGTGAAAATCAATGCCAAATTTTTGTTAACTGGGGAAAAAAGTAGTATCAAGAAGTGGACTTGCAAAGACTGAAAGAAGATAAGATATGGGAGCTGTAGCATATCTTCTCTCACTCTGGATATTATTGTAACCTTTATCAAATTAACAACCAAGAAGAGGTGATTATGAACATAGGCATACATAATACAGATTTCTGATAAGAGACAGGATTAGGATATCCTTTTTCAATAATCACATGGCTGTTTTAGCTCTATGATTAATATTGGAGTTTATATTTACCAATGCTCCTTTCATTTCTTTGGGACATTATAATTCTGTTCCTGGATGTTATCAGCTACCAGTGGGGATTCCCAACCACAGCCACTTCCAAATTTTACACAGCTTCCATCAAATGAGATCTAATAATCATCTTTAAAATGCCATCTTGACTTGCCACTTGGACTTGTAAATGCAGGTCTAGAAGATGAAGATCAGGCTAATGTAAATTTTAAAAAGTCATACTAGTAGGAGTATACACACAAAATAATAACATTTCAAATGGTAGGTAGACTATCTCTTCCTTAAACATTTCACTTTCCTATAAAGATTATGTTCCAGTTGAGGAAGACTTTTTGCTCTGTTTTCATATCTGTATTATTATTTCCACATTTTAACACAGGTAGGAATTATTTTAATTTTTTTTAGGAGTATTTAGGCGCATAAGAGCACAGAGTTCCTCTGTGAAGGGGCTTAAATATTTGATAAACAAATAAATAATCTTTACCTTTTCAGGGTTCTTAGAAAAAAAATGAATGGAACTAGTGGTTCAACAGTAGTTCTGGGCAAGTTAGATCTAAATCTATTTATTTGTACATTGGGACAATGCCCATATTTATGAAAGATGCAGAATTGTGTTGTGATGGCAATGATGCTGCAATTTTGAGAAAAGGAGTGGTTTCTGCCTCTTTTTGCATGGCTTCTACATAATGTAAAAGAGTTGGAGGGGGTAATAGGAATTCGATACTTAAAATATACATTGGTAAATTACATAAAATATATTCAAAAGGTGCAGGGAAACAATATGGGAATTAATAGAGTCATAAGAAACTGAAATGAATAATGTAATGGGCTTGGGGGCACAACATTAAAAGGACCATGATTTCTTATTTAAAAAGTATCAAATAAAAAGCATAAAACAGTATAATTTTCCTGCGATGGCTACATAAAAAAATAACAAATTATCTGCCAATGTTTAATATGGAAGTGAATGTATGTGACTATATAGGCATTCACAAGTGAGAGGGATAACTACAAAGGTCGTTTTATTTTACTATATTTATATAATAATTTTTATATGTCATATTATATTATTATTGTATACATCAATAAATAAACAATTAAAAAGGAGTATGTTCTTCATTCAAGATATTAACAGAAGACATTCAAGCTGCACATTGGTGGCATTTAAATATTTGCAAACTTAATATATTTTCCACAGTATCTGTAATAGTGGGAACAGATATATACAGGAATTGTAGGGGAACATGCACCTCAGATTCAAAATAGAATAAAAATCTATTTGAAAAAAGCTATCAATATACCCACTTAGATGGCAACATCTTCATCTCTCCCCAAATACGTAAGATCTTCACTTAATTTGATTGTATTTGATATCATAATTGATCATAATATTATACAACATTTAGTTGGCTTAATGAAAATTAGAAAACATGCCTTACTTTCCTTTAGTTTATCTATCTCTATTATAAAAAAAATTAGAATAAAATAGTAAGACAAGGAAAGCTTTGAGGCAATATGATAAAAAAAATTAAGGAAGTCAGAAGACATTGCAAATGAATTTACAAGATTTTACTCTGATTGTACAAAAGAAAAGAAAGATGAGGTTGAGCTTTACAAAGTTTTCAAATAATATCCATACTTTAAAAAAAAAAAAGGTCCGGTGCACTAGATGAATTACAACAAACAAATTAAAATGTTTAAAAAATCACCAGTAGCAGATGAATTTACATTTTTATAAGATACTTTTAGAGCAAATAGTTCAGCATGCATTTTGTCATGTCAAACTTGCCAGTTTTATGACTGTGTCATACTGGATTTCTGAGAGTGCTGGATCAGTATTGTAGTTTTCCTCCACGGGCTGGGCCAGAGGGAGATGGGACTGGCACCACCTGCAATACCCTGCTGACCAAGATGGGGCATCGGGAGGCCACATGCACCCTCCATGTGCCCTGTTTTCAGCCTGGATGGCCTCCTGCAGCACTTTCCCAGCAGATGCTGCAGGAGGCTATCCAGGCCAAAAATGGGATGCACGGGGGCCACACATGGCTCCCCCATACCCTGTTTTGATTGCCAGAAGCACTGTGGGCTGGACTTGGCTATTTCTAGACTGGCCCCACGGGCCAGATTTAAGCACTGATTCAGCCTGTGGGCCTTGAGTTTGACACCCCTGATATAGATAGTGGAAAGGTGAGTGAGTTATGCTTGAACTCTTTCTGCGTTTCTTAAATAAATTGGATGTAATATTGTTTTATCAATATTCCTGGTAAACTATAGAAGCTGGTTCTATGTCAGTCGTCTTGACCTACAATCCACTCCAGATAACACAGATAAAGAAAATGAACCAGCTTATTTAAACTATTGAAATCTCAGTTGTGGTTCTCCATATAAGTCCCAATTGATTAGACAAGTGTTTCTTAATCTTGGCAACTTAACATATGTGGACTTCAACTCCCAGAATTCCTCAGCCAGCCATGCTTATTGGGGAAATTTGAGGTTGAGAAATACTGAATTAGATTGAGCTACAACTCCTGGTCTATCTCTATTTCAGCAAAATTGGGTATCAAGTTTTGAATTATAAGTCAATCCATTGTAAACAGGGGGACGATAAATTTTTAAGTTAGCATATCTGGAATCCATGGAGTTCTTCAAATCATGACAGCTCAAACTCTTAAATATGACAAACGTTGCAAGCATTGAAGAATTATTGTTAATTTTCATGTAAATAGAATTGACTTTAGAAGCAAAGAAATATGTGAGTGATAACCAATTTACATCTGAAATAAAATTTATCAGAAAATTTTTAATAATAATTTACCCACATTTCAATGCCAAGCAATAGAAACTGTGGTTTAATTACATGGAAAAATGGATCCAGAAAATCTTATTGCTGGCTGATTTTAAACCTGAGATAACCAATGCTTTCTGTTTAAGAACAAGAAGCAATCTCTTACAGATATTGGCCCCTATAATTAATAAAGATCAGAAGTATAGTACAAAAGATCCCCTTTAAAACTTTGAAGAGAGGGCTGCCACATTAAAATATTTTGGATGTAAAATTAGAATTTGTCCAAATTTCCCCCTATAGCAGCTTCATTTATGAAAATACTTTGATGTGAAGTGTACACCTGCAAGAAATAATGATGTTAAATAGAGGCAGTCCTCAACTTACAACCACAACTGAGTTTGGAATTATGGTCATAAGTCATGGCAGTTATTAAGTTGGTCGCCAGATGATTGTGGCTGATTTTAGGATCTTTTTTTATAATAGACATTCAATATTTTTTAAATCTAAAAAAATGAGAATATATTGTTTTTTCACATGCACTTCAAGATTCTTTCAGTTTATTTATTTATTTTTAATTTCTGCTTTGGTGGATCAAGCCCTATTACAATCACAGATCATGTTATCAATTATTGACAAGTGTATTCCTGAACTTGAGAAGATCATACAATATATCATATTCTGGATATATAGCATAGATTTCATTCTAATCTTAATGACTGAATTAATCTTCTATCATTACATCATAGTTGTTATGGATCTTTTTTCTGCTAATTAGTTTTTAGAGAGGTATGTATTTATATAATTATAATCAACACATATTTAGCCTTTATTCCTTCATGGTAATTTTTTTTTGTTGGTACTCTATGTTTTGGACTTTATTATTTTAAATTAATAGTTAACAAAAGAAGGAAAAGTGCATAAAATGTGGAAATCATTTATAACTGTTCCATTTTCTACACTTCTGAAAATATCAAGAAACTTGGAATCTTTCAGACTAGCTAAACCTAAACTCTAATTTGTTATGCCTATTTTGGACAGTAGATTAAAACAGTCAAAATACATATTTTAAAATCAAGTTGATTTCATACCTCAGGCTTGTACAAGATCCATCTGGTAGTTTATTTAATCTATTACTGCAGGGATTAGGATAGCCTTTTTCCAATTGGTTTCTAGATATTTATAAGCTTTGCATAATTTGAACTGGACATCTTTATTATCATTAATAAAAAATGAAGCTTTTATCTGAATTATTGCGGTAAATCCAAATAACATTTGACATAGTTTCAGAGATACAAGAACCTATCCTGTTCTTTTTTTATCACAATGCTATTAATAATGGTTGGAAATCTACGAGTAGCATATATTTATGCAGATAACTTTGTACTTTTCTTATCAAACCCAGTAGAAACTAGTATACAGCCTGAGTTTGAAATCTTTCGTAGTATATCTGTTTTTCAATTAATTGGAAGTGGAAAATTGGATGTGGTGTTTTCATCTTCCTCCAAATAAACAAAATTAATTAACAATTATTCAATATTCCACTTCTAGGTAAACAAATATGCAAGATAAAAATTACTACAAACTTTTAAATGTTTATGATTCAAAACCAGTCACATTTTTTTTAAAAAAATGATGATTTAGCTTATAGTCTCAAATAAAATAAGAAATGTTTTTGTCAGAATTTGAATTTGACAGAGTGATCCCAGGAACAACCTCAGAGCTCTCTGTAAACATATACAGAGAGAGAGAGACACTTTGGCAGAGAAAACAAAGGGAGATTAAGAAGTATTTCTGACATGCAAAGAAATAACAGTTGTTCTTGAATAATTAACATATAATATCGGATGGCAACATTAAGAACCATTTAAGAAGATGTGCAAGGAATCTATAACATATTTATTATCACACAACAATAAATGTCAAAACTGAAAATATACAAGAAGCTTTGAGATATGTAATTAATCTCAAGTAGAATAGTGTGCTGTAATTGTGGTTATATCGCTTTTCATAATCTAGCAGTTAGAATACCTAATTATATACGGTGTGTACAGTAAGTTCCAGGACATACTGTGTCTTATTTAATAAAGATTTAGTATGCTTTCCTGGAACTCCATGCTAGATCCATCCATTTTCTAGGTTGGATTTCTCTTTTTCTTGCTTCTCCCACTGTGTCAAATTAGGATTTCCTCTATTTTGCTTTCATAGAAGAACCTGATTCTATTATTTGCACTTTTTTTTTTCCACCATTCAATTGAGCTGGAAAGAATAAAAAAGGTAAGAAAATTATGCAGAACACAGCATAGACCAGCCTGAGCCTGAAGCGGGTGGGGGGAATCAAAGGCATCATAAATCACGAGTACCTGCATACCCGCAAGAGATCTAAGCCCCACCCACCTTGAATTCCTTTCTTAACTGCCGCACATTTCCTTTTATCGTTAGTTGATCTGATTCTTGTAGAAAGCTGAAACTTGCAATAAATCTTTGTAATCATTTGAAATGCCTGAATCTCCTGATTTTTATGGTGCTTTGAACACAGCGGCTGGACCACTTTCCAATATATATTTTTTTTACCAACAATGGCCACAGGAGCCCCTGAATCTCTGTCTGTATAACATAACATACATGTGTGCAAACATAAGTAGGTGTATTTATGTCCTAGGAAGCAAAAGCTGAGCTGCATTGACTACCTGCTCCATTCTGAGTAACAGAGACATGGGCTTAGAGGTAGCATTTTGTTTTTTTCCTAGAGATTCACTGGGGAATCTTTTTCAGGAATCTTTTTCCTGAATGAGTACAGATCCAGTTCATTCCCAATAATTACCTTTTTTTTCCAAAACAAATCTGGTCCCATTTTGTTCAATTTTTAGAGAATTAGCTTGCAGAACCACAATCACTTTGCATACATTCCATTGGCTTGGAAAGAATTTAAAAAAAACATATTTCCAGACTTGCACTATAGTTTGTAAAAATTCCAGCAAAGATTTTAAAGTTAATTTGGGGCTTTTATATCCTGGCCAAAGAAATGAAAATTAATCTTATCCCAGATTAAAATTTATTTTATATAGAAGTTGTTGGCTATTTCTTAACCACTACCATGAAAATTTCAATTTATTGAGTCAAAAAAAGCTAACAGTACCTTGAAGGTATTGAATTCATGCCATCACCATAATGCATGTGTTAAGAAAGAACTGAAGTGAGTATAAAAAGTATATGATTTCTCAATGTTTAAAAAAAATGATTATTTCATTTTATCTATAGCAGTAGATAAAACAAACTACAAAATAAATTCTTCTTAGAACCTGCTTGATTTGATTTAATTATTAATGATTTGATTTTGGGGTTTATTTCTGTATGCATGTATATTTATTTCATAAACCTTTTATTTTGAATACTTCTTTGCAAAAAAAAAAGAAAAACAGGCATCATCAATCACCGTCATCATGATCATAATACCAGAAGCTAAATGTGATACATGGTTGATGAGACTAAATAATTGTTTAAAATTAAACATCTTTACCAGCATAATCAATATATAGATTTGAAAATGACCTAATTTCTGAAATATTGGGAAGTAAATGATGTAAAAAGATGAGATGAGAGAAATCTTTCACATAATTGAAAAATTAGCAGATTGAGATTTCTGTGTAAATTCTGCTTACATTTCAGTCCATATTTTTGTTGTATCCATAACTTAATTTAAGTATTTTACTTAGAGGAAGGAAGGAAGGGAGGGAGGGAGGAGCTGAGATCAAGCCAAGTCAACTTCTAAACCCTGACATTATTCTTTGTTAACAGATAGCCACATTTTAGATATATCCTGAATTCTCTTTAAAAAGTAGCATTTGCTCACTGTTTTCAGCATGTTGTAATTCTTCATTATTTTTCCCAATTCTACCCTCTGCAGCAAAACAGTTTATTCAAAGGCAGTAAAAAATGAGGCTCCGCTACAAGCAATTATTTTCTAAAAGCTCACTTGTCTTTACAGGCTAGAAAGTGACACTATATTTCATGTTGAGTAGTTGTTTTTCAAAGGAGTCTCTTTGGTTAAAATCTGGACCCACTAAAATGAACAGAAAAACAGAATATTTCTGAAATTGATGGAGTATGCCCATCAAGGTCAATAAAGGTAATGTAATAAAAAGGACTAAATATGTCAAGCATAAAACAATGTTGGTGTTATGTAAACAAAGAACATTTACAATGCATTGCGAGGTCTGACGATCATCAAGTTGTCAGACAGTTATGGGTTGCTTTTCATAGGTTTTACAGAAATATAGATTAGAAGGTCCTTGGGGCTTGCATGTTATATTAGAAAGGTAAAATGAGGGTCTTACTATGATTATTGATGTTAGCAGACATATCTCATTAATGTCTGTTTATTACTTTTCATTGCTGTGCATTTGATCTTGAATTTTTGAGGTCAGAGGGTAGAAACAGCAATTCATGGAAATGCTAGTAACAAAAGTGGGATTTTCAAAAGTCAAGCATCCCACCCACCCCGTAAACAAGTATAATTCCTATATGTTCCAACAAGAACAAGAACACAATGTTTAAATTTATACTGCTATTAAAAAAAAAGAAAAAAAGTTGTTGCATTATCCTAATACATCTTTGTGGATTACATGGAAGGCCACACCAGCTTTCCATAGATATAATTGCTAGTTTGAAGAGCAGATGTCATAACTACTCATAAACAGAGATGACATGATAAGCACACACAAAAATATCAGCTAATTGCCCTCACACAATTGACTATTCTGTGCAGAAACTGAAGCAAGAGGAAACATCTGTGCATCCAATTTAATTTTATATTTATTTATTTGTATTTCACCTTTATTATGTTAACAAATAACTCAAGGTGGCAAACTTGTCCAACGTACCTTCCTCCCTCTATTTTCCCCACAACAACCCTGTGAAGTGATTTGGTCTGAGAAAGTGAGACTGTCCCTAAGTATCTATGTCATTTCCCACTGGGATGACTCAGTTATATATTCACCACCTCTTTACTTTCTAGGAAATTATTTAACAATAGCAATAACACTTAGCCCTTTGTAGTGCTGTCCAGCCCTCTCTAAGTAGTTTAACAACAATTTTGCTCCTAATTTTATCGACCTCGGAAGGATGGAAGACAGAGTCAATCTTGAGCTGGTCAGGATCGAACTGGTGGCAGTTGGTAGAGTTAGCCTGCAATACTGCATTCTAACCACGTGCTACTATGGCTTTTAAAAAAATATTTTAAATTTGTGCTAATACCTAGAGAATTTAAACAGGGTGCTCTCAAGGAAAATTTACAGATTAATTACTGGGAATTATACAGATAATTGCTGAGTAGTTGTAACAAAAATTTACTTCCTGGTTCCAGTTCTTTTCTGTTTGATATTCCTGGGGAATGGAAGGAAAAAGTAGAGAAAAAATTGCACCTATACAGAGATGCTGAGTTGAAAGTGAAACATGAAAATGCCCTGATGCTGGTATTTCATGTGGCATCAGTGGATGAAGTCAACAGGATAGTCAACAGGATCTAGGAGACAATTCTTTGTAAAATGGAGAAGAAAAGAAAAGGAGTGGGAGACATATTACAAGTTTACCAAGTCTAATTCAGCAAGGCTTGAGCACTTTCTGTGGAACTGAAGCTTCCTCAACAAGAACAAATAGTCTTAAAATACACTATGCTCAAATGTTTTATTTTATAAAGTTCAACTAAACTCTTTATATCAAGAAACTGTACAGAGACATAAATATGGAGATCCAATGGCTTAAATCAGAGATATAATAGCTGATTGACAGCAACAAGATTATGCACAAAAATAGGACATTGTGATTCCTTCAGTGGACGAATGGTTGCAAAAGTTAATGGAGTTAGCAGAAATAGCTACATTTACTACTTTGATTAAAGAAAAGAATACAATTATTTTTTTTTTCTACTTGGAAACCACTTTTGGATTTTGTGCTCCAGGTAGAAAAAAAGAAATTTTGCTTTTACTTTTTGCTGATTAGATAGGTTTGGTGTTATAGAAATGGCTAGTATGTATTATTATATAAAAGTTGAGGTTTCGTGTTATTTATTCTACTGCACCAAAAGGAGTCTGAAGCCAGTGTTTTTTCTCCTTTACTCTTCTCTTTACTTTTCTCTTTTACTTTTCTCTCTTCCCCCTTTCCTCTTCTACTTTACTTTATTTTCATTTATCTTTCCATGTTTGTATCTTATGCTTTGATAAATGAATAAAAAAATGAACTACAAAGATATATTAGCTGGTTAATTGATTGTATCTATGTGATGTTGATTATGTTTGCTAAATGTGTCTATTGTTCCCTTAGAGATGGGACAGAACTTACTCTTTCTCATAAAAGGGAGGCTATAATTGTAATAGATACATTTCAACTGTCATGGTCGACGGCCATCTGACAAGAAATTCTGAGAGTTGCAATTCTCAGACATTGGCAATGTATCCGATTGGAAAAAAGTGGTGTTTAAGAGTTGAGGTTTTTTTTATGTTAGAACAGTTCTACTCTAATCTAGGTAGCACCATGAACATCAAAATATGTTATCCTCAAAAGGTACCCTGAGTCTCTCCAAGGGAGAAGGTTGGTGATCTTACTTGTAATTTTATAAGACATTCATCTTGTGAGTTCTTATTGAAAAATAGTGAAAAATTCACATTTTCCCTTACTTCCATTAAATACAAACTTCGTATTTAAGTTTGCAAAAATCTTCAGAACATAATCAAATGTCCTCTTAAGTTTTGGTGCAGCAGATATGAGAAATAGCATCTTCTGGGAATTAACTCAAGAATATTTGCCTGATGATATTCAGCACAAGGTTATTTAACTATTGTAAGCTACTTGAAAGCTTTCATGGAACAAACATTTTTCAAATTTGATCATTTTTTTTTAGTTCTTCCAAAAAAGTTTATCTTTTCAGTAAAGCATATAATCCTCATTGTATTAATAAAAATAAACAATATCAAAATTGAAACAGTTCCCTGATTCCCCTCCAATTTAATTACTGAATTGTTTGATCTTAAATGCTTGACTGAAATTTCTTTTGTGCCTAACCAAATAGAATATCCTTGTTTCTTGAATATAGGAACACTTTTCTACAGAAATACCACTTTACTCATGTGTTACTCTTACAAATCAAAATTGTTTCAAGAGTCTTTGAATGTTGTAATTGATATACCACAGATTGTTAATCTAGTTATTGTTGTAAAAGATGACTGAAACTCCTAACAGTTTAAAAATATTTATGAGTGTCAGACCTACAATACACTCTTGGAATGCTTTGACAGATTTTTATTTTATTGTTTTATTGGGATCTAATCTCATGTAAGTCTGCATAGAACTGTAATTCTAATTCCACAAGTAATTGCTGCAGTTCTAACAAGAAAATATATTACTTTTACTCTATTATGATAAGGTCTGGTCAGATAGCTTCTATTGCTATCAATGGTAGATAGTCCTTTCTCCACAGAGCCATATCATTGGTCTGTATACCTTCCCCAAATTGATACCTCCCAGATATATTAGTATAATCCTCAGAATTCAGCTATTTTAAGCTTTGGATTAAGCTCAACTATAATAAGGTCAATTTATGCTCTGATGGAATAAGGGCACGACATACTAGGAAGAGTTTCTCTCAATACATTTGAATCCAAATGTCAGAGCTGACATCATATTCTTCAGCTTTGTCTTGCTAGCTGCTAGCCTGCCATGAACTATGGAAAGAGAGAGCTGTTGGAAGGAGTAACACTGACTGCTCATCATACCTTCTAGAAACACCATCTCACCAGCTCAAGGTCAAAGCCCTGGGAATGAAATGGAATGGTTCTCCAACTAGCCCGCCATTGCAGAGGCTGTTCTCAAAACAGTTTATTCAGATCTAATTGGACAATAGGGGACCTACAAGGGGAGGAACAGGATGGAAGAAAAGTTAACTGGGGAATTTTGATGCGTAAACATCAATTCTGGCTTTGCTATGCTGTGAGCACTTGGCTTCTACTAAAAGTATACTTTCCCTAAGAATGGAATTGAGAGTCTCTCCTTCCTAGAATACCAAGTCGGGGCAGGCCTGACACCAGATCTTTCAGTATTTCATTTCAAAAGCTTATTCATAAATATATGTAGAATACTGGGATGATACCTTGAACTGCATAATATAGGTAGTCTTTGACTTACAATCCTTCACTTAGCAGCTGTTCAAAGTTACAACAGCACTGAAAGAAGTGACTTTTGACCAGTTCTTACACTTATGACCATTGTAGCATCGCCATAGCTACAAGATTAAAATTTGGGTGCTTTGGCAACTAGCAAGTCTTTTCAATGGTTGCAGCATCTTGGAATCACCTGATCATCATTTGCAATCCTCCTAGCCAGCTTCCAACAAACAAAGTTAATGGGAAAGCCAAATTCATTTAATGACCATGCTATTCATTTAACAACTGAAAAAAGGGTTGTAAAATTGGACACAACTCATTTCACAACCACCTTGCTTAGAGATAGAAATTCTGGTCTCAATTGTAAGTTGAGACTACCTATATAGCAATGAAAAATGGTAAGAAGAAATGATGAAGTGGCTGCTATATGAAAGCATAATACATGCATGACCAGTTAGCATATGACTACTGATACTTTTAAGCACTCATGGTAAGATTGAACACAGAGTTTTACAGTGTATCAAGCTAAGATGTACATTTAAAAATGCCTATCTAGCCACTTTCTGAAGAAAAGAATCAAAATACTATCATAGTTGTTTTCTGAAAGCCATCAAACAATTCTATAGTCTCATTAAAGTCCCTTAAAAACTGGGAAAGGAAAACAAGTGATGATGATGAGGATTATACAACTTCAACTACTAATTATTATCATAATCAGCACTTGATATGCGCAATGTTATCAAAGATAACCAGTCGCTTCTTATGGGTCATGCAATTCACTTTCCATTTTTCAATAAGCCCGGTGCTCAAAGAGATGTTAGAATATAATAAGGCCTTCTCAGTGTATTTGTTGTCAAACAAAAATAGCCGCATCATTTTCAGCTGCAATCAAAGGAAGAGAAGAGACTGCTTGCCAAAAAGAGGAAGATAAAGTGGATGGGAGAAGTATACGTATCAATCTTTTGAGGCTTCTAAGATACAAAGGAAAGAGCAAATCTTTAGGTCAGCATGATGGTACTCTTTTCAAGAGAAGTGCATCTTAAAAGCCTTATAATAGACAACTATTTTGAGATTGCTGGTACCATGTTCCCTAAAAAAGGTCTTTGCATTTTTTTTTAGGTTAGATAAAATTATAATTGGCAAAGGCAGCATAAGTGTAAAACTCAGTCTGTATTTTTTTCATTTATTAATTAGGAATAGAATATGGTGAAAATTGTCTTCCATCAAATGAAATCTCTATGGAACCTATTGCCAAGTTTCAGCCTTCACTTCTTCTATGACACAGTTTGCACTTATTCTAAATGCCAGAGCACTTTTTAAGCTTTCAGCCATTTACAGCAGAGCTACACAAATTCTCTTCCAGATGTTGGGCAATGTGAGCATAGTCATATAAATACATAGAAACCTTAAGTTTGAGTCTGCAAGCTTGTTTCATCTCCATATGTTTAGCATGATTTGTAATGGTAATTTTATCAAAAAGAGCCAAGAAGATCAGGCAATTTTCCTGAACGTAGGGAGGCAACTACATATGCTCAGAAAACAAAAATACACCTTCAGTGGAAAAAGCACTTGGGGTCAGACCAAACTGAGGCTGTTAGTGGCAAGCAAGAATGATGTAAAGAAGATGGGGATACAGAGATACTTTTGGACTTTCAAATTTGGGTTAAAAAGGTAAAGGTTCCCCTCACACATACATGCTATTCCCGTCTTTAGGGGGTGATGTTTATCTCCATTACAAAGCCGAAGAGCCAGCGCTATTCAAAAATGTCTCTGTAGTCATGTGACTGGCATGCTGAAGGTGCACGGAATGCTGTTACCTTCCCACCAAAGTGGTCCCTATTTTTCTACTTGCATGCTTTCATATTGCTAGGTTGGCAGAAGTTGGGAAAAGCAGCGGGAGCTCACTCCATTACCCGGCGCTAGGGATTCAAACTGCTGAACTGCCGACATTTCTGATTGACAAGCTCAGTCTCTTAACCACTGAGCCACCACATCCCTAATATAATATAGTTTTAAAGTAGAATTAGCTCATCCAGTTGTATTTCCTGTCTGGTCTACCTCATAAAGCTGACAACAATTGTATATTCTGTATCTTCTGCATGGATTTCCATTCTCCAGATGATACTCGATTTATCATTCTAAGCTATATTTATTGATCGTGGGGAGAGAAGTTGAATTAATGTGCTCTGTGAACTCAGCCATGTACTAGCCCTTGACTTCTGCTGGAATATTTCATTGTTTCTTCTTGACTTGAAATGTTTTCTACTGATGTGCTGATTCCATTCATGGACTGTATGCCCGAAAGAGGGAAATTTGAGAGAATTTTTAGGAAGAGGTTAAATTTGGAATGTCTCTATAGTCTTAATTTAGCAAACAAAATTTGATAGTTAGGGTAGCTGGATAGACAGATATAGAGATAAGAGAGAGAGAGAGAGAGAGAGAGAGAGAGAGATGAATGGATATGTATGTATGTATGTATGTATGTATGTGTGTGTGTGTGTATAGAGATAGACACATGGACGGACAGACAGACAGATAGATGATAGAGAGATAGAGAGTTAATTGATGGATAGATGGATGATAGGAAGATGTAGAGACATCTGGCCCAGAGAATCACCAAGAGTGGGACACTACTGAATAGAAAATGTTATCATCATAGATGGATTGATGGATGGATGGATGGATGGATGGATGGATGGATGGATGGATAGATAGATAGATAGATAGATAGATAGATAGATAGATAGATAGATAGATAGATAGATAGATAGAGGCAAATGTAGCTATTATTGCAGGTTTTTAAAAGAAATATATTTCTCTTGGCCTAAATTAGTTTCCCTCTCACTGCTCAATCAATCAGAATAGAGCTGGAAAGAGGTCTTCTAATCCAACCTTCTGCTCAAGCATCAGACCCTATACCATTCCAGACAGGTGTATAATTGCTGTATAATTCAAGAAAAAGATGCAGCTACTTTAAAAACCTACAGTGAGACCAACACTTCCTTAGGTTCACAGGAGTATAATAAATCCGCAAATCTGATTGTGCTTTATTACCTTTGTCCTTAAGGCATAAGGCTTTATTACCTTTGTTCTTAAGGCATAAGGCTCGGTTATCTGAGGACCACCTATCTTCCAGGCTTCCTGCACATCCAATAAGATCAGATTGATCATCTATTAAATAATGCATCTGTCAGAACCCAGAAAGGACACCTTTTCTGGGACAACATTCTGTGAGGCTCTTATTCCTGTGATGTCCTGGAAGTCTTAAAAACCTGCTTTTTCTCCCAAGAGCTGTAGTATGGTAACAGATCAGTGTATTTATCTGTATGTTCATGGTTTTTTTTAGTCTATTATTGTTTCATTGTTTGTCATATTTCTTCATAATGCAAAAAACAGAGAGTTGTTCTGGAATTCAGCAGCCTTAGATTAAATAAATACATAAAGCCCAATTTTACCTCAAGCATGTACCTCTATTCTAGGCGAGCAAGGATAGCTAATTCACAAAGAGTTTTGCCAATCAGCATCTCTTACATAATGGGTAATATATTGCCATATTCAGGGTATTTTCTGCTCCTATAACTTCTATTTTCATGTATTTATCTTAGCTCTGTATTCACTATTTCAGTTCATTAAGTAAACAAGCAACTCTCTTTTTTTCTTTGCAAAAAACAAACAAAAAACAAACAAACCATACCTTTCTGATTAATGCAGGAGTCTGCAATTTTTAAGAGAACTGAGAAGTTTGATTATTTATTTAAAGCTTGTTTGCACAAGATATTATTCCAACTGTAATGGAACAAAAATAATAAATAGAAAAAAAAAATGCATGAGGATAGCAGCTATCTCATAAACTCCTGAATTGGAAAAGGAGAGCAGATAGGTCTAATCGACAAATCAGATAAAAATGACTGAAGATATTTAAATTTCTACTCACCTTTTTTTTTTTACCAGCCACGCAAACTTCTTCAACTTAAACAAATATCCTAACAACAAGATTTTACCTTTTTAGGAATTTTAATATAACCAATGTCTGATTTCATTCAGTATAAAAGTTACAGCTACAGGACAAGCGAAGGCAGATGAGAACTCACGAGCAATGTTACTGTCTTCTGTCGAAGACTTTTCAAATAACATTAACCAATATTTTTTTTAAAAAAATGAAAACCTCTATGAATTAAATCCAAAATAAACTTAAAAAGCATAAAGTAATAATAATACTAACAAAATAATATCTGGAGACTATTCCTGGGTCTTTTGAATTTAGAATGCATTCAACGCCTAAGTTCTTCAGCCTAAAATAGACTTATAGATTAAAGCACAGAGGTAAGAAGTTGTCGAAAATGAACAAGTCCAACCTGAATGCTACCAATGTCCAAGGAATACCTATGTTGCTTTTTTGCCAGCAAATCTCTCATTGTAGTTCTTTTCATCTCCTCTCCTCTATATTTAAGACTACCCCACCCATTCCATTTGCTGCTTACACCAACCTAGCTTAACTATGGCTTTTGCAGTGCCCTCATAGTTGAAGCTTTTCAGTTCCACCTTTGCTTCTTCATGGTACAAGCCATATCTATTTAATTATAGATGCCAAGTTTTGAATTTGGAATTGTGTAATTCTGGCATTGTATACAAAAGAGATGCTATACTACTCTGTTATATTCTGATGTTATAGCATCTCAAGCCACAAGGTTGATATTCCTTTTATTTTTTTGGTGCCGTTCGGATAATAGTTAATATTCTGTTTTCAATGAAGGATTGATAGAGGAGGAAATTATTCAGAAATCACCTGAACTCCAGAGGTGGTATTCAGCAGGTTCTGACCAGTTTTGGAGAACCAGTAGAGGAAATTTTGAGTAGTTCAGAGAACCAGAAAATATCATCTCTGACTGGAGAATTTACAATATCCTTCCCCTGCTACGCAAGCCACGCCCACAGAACCGGTAGTAAAAATATGTGAATCCCACCATTGCTCAACTCCCTATAGATCCTCCTTTTTTATTTTTTTTACAAGTAACACATGCAGTAGGTACTTCCTAAGAGGCCTTTTGCTCTCCTACCCCATTCACATCAATGAACAAATGCACATCAACATAGGATGTGGAAGTACTTTGTACTGGATCTCAAGAGTTTCCAATGAATAGATGCTAATTTAAATTGGCCTCTAAAATCTTGTAATCTAGTATTAGTCATAAAAACTTTTTTATCTAAACATAGTTAGCATCAGTATAGAACCCAAATTTGGATAATTGTTTTATCTTCTACATTAGAAACAGTTGCTATGATGCATTTAACAGTTACAAATAAAACAGGGAAGGAGAGAAAAAATTCCCCCGAAATGTGGCTAACAATAACTTACATTATTCATATAATTAATCATTTTATTGTAATTTATTTTGAAGCGCATATTCTAAACACAATTAATTCTACTTTTCAGGAAAAGATTGTCCTAACAACATACTCTTTAAAAATGTTTTTCACGCAGTGTATGACATCTTTTCTTTGACTTCTCAGCTTCAAAATGTGATAAATTTGTCAGTCTGAAATGGTTGTCTGCCTTCCTCACTGCTGTTGCAAAAGGGAAATTTGAAAAGAAAAACTTGACACAGTAGCTCTAAAGGCCATTTTTTTTTTTCCTTTTGGTAGAAAGTCAGATTTCTAGAGAAAAGATCATCTCTGTGGAAAGAAGATCCTGTATAATGTAGGAAGCAAATATGTTACTGTTCTCTTGCTATAACAAAATGCTTTGGCAGTTGCTGTAATTTGATTCATACCATTCTTTCCTAAATGCCAAATGGTCAGAAGTTAATGTGAATCAATAAGAGATTTATGATATGGTATCTAGGTGTTTCTAGGATTATTTCAATATGTTTGTTTTATGGCACTTTAGGAGACAGAAGGAAAAAAAAATGTTCCTCTTCTCCATCATTTTTCTTGCAAAAAACCTAGGAAATATAAATGGGCCATTAAAAACTGAAATAACGGTAAGCATTCCAGAAGCCCAGGTTTGGGGTTTTTTTTAATGTTAATATCTGGAATAAGCACTGACCTTTTCTCAAGGATGGCCCATGTAACACTGCTGTTGTGCAAGCTACAATGGTTGCCAGTTTGTTTCCTGGTCCAATTCAAGGTGTTGGTTATAACTTTTAAAGGTCTTTATGGCACAGGCCCATGGGCACCTGAGGGACTTTCTCATCCCAATGCGATTGGCTTGCCCAAGGATATAAAATTTATAACACAAAAGTATAATTATTTACTGGAGTTGGAGTTAGAGGAGGAAATTGTTAAGGGATCAATGATTGCCTGGGCGAGAAATGTGGGTCATAATATAAATTTGGATGAGTGGGAAAAGACTTGGACCGAGAACTGGAAGCTGAGTTTGTCAACGGCATTCAAAGAAAATCAATATAAAATGTTTTGTAGATGGTACTTAGCGCCGACACTACTGACGAAAACGTATCCAACCTTGAAACCGAAATGCTGGAAGTGCAAAGAAAAGAAAGGAACATTTTTCCATATGTGTTGGCAATGTATAGAGGTCAAAAAATACTGGAAGAAAATACAGAGATGGCTTTTTGAGATTACAAAATATAAATTGAAACATTTTTATTAGGTATGATTAAAGGGAATTTGAGTAAAGATAAAAGATACCTTATTAAACACATCTTAACTGCAGCAAGAATCACTTTAGCACAGAATTGGAAGAGTAATAAAATACCACCAGATGAAGTTCTGATTCAAAAAAATAACTATGCTGAACTAGATAAATTCACTATGGAACTGAAAGGCAAAGATGATCGATATGGGAGAGGTGGTACAAATGGGCGAAGAATAAAGATAAAAATAATGTATAGTCACAAAACACGAAACATGTATATACAATGACACAATAACTGTTAATGGAAATGAGATTTTTGTATTTTTTGTTTTTTAAAGAATTTAAAAAAGAGAGAGAGAGATTGGCTTCCCAGTACCTGTGCTTGGCAGAATGGCCATGCTGTGGACTTACTGATCAAGGAATTCTGGTTGGTGAGGTCCAGAAGAAAAAACATTTCTGCCTTGGCTCCCATTCTCTGGAACATCACACCCATCCTTCTCCTGGCCTTCTGTAGAGGCTTTAATATGTGACTCTGCCAATTGACGTCGGGCCCTGGTAGGTGCGTGTCATACTGAAGGTGATGAATGCATAGAGAGATGACTCTACCTCACTCCCTCTTCCGTGGGAATCTTTTTAATATTAATCTTTATTATCTTAATATTTTTAATGTTGTATATTGTTGGTTTTACTTTGTTGTAAAGCCTCTAGAGTTACCTCTAGGTGAAATGGGCAGCATATTAATTAATTAAATGTACTCCCAATAGGACAATAAACTGCTTTTCTTAAGGTACTCATTCAACCAGTGTGACATTCCTTAATCATTCTGGCCTTCAGCTTTCAAAGTGGTAGGGGGTAATATTCTTGAGGCTATAAAGGGTCTGCATCTGTATTGCTGACAGTAACTGTTGGAAATTTAGGAAGAAGGAGAGATGGTTTCACTAAGATATCGATAATTGGCTTTCCTGCTGAATACAACTGTGCAATCTGGAGTTACGATGAAATTAAAAATAGAGCTGGGAACTATGACTTGCTTATTTCCTTGTTATAGAACATAAGAAAACCCAGATGTCTTCTTCTAGCTCTGGAGAAAGCTGGGAAGTATGGATAAGGAGACACAGAATAAATGGGTAGCTTCTGCCCTTTGCAATTGTGGTGACGTGCAGACAACAACACATATGCATAGCTGCCCTTTATGCAGGGGTGGGATTCCACTGGTATAACAACTGGTTCGGTGATTGCGCGTGGTCTGCATTTAAAAAAGGCAAGCCCCCTTTAACTGAAGCCTCTGTGAAGGAAACAGCTGAGGTGCGGCAAACTGCTCTGCTGTGGAAATCAGCTGTGATCTAAACAAAGGCATAAAGCACAGCAAAGATCAGGGACGGGCGGCCCCACTTCCTTGCTGTAGCTAACCAGTTCAGAGCGAGCTGAACATGGGAAAAGGGGTTCGCCCAAACCGGTCCGAACCAGTAGAATCCCACCCCTGCCTTTATGTCCTGATCAGGGTACTACTGGTTCTGTGGGTGTGGCTTGGCGGACATGGCAGGAGAAGGATACTGTAAAATCTCCAGTCAGAGGTGGTACCTAACGGTTCTCCGAACTACTCAAAATTTCCGTGACCAGTTCTCCAGAACTGGTCAGAACCTCTGGGGTACACCTCATGGCAGCGTGACAAAATGCAATTAATGTTGCTAGTTTCTGGGCAAGATCTGTTTAACTTGTACATATTTTAATATTGTATATTATATTTAAACTCTTATATCGTATCGTGTGCCTTATTTTAATTGTGATGCTTCTGACACAAATAAACAAACAAATGTAAGAATGGGGAGGATAATACCTTGGCTCATATTATAATATGAACATATCCAACTTGCATTTTCTCAATCTAAAATAGTAGCCCTCAACCTAAATCAGTTCACTTAGTGACCATTCAAAGTTACAACGGCATTGAAAAAAGTGACTTATGGCCATTTCCCACACTTAAGACCATTGTGGCATCCAGATGGTACTATGATTTACAATTGGATGCTTGACAACTGATTCACATTTATGAAGGTGACATTGTCCCGGAGTCATTTGATTCCCTTCTTGCGACCTTTTGTCAATGGGAAAACCGGATTCCCTTAACAACAGTGTTGCTAAGTTAATAACTGCAGCGATTCCCTTAACAAATGTGGCAAGAAGAGTCATAAAATGGGACAAACTCACTTAACAAATATTTCACTTAGCAACATAAATTTTGGACTCAATTATGGTCGAAACTCAAGAACTACCTGTATATGTCAAAATCCATTTTTAAAAAACAGTGCAGTTCTTAGAAAATACAAAGAAATGCACATATTTGGGGAAATATTATAAGAATACACTGCATTCAGTAACATTCTCTGTAAAAATATATAAATTAGGGAAAATGTATATGAAAATTGATCACATTTTTTAAAATCATGAACTCCTTTAGAAATGGGTCAGGAGAAAGAGCATTGTGATCTTTATATACTATGTTTTTTATAAGTTTCAGATTCAACAACTTTTAAAAATTTGAAATGAATGACTTTTAAAATAGTGGTCCTTAAAATATCGGCATATAGCATGTCTACAAGAATTTACAATATGCATATAAAAAATGGATTTAATTATATCTTTATAAATAGCTTTGGAAAGACTTCCCTTGTAGTGTATATATTACCAGAAGGCATATATACAGTACAGGTATAAATTTAGGAATATGGGTAGAATATAAATTTTCTGCTTCTAATGTTTGGTGAAAGCTTCTATTAGTTATGGAACTAATGTCTCCCATTTTTAGCAGATGTGCTATTTCATGAAAAGCTATCTCTTCTCTGGGGTCAAGTATGCCATTATTTTACTTATATTATGTTCTGCAGCCAAGTTTCTGACAAATGAAGGTAGAAAGTATCTCCTTTCATTACAGACATAAAATGCAACATTATTTTGTAGCTCCTCAAATGAAGTGATGGGAAAAGAATTTTTCTGCCATGAGAGGTTTTCAGTTCTGCAACTTTTATTAGGTGATTGAAAAAAGAATCATTCTGGCTGCTTTGCAGTCTGAGACGATACACAAGGCAGTGAATAAAGCTTAATTTGAAGGAAACTCAGAGTGACTTACTACAATTTGTCACTTTTTGAGTATACTCCAAGAAAGAATGCTGACATGTACTAAAGAGCTTTCAGTGAAAATTGAAATGGTTCATTTGTTACGTCAGCTGAAAAGCATTAAGCAATACCTGAAAATCATTAGAAGATTTATTGAAGTGATTTAAAATATCTCTTAATGGAAACATGGAAAACACTGGCATAAACCACATTATCATTTAAACAACATAACTAACCAATGTTATTAAGTCTTAAAATATTCTTATTATTTAATGAATGCAGCCAGAGCTCTAGCTAAATTTATCACTTTAAAATGTCATGTCTAAAACAAACAAAACATTTCTGTCAATTACAAATTTGGTGAGCCAAAGCATGAATCCGAATAATACAGAATAAAAAACAGTAAATTGAAAACAATCAGAAAGAATGTATCAAACAGGATGATTTTTAAAGAGAATTTGTTCTCTTTCAATACTGGATAGATCTAAGTAATAGAATTTCAGTCATCCCCTTATGGAGATAGTTATGTTCTGGGAATGCTGAATTTGTACCAGAAAGGAATTTAGGAAATTCCCAGTTAAAATTTTTACTGAATCCAGCTACAGGTAGTCCTCAATTTATTACCACAATTGAGCCCAAAAGTGCTAAGCAAGACAATTGTTAAGTGCATTTTGCATCTGGATTCCTCATTGACTTTGCTTGTCGGAAGGTCATAAAAGATGACTCCAGGACACTGCAATTGTCATAAATATGAATCAGTTGGAAGTGTCTGAATTTTAATCACATAGCCATGGGAATGCTGCAATGCTGATACGTGTGAAAAACAGTCATAAGTCACTTTTTTCAGTTCTGTTGTAACTTCAGCCACTAAATGAACTGTTGTAAGTCAAGGTCTACCTGCACCAGTTTCACATATTCACTTCTTTTATACAAAACACGAAGCGATAATGCAGTTTGCTTTTGATTTTGCTGATTGTGGGTATCCAATCAATGGCAATGTATTCATTAAAACATGGTTAAAGAGAATGTCAGTATTCCAGAAAACCTCCACTCCTACAAATAACTCTGAGACATACATCCTCACCAAGGTTCTTTCTGTTAGAGTAGTAAACTGGCACGTCTGTGAAATCCCGAATCTAAAAGTTTCCTTGCAATAAGTAAAAAATTACAAATCCATCCCCTGCACCCATCATTGCATCACATGCCCCAATCACCATCCGTCCCAACTTGAGGCGTCTTCTCAACCAGATGCAGTAATAACGTGACCCTGACTTAGAAGAAGAATGCTATTATGTCTAACCACATACACTCCAAGAAATTTCCCCTCCCGTTTTCCCAGGCTCAAGATTATGGCAGTGTGGAAGCATCTGGTGCTACTATGGCTTCCAAAGCTGACAGAGTGCCTGTTTTCACACATTGATGTTAAATAGAATGAGATTCTCTGAACTCTGAGCACTAGGTATTCCCATAATACCATATGTCATATTTACAGAATACTATTTTTTTAAACCTTAAGTTTGCAAACATAACATCTCATCTTTCATTCCTAGAAGATGGAGTTGAAAAGTCTCTTTCATACATACCCATATCGCAACCCAATGCAGTCTGACAGGAAAGAACTAAAAACTTTCTTTTTTATGAATGTGGGTCCCAGGACCACAACCTTGAAATAACATTTTCAAAGGGAAAGACTGAAGTGAAATATATGTAGATGATAAGATTGTCCATAAAACAGGGTGCTGTAAGGCCTAGGGTGTTTTTTTCTGAATCGATAAGAGAGGTTCCTGTCCAAAGCTACAGAATAGTGGCATCAGGACATATCAATTTTGGGTGAAACTGCATACTGGTTTGCTTTCAAATAAGGTTCTGAGTTCCAGAAAGAAGGACCAAATAATTGGGGGAGGGGGACATGAAACATGACAACTTCATGATATGAGGATGACTGGAGTGGCTGAACACTATGCAGCCATGTTTTTGTCAACACTTATGGATGTATTATCCCTTTTTTTCTTTATCTAGATTGCTCACATTTAATAGGACAGAATAACTTTGGTGGGTTTCCTGTTCAGGCAGGGAATCCTATATCATTTCAGACAAATCTTTGTTCAATCTTTTCTTAAAAACTTCCAGTGTTGGGGCTTTCACAACTTCTGGAGGCAAGTTGTTCCACTGATTAATTTTTCTGTCAGGAAATTTCTGCTTAGTTCTAGGTTGCTTCTCTCCTTGATTAGTTTCCATCCATTTCTTCTACTCCTGCCTTCAGGTACTTTGGGGCAGGGGTTGCCTACCTGTTGGACCTCAGGGAGCACCAAACTCATAATTTTAGATCCCAGGGACCACTAACCAGTTCTGTGGGCGTGGCCTAATTTGTGGGTGTGGTTTGGTGGTCATGTGACTGGCTGGGCATGGCTTGTATGTAAACATTATAAATATTTATATAAATATTTATTTTTTTATACAAAAAGGAGCAACTTTTACCTAAAATCAGGCAAAGCAGGCAGATTGAGTTGCTCACAGAATCACAGATTCATTCAGAGATCTTATCTATCTGCCATTGGCTAGCTCAATCTGTCACATAAAATTTGCTT
This sequence comes from Pseudonaja textilis, assembly GCF_900518735.1. The sequence continues at coordinate 98,973 of NW_020769331.1, read as the reverse complement.
GCAAGCAAACTCACAAAATTAACTCACAACACACCATGCATGTAAATATTGAATTTTTTATTTAAAAAAAGATCAACTTTTACCCAAAATCAGGCAAAGCAGGCAGGCAGATTGAGTTGCTCACAGAATCACAGGTTCATTCAGAGATCTACAGGTATCCAAAGCTTTTCCAGTCTTACCATAACTTTTAAAGTTGGGTATAGAGAATAATGGGTGCAAACTATTATTTCTTAGCACCATCTTCCACTTGCAATAGAGTTATAATAATGACCAATTGACCTTCTAATTTGGAAATTATACTTTTGCTTGTCTAACAATGAATATGTATGCTTACAAAATGGATTGTGCATGATAGGGATCCTGTAATAGGCTAGGCTAACCTTAGACAATTGTTTTCAAGAGAACTGAAACAATATATCTAATATTCAATCAAGTGGCACACTCTAGATGTGTTACAACAATAACTATCTGAATTCCCAGCCAGTGTGATAGATGTGAATAAAAAAACTGTTTCAGTGCTTCTAGAAAACACCTGGTTGGAAAAGGCCAATGAAGAAACATAGAACATAGAAAATAGAATAATACGGTTGGGAGGAACCTCGCAGATTTTCTAGTCTGTCCCCCAACACATTTCTTCTATCCAGTGGTGGGATTAAAAAAAAATTACTATCGGTTTTGTGGGTGTGGCTTGGTGGGCATGGCAGGGAAGGATACTGTAAAATCTCCAGTCAGAGGTGGTATGAAGCTTCTGAATACCACTTTTGCTTCTATCCCTATCCCAATCCTTGTACTATGCAAGTGCTAGATCCTCTTTTAACACGCATATCACACACTGAACATGTGTAAAAAGGAACGAGGCTTCAAATGGTGAGTTGTATCTGCCATTTGAAAACCAGGGAATACTGATATCAGCACCAAGATAGTGAGCCTATAGAGATGGCCTGATTTACTAAGTGAACCAGCTATGAACCATAGTAGGTCCCTTCAGCTACAGCTTACATTAACCCAATGCACAGTAAATCAAAAGACCTCCTCTCACATCCTCTCCAGCAGCCAACACCAAAATAAGCAAGGATTAACACAGACAAACAATCAAACAAAATACGTTACCCCAATTAAAGAAACATCAAGGAGAAATCCACACCCAACCTATCTGGCAATGCAAGCTACTGTATATAAACAGGGACCAAATCCTACACTCACTACACTGATAACATTATATAGTTGAGTAATGAAATGTCTGCAAGTAAAGAACCAAGCTGAGAGCATCAAGGACTCTACACTAACCCAATTCTGCATTCAGGTCACATTGATGATTGACTTGCATACATAATCACAGTTAGTAAAATGTCATCCTTATTTCAGCCCAGACTATAGATGTCAAGGTATCTTGTCATAAAGGTCAAGGCTGGCAAACTAAGCTTTAGTTTATTGCCGCTGTTTGCTTACTCTGTAGGCTTTCCCACTGTAAGTTACACACACACACACACACACACACACACACACACACACACACCCTTCAAAATATGAAGATTAGTGTTTTGCCTGCTGTGAGTAATAGACACTAGAGTACCAGTTTAGCTAATCTTTCTTGCATTGTGGAATTCCTTTTGAAATATATTTTACACTAGAAGCAACAATAAGAGCCAGTTTTGGATTGTATTTTGTAACACCCTAAAGTGTTTACAAACCATTTTCGCAGACACAGAAGTATCCACAGGAGGAGTGTAGGTACAAGAGGGGTTAGTGGAATGACAAAAGACATTTCATAGCGATTCAAAATGTAAATCATGATAACACACGCCTACTGTATACAAAGGCAGAAAAGCTTACCTTGCAATGGCACACGGCTGCTTTCATTATTTTGATAAAAGGTTTAGAACAGACCATGCTTTAATCTGCTTTGGGCAGAAGACTAGGTGATGTTGATCTCATTATCACACTGGCTTTGTAAATGTAACAGGTGAATAAATCACTGATGCTCAAAAAGTTGGACTAATTACGAGTCAAGAATACATTTGGTTTTGAAGACAGCCATAAGACAAAATAACAGTATAATAATACATTTAAAGCAGATATTATATTTACTTATATGGGAGGAAACCTTTATTGAACTTAATGAGATTTTTTTTTCTGACTAGATTGCATTGCCTTGATAATGAACTGCCAAACTCTTAAGTCTTACGTGCTGATATGCAAGGCATTTTCTACAGAATTCAACCTTACCACCAGCATTCCAACTGCTTCATTCTGAAATATTTTCTCTCAAAAGACCTAATCCAATTTGTTGTGTTGTGCATTTTGATTGCAATACTGATAGTCCTCAAATTATGATCCTAATTTATTCCAGAATTATAGTTGTAAGTGGTTGTGACTTTTTTAAATCAATGGACATAATAATACAATATGAAGCTGAAAGAAGCTGTGAATGAACCAATAGAAATGAAAGCTGCAGCAAGATGCATGTGAACAGGGATATATAAAAAGAGTGTTGCAGAATTATATTTGCAGTGAACACTGAAAAAAAAAAAACACCACTAGGTAATTTGGAGTATCCCAACTCCCTTGTGACCTTCCAGAAATCCTGTGAAACATCTTTTTTTTTTTTTTTTCAACAAGCCTTTTCATCATCTGGCAACAAGGACTCCACACACTGGCTGCTTCACAAGTAACATTCTTGTGGTCTTGTTTTTATTTTAGTTTAACTGTCTTAAGTGGTCTTTGTAGAATATTTTTAAGTTTGGGGGTTTATTGGATTCTTTCCAGAGTCACTCTGTGTGAAATGGGTGACTACATAAATATAAATAATAAATAAACACATGAAGACAGCTCAAAACTACTATGGTGAAGTTTTGGAAAGCCAGAGCAAAAATCTAGAGACTTTGAGGAAGCTATATAATCAATATGAAAAAGAAAAGAGAGTTCACCATTTATCAAATAGAAAATGAAGTCAGGAACATAGGTGAACTCTGGTTGGGATTTATTATTTCAGGTTCTTAAAGAAATCAGGTCAACCTTTTCATAGCCTCAGTAGAATTTAATTTCTTAAAAGAGAGCAGAAGATCAATGTATCAATGGAAACCTTATTTCAAATCAACATTCGTATATGTAAGAGAACCTCGTGGCACTGGACATCACTGAAGCCCTGTTGCAGAACAGCCAATTCAGAAGGATGTTATGGTTCATGGGATGAAAGGTGATAAGAATTTATCCTGTTCTTGATAAAATTATCCACTCTGGGAGTTGATACATCAGAATTGGGTATTTAATTAACTTTATCCAACATTTAATTTCCATCATCATTCTCATTTTTTTCATGTCAATAGTACCATGATCAAAATTTTCAGATTATTCCAGCTATTCAAAAAGGAGTTATCTGATTTATCTAAAGCCCCCAATGAAATAAGTAAGTCTGTCCATATAGCTAATCAAATAACATGTTAGTCTAACATTGAGCTAGCTGTGTGACGCACAAGAATTAATCAGTATTCCTTTTTAAAAAGTTTCTAAATGTATACCCCAAATCCAGAAAGAAAGAGATTGCCATGGTTAGAGTTGGCCATAGGGAAAGGTGAAGGGGAGCCAATGATGACATATGTGTTATAATATTAACAAGGGAATGTGGAGACACATATTCTGGCATCAGATATTATAACCCAAGTAGAATGTGTGTTATCTGGACCATGTAATGATCCAATGTGGATTATTACAGATGCCATTACTTGTGAAGACATCATTTCAAAGAGCCTGTCTGAGAATAACATAGAGAGTGCTTTATTTTCTATTTCATACTGCAGCTACATGGGGGGAAAAAGATTTTAAAATATTCATTAAATTGATAAATCGGGCAACATGGATGGAAAGAATCCTTCTAGCTAGTATGAACAGGATTTCTTTTCTTTTCCTTTTTCCTAGAAAGGCAATTGATTGCTATGTAAAAGATGACATAAAATGAGGGAATAATTAAACTGAAATAAAATCTTCAAAGTTCTCCCTTGAGCAACACAACCCTCTGTACTGAATATGATTTTCTCCCTCATATCCCATCTGTTAGCCTGTCATCTGTTGCAGTAGCAGAATTTATGCCATCCAGCAAATATCCAATATATAAAGTTAATTCCAGAACAGAATTTCATAGGCCACTTTATTAACCAACTACTGCACGTGCTGAAATATAATATAATTCTGAAAAAATACTTTAAGATGCAGACACTTGATCCAAGAATATAGAAGCAGCTGGTCGGGCCACTGGAATATTCAGCACTTTGAACTGGTCTGTTGCAAAAATCAAATAAGACAGCCTCCCATTCAAGTTTAGGAATAATCATAAATGTTAATGAAGCAAAACTTTTGAATGGAGAAGATTAATTTGGAATAACCAACTCCATGAGTTCACACTTTTGGATGACAGTGTGTTTTTATTGAGTCCTTCCTGCTAAAACATAAACTGTGTACTAACATGAAACCTGAACTAAGTCAAAGCTGTATTTAAATGTTCTAAAGAACCACATACAATCTGCTCGAAAAATTATCCTGAAATACATCATAGTGAAAATAGAAATATTTCTTATACAGCAAAACTATTTCTAAACTTAATTACTCATTTATAAGGATCCTAGTACACTAATCAAGTGTTGACATATAATATATGGACTTTTAAAAAAAGTTTTCAATGTTTCATAATTTTTAATGTTTAACTCAACATAATTTGGGAAGATTCTAATAAAACTCTAATAAATAATTTAAAAAAATTAATCAGTTATTCTAATTAATACAAAAGATTTTAGAATGTGTTAATAAAATTTAAAGATTCAACATTATCAATGATAGGAATTCAGGATTTGTTGTTATAATTTTCTAGTCCATATATTGATATTTTCTTTTGATGTGGATCCCACATTGTGTGCCTGCTTACTCTCTTATAATCCCTTCCTCCTCAAGTAATGTAAACACAAACATTAATTCCCTTCTTGCTTGGTATCCCAGCATCAGGGTGACCATTCCAAGGATGAGAGTGGGGGAAAAGGGATATAAGATTTTCCATTTTACCCAGTTTCCTCATAAGCTGAGTTTCCAAAGCCAGTTTCCTGCCATTTGCTCTGACTTGGCTAATTGGGGTCTTACCCTTCTGATGGTGTAAAGCTGTAAAACAAAGAAAAACTTAAGGAAAATTGTAATGCAGTCACAGTCACGTGATTTTTACTTTGCGACTACTTCATTAATAACCAATTGCTAGTCCCAATTGCAATCACCAAACAAGGACTAAGTTGAAATACTGTAATTCTGTTTAATTTCTGCTTTTGTATAGATACATATCAGAAATTAATATTGGGAAGGCAAACTCCAACAATTGATTGCAAAGCTATACCTTTTCAATCTCTGCTTAGATATGTCCCTGCTTCAGTGCAAATACAAGTGAGGCCATGAGCTGGAAATCTGTAATTAGCAAAATATCAGCATTTTAAATCAAAGGTTTTTTAAAAATATTACTGAGTTTTCTAAACTGAATTTTATTTGTCCAAATATATCTGAAATGTTCTTACAAAACAGTGAACATTGAGCCTATTTTGACTGCAAAATTTATACCAGTGACTTCTGCAGATGCAAAAGAATAATTTCCTGTCTTTTAACTTTATATATTTCTGAAAAGCTGTATAAAATATTTTAACATTAATATATAATTTCAAGGTGAAGGAATATAATCCTTTTCTGGCAAGACAAAAACATATATCTTCAAACTATTGTCATAAGATCAGTGCTTCACAGTGATGGGATTCAATTTTTTTTACTACCGGTTCTGTGGGTGTGGCTTGGTGGGCATGGCAGGGGAAGGATACTGTAAAATCTCCAGTCAGAGGTGGCATTTGCCTGTTCTCCAAACTACTCTAAATTTCCGCTACTGGTTCTCCAGAACTGGTCAGAACCTATTGAATACCACCTCTGGTGCTTCAGTATTTTGAATTAGTATTATTTTACTAACAAAGCACAATGCATCATACGTCCAAATATGTTCCTGTGAGCTAGAAATCTTATTATCAGATATAATAAACTCTAATACATAAAACAGATATTATAATAAAAATGTTAATTTTCTATGTGTTATACTGTAATATAGTTTAATGCAGCTGCCCCTCTGGATAATATAGAAATAAAACTCAACTTTTTCTACTACTGTCAGTATTGAATTCTTAATTATAAATCATAAAAAAGAAGAAATGTTATGCTTTCCAATGAATTTATAATGTAGAATATACAATATGTCTGGAGAATATTATTTTTCTGAAACCTTATCCTACATTATAATAAGTTTTCCTGAAAGGAAAGCAACTCTACATTGAAAATGATCACTTAAAAGGAGAAATATGTGTGTATATGTGTGTGTGGCTTCCCACTTTATGAAACTAACATTAAAAAATATTAAATATTAATGTAATACAAAATAAATACAATTTTGCAGCATCCAACCCCGTAAATATGTACATGCAACACCTATGAGAAACAATTATTATTGGGTTATATGCCTTGAGTTTGAAACCTCTGAGCTAGGTAGATGACATAGATAGATAGATAAATAGATAGATAGATAGATAGATAGAGAGAGAGAGAGAGAGAGATATGACAGATAGATAGATAGATAGATAGAGATAGAGATAGATAGATAGATAGATACATAGATAGATAGATAGATAGATAGATAGATAGATAGATAGATAGATAGATAGATAGATATAGATAAATAGGTAGATGATAGATGGATAAATGACAGATGATACATAGATAGATAGATGATACATAGATGGTAGACAGACAGATAGACAGGCAGGCAGATAGATAGATAATGCTGTACAGATTTGTTGCTGCCATTTAACTGAGATAAATGTTCTCATTATTTTCATATGCAAGAAATTAGGTCATAAATGCATGCTTTGGTCAAAAAATGATTTTTTTAAAAAAATATTCTGTTATTTGCAAAGGGTTATGAACAGAGAAAGTCACTAAATGAGGAATGGATGTCTTCTGCTCTCACCAGAAGTAAACACAAATGACTGCAACGAAGCTCCCATTTAAGCTAAAGCCTGCAGCTTGTGGGATTCAATTTTGCATATACTACTAGTGTTATGTCCCTATAAACATACTGAACCAAACTCTCAATATTATCAGACTGATAGTAGCCTTGAATTTGGGTAAAAGTAAGTGACCAACAGTAATGTTAATTACATGTCTGCAACACATTATCTTGTATTTTTGTTAAATGTCATACGATCTTCATGGGCTTCTAGACATGACTCAGAATTATTGTTTCATGTTGTTAGTTTTTATTTTATATACAGTAGAAAGCAAACAGAATTTTCAGAAAGCAAAACAAGACTATTTTGTAGGTTAACCTAATCCTAATACTTGGGTAGCTTATACTTTTTTTTTCCAGATATTTCACTTGCAAGCAATCACAAAGCCTGTACTTGCTTAATTTATGGTTGGTGCTTCATTCAAAGAGATGTTAGCAAATCCAAGTCCAATTGCGCTTATGTCATTAAAGTTGCAGCCCCAAACTTACACACCTGGGGGTAGGCATCATTCAGCAGCAAATATCAAATTTAAATTATCAATAAATAAAAGAAAGAAAGGGCACTGAAGTGGGAACACATGTTTTGGAGGAAGGATAACAAAATAGTACAAGGCCGTTTATAATAAATGTGGATATACCTGTGTATAATTTTTTTATTATTTTGGACATAAAAATCAATATTGCACTATTACACATGCAGAATTTGTATCTTTCTGAAACCTTCCTTTTGTAGAGAAAAATAAACTTGAATAAGTTGAAGGATTTCATAGGGAATAGAACTAACTTACAAACAGGAAAATGCAAGTCAACTGATAAAGACCTTAGATGATTTGATCAACTGTGTTCCCAGTAATTCTTTCAATTCTTTCTCTTTTAAGATTAAGTATACTTTGGAAGAGATGCCCTCTGTGCAGGCACCCCAACCCCGATTATTTCCCTCCCCCTATTTATCCTCTCTGAGATATACTTTCTCTCGAGGTTCATTCCTCATCATTCCTCATATTTATACCACTGCTTAGTAAGAGAGGAGTAGTAAAGAAAACAGGTAATTATGATAGATACTAAAGCTGAAGCTCAAATATTTTGGACACCTAGTGAGAAAAGAGGACCCCAATGTTAGGAAAGATTGAAGGGAATGGCAGAGGATGATGTACTGAACAAATATTTGGGCAAATTTTGGGATACAATGGAGGACAGAGGAATCTGGTGTGCTATGGTACTAGAATCATGAAGAATGGATAGGACATAGCAACTAAACAATAACAATAAGAATTATGACAGAACAGAAGGGAATGAAAGATGACCACAGGACCTTTAGATGTAAGAAGGTCTTTTAAGTTCTAGGGCTTTGGATCTCTATCCTAGCTAGAGTAGTGGTAGTAGTGTCTACTCATTACTAAGCATATAACAAAACAAAATTGTATATTGCAGAAAATATGACTTCAGCAACAGAGTGGTCAACACCTGGAACACCCTACCCGACTCTGTTGTTACAGCCTCAATCCCTCACAGCTTCAGCCTCAAACTGTCTACCTTGGACCTCACCCCATTCCTAACAGGTCCATAAAGGGGGCTTGCGTAAGCGCACCAGCGTGCTTAATGTCCCTGTCTTACTATCCCCATTTATCTGTATTTACTTTCTTTGTTCATGTTTATGTCTTATCTTATACATGTTTGACAAACAAACAAACGAATAAATATATAATATAAATCAATATCCCAAGAAAGTTAGTATAATGTAAGACATTTCAAAATTTAATACAATAATCAATTTGAATAATTCTTAATATTACAATAAGTATAACTAATAATTCCATCAACATTGTCCAACTAGTTACAAAGTCTGCACTACTATTACTATTAACCTTCTCATCACTCCTTATCACCCATGCCCTCCCACTTGTGACTGTATGACTGTAACTTTGTCGCTTGTATACTTACAATTTATATTGACTGTTTCCTAGTATGATTTGATTGCTTATTGTACCCTATAACTATTATTAAGTGTTGTACCTTATGAATCTTGATGAATGTTTATTTTGTTTTATGTACACTGAGAGCATATGCACCAAGACAAATTCCTTGTGTGTCCAATCACACTTGGCCAATAAAGAATTATTCTATTCTATTCTATTCTATTCTATTCTATTCTATTCTAAACAAAAGTCTTAGGACTATTACTTTCACTATCCTTTTTAGCATGAGATTGAGTCATCAAAGAAAGTTAGCCAAGATATATAGCCATGTAAATTAGTCTGATCATATCCTTTCCTTTTTTTTGGTTCAGAAATACAATCAAATAAAAGGGGAAGAAAGGGTATATGGGTGAGAAGATGTGTGTTGTTTCTTTATACTATAATTTAGAGACTTAACAATTGTGATCTGACATCCCACCTCCTTGTATTGCAAGTTGAAGAGCCAGGATTTCAAGGTACCAAATCCAAGTTTTGATAGCAATATTTCCTGTACAGTTCCTCTGTCTTCTTGTGCCTGCCTACAATTCTAACAGGTTGTATCTTTGCAGATATTTGATACAAGCAGCACACGCTTGTTTAGGTTAAGCAAATAGTCACTAAGTGATATAATGCAATTACTCCAAATAAAGATCAAAGAGAAAATTGATTTAATGAAAGAATTGGCTGCAATCAGTGTTAAATTGAATTGTAATTCTTAATACTCTGTATTTAAGACTGACACATACTATTTAAAACAACAACAAAACAGACTGGGCAGCTTGATCCTAGAACAAAAGAAGTAATTAAAGAAATCTTAATTAGTCTGAGTTAATCTTGCCATTAATCCTAAATGGTGTCAGTGGATCTAATGACTGAGAATATTAGTGTCATAATCAGTTCCAAATTATAATATTGATTAATTCATTCCCTTCTTCCAATTGTGCATTATATTGGTGCTGGCACAGATCAATTGGCCAGAAGCCATAGCCTATAAAATGTGACAACAGGTGCATAAGAGACATTTGAAGACAGAAAACTCAAACATTCTTACAAAAATACACTGAATATATTAGCATAATATATTATATAATAACAATAACAATAATAATGTCTAATACATTAGACATAATAATCTGAACCCAGTAGGCTAGTGGTTCAATCCTGCCAATGCATCTTGGGAATTTGGGGGAATAGAGAGATCCCCAAAGATGGAAAGATGTTGTTGAAGTTGAGGAGAGGAAAAGTTTAGGTGGTGAGTAATTATTTCATATGCATACAAAGTTGTCAAAGATATTAACAGTATTTATTTTTAATAAATGAATTCATTCAGTGAATGAATGATGGTAAAAATGATAACAGGGTTAGGATTCTGTCTGTCTATTTGTCTGTCGACCTGTCTGTTGCAAAATAATTCTACAAAAACTGAACAGGATGGGGCCACATTTGATTATGGAGGAAAATGAGCTGGATGACACAAGGGCTTGCAAAAATAATAATAATAATAATCCAGAAAAAAAATCCCATGTATCATTATAGAGCAAGGGTGTCAAACTCATAGCCTGTGGGCTGGATGTGTCACATGCTGATCACGCCCATGCCTGGTTTAATGAAGGGAAAAAAGTCATGATATGTCACGTGACACCCCTGTTATAGAGGGATAGCTGAACAGTAGCTTGGAATGTTTCTTGATTGCTTCATTCTAAGATGCTGTCCTTTCTCCTTCCTAACCATGTGACTATGCACATATGCATTCAATTTGATTAAACTCTAGATATACATATATACAAATTTAAGCAACACATGCACCTATTATTTATGACCTGGGGAAAATTGTTTTTTTTCCTCTCTGTCTCTTTCTCTTTATCTACCTACCTACTTACCTACTTACCTCTTACTTAACCAAATCCTAAACCTTCACTTTTGAAGATAATATGCCACACAACAACCCAGACTTAATAATTGTTGATAAAAAAGATTAAAAAGAAGTCTGGATAGTGGACACTGCAACACCTGGAAACAGCCACGAGAAGAAAAAGGAATTGAAGAAAAGCACAAAGTATAAAGACCTCTAAATAGAACTACCAAAGAATAAAAATGTAGGCACAATTCCAAAATATCTGGACCACCACTGGAATTGACAAAATCACCATCGGTCAATTGCAACAGGTAGCTTTACCGGAATAGTTGACATCCTCTGATGTTTTCAACCAACTTCTTCCAAAAACCTTCTCTTTCCCTTTTAATATTACATACAATTTTCTCCTAACATTTCTCTCTAAAAGGAGTTATGATTTAATCACTCTTTACAGCAAAATTGCTCATGAGATGACCTTTGGTTAGCTACTTTCTTAGTCTAACTACCTACTTACCAAGGCTGCAAATTTGGAAGACATTTCTATCTGGATAGAACATTAACTCTGACACTGACTTTTGTTGTAAACCATTCTTGTAACATTCTTCTGACATTTGATTGGCCTGTAAAACTTTACTGTGTATATTGTTAACCACTCACTATAATGTTGCAGGTAGCTTTAAGATAACGTCAAGAAAAGCCAGGCATTATTAAATTGTTGGCATATCTATTTTTATTTCTACTAAACCATTTTTGAGGCATTTTATCTTGATAAGAAATATTTTTTCTTATTTTTAAACACAGAACTGTCTAATGTATTTGGAAAACATTTCATATTTATAAAAACCTTAAAACAGGGATATATTATTGTGATAATAAGTTGATCAAATTCAATATTACTTCACTGTACATTTTAACCCCTGAGATGGCTACATCCCTGTGAACTCTTTCAAATAAAGTTCAGTGAATAAGCCCTAAGGCCAATATATTTCATAAAAGCAGTTCAATCATACTTAAACCCACTAGTGTCCATTCCTTCAATGTGATTTTTTTCCTCTTGAAATTACCATAGTCCTGCACCAATTTCTAACTGTTCTCTTGCCAAAGAATATATTTTTCCTGAAAAGTGATAGAAATTTCATATTTATTCTTATGAATAATTCTTCCAAATAAAGGTCAGTGAACAATGATAACCTCTAACCAGCATATGTAGTCTGCTTTAAATGTCTCCACTGCACAAACCAACAGATAAGATTTTTGTAAGTCTTCATTCTCAGGTTGAATCTCATACAAGAATTTGAAGTTCAAAGACGATGAAAAAGGTCATTTTTTTTCTTTTTAGTTAAATAATGATAAATGAATCTTCACATTTGTTTCATTGAATGCCTCATATTATTGTTCTTTCATTTTTAAGTCTGCAGGAAAATTCCCATTTATTTTGGGGTACATTCCTCCATTATTAGACTCATTTTTTCTTATATATTATTGATTTTTCTGAAATACAATGCCCCTGTAATGCGTGCATATATATAGTAGCATTACATATTATATATTATATATGCTACTTTTGCAGCCAGCTGCCTACAATTTGGCAGTTCAAATCTCACCAGGCTAAAGGTTGACTCAGCTTTCCATCCTTCTGAGGTGGGTAAAATGAGGGCTCAGATTGTTGGGGGCAATATGCTGACTCTGTAAACTGCTTAGAGATGGCTGTAAAGCATTGTGAAGTGGTATATAAGTCTAAGTGCTATTATTTAAAATACTTTAACTGCAGAACTACATCCAAGTCCCAAAGGTGCTTTTTCAAAAGGCAAGTAGACTTCCTTGGTTTTTTTTCCCCTTGAAAAAGTTTCGCTTCTCACTGAAGAAGCAAAACATTGTCAAGGGAAAAAAAGCCCCAAGAAAGTCCAGTTCCCTTTTTAAAAAAGCACCTTTGGGACAACCATGACCTGGATGATTGAGAATCTCCATAGACAACTACCTCAGAGAAAAATATAGGTACTGCCATAATTAAATGCAGTGCATGTAACAGAGAAGTTAAATGGTAACACCATTTTAACTTTTACTTCACAAGGAATTCACCAAAAACCTAATGCAGAACTTCATAGAACAGAGGTCCCAAACTTGGCAATAGTGACTGTTCAAAGTTACAATGGCACTGAAAAAAGTGACTATTTTTCACAATTACGATCTTTGCAGCATCACAATGGTCACATAACCAAAATTCACACACTTATATATATAGATAGATAAATGGATAGATACAGATAGATATATAGATATATAAAATACCCTATCTCTACTTCTGTTGCATTGCTACCCATGAACCAGTGAACCTGTTTAAGGATGAAGATTAATCAAAGACATAAGTGAATTTTATATTTAAAAAGTGGACAACTGACCATTTTCATTATGTAGCAGAAATTTATAGAGCTAAACCCCATTGCTCATTAAAATTATGGGCAGTTCTCCAGGCCTAAAACTTAGGTTCATGTCTTGAACAATTGTCCTTCTTCTCCTATTTTTTATCGTAATTGATGCAAGTTTCAAGAACATTCAGAAAAATGCACAAGTTTTTAAAATTGGAATTGGCCTAATAAAATTAATATAGATTTTGATTTACACACACACACACACACACACACACACACACACACACGTATATGTATGTATGTATGTATGTGTGTGTGTGTGTGTGTGTGTGTATATATATATATATATATCCCTTTTAAAATTCAATAAAAATACTATCTGTCTGTAAAATCACTAAATAATATAACACGATAAAGTTTCCATAACATATAAACACCCCAACAAATATATATGACTTTCTGGAATACTTTTTCTCAGAATCTATTGTTAGCAGCATTACAGTGTCAGTTTATAGCTTCAAAAGCAAAACCGTCATATAGTGTATTTTTCATTAAAAGCCTTAAAAGAAAGAATGCATTTTTCATTGAGAAGGTAGGAAGCTCAGTACATAGTTTATAGACTTTAATACTTATGTGATACAAAACCAAATCAATTTTTTGTGGACATTTCTGCTTTGGGAAAATTTCCTGGTGGTTAATGGATTTAAGGTAGAATGTATTCTGTGAAACTTCAGTGAGTATTTTAAAAACAATTGGCAGCTTATTTGAGAATAAAAGTACTGTAAAGTATCCTGATAAAACACTGGAAAGCATTTATAAATGTAAGTCTGGACATTTAAATAACACACACACACATACAAAACCATCATTTTCTGTTTTACATAAGTTCCAAAAAGTTATCTCAAAACAGAATCTTTTTAATTTAAGAAAGTTTAATTCATTCAATTTTGTTTATTAAAATGAATCAATGATATTTTATCTTATATATTTTCATAGTAATGCCTGTCCTCTAATCACATGTCTGTCTGTCTATCTATGTCATCTATTTATCTATCTTTTTTGTTTGCTAAATTAAGTTTGTAGACACAGCCGAAACATTGTTCCAATTTCCTATTTTCATATATACTATTTTCATAGAAGCATATATTTCAAGCCAACTATAATTACTATATTTGTTTCATTGATTTTAAAGGGAGTTATAAACAGTCATTGGTTAGATTGAATTTCAAATTAGAATTTCTGAACTGTAGTTCACTAACAATAGCCAGTGACTTAGAAGTGAATTTACAAATTTGTTCTGGAAGTCTAGAGTAGATTTTTGGAAGATCTCATGAGGGAATTAAAACAACAACACCTTGTTTTGTCTGTAGAAACTGATACAGAAAGTGATGTATCATCTATTCCAAACTTCAGTGCATAAATTTAGTCTAGTGAATATTATTGTTTTTATTTTTACCCTCACCTCTCTATCAAAAAACATATACACTATATTGGACAATTTGGACTTTTGCAATTTAATATTATTAATTTTCAGTTAACTATTTTGGTTTCAACTGTTTTAGGAACAGAATTCACAAGCAAGGGTTTTAATTTTTCATAAATGAAATTAGTATTAGTTTCTTGCTAACTGAACCCAAACTTATATTGCTGATGCTTCAAGCCAACAACAAATTCGTTAAATATCACAATATTAATGAGTAGTATATCTTTTGAAGCATACCGTACAACGTGTTATCTGGATGCTAATTTGTAAAAGAGGACGGGGTAATCCCTATAATCCTTTGTCTCTGGCTTCACAAATAATTTGTTTTATCCACTTAACACAGGCATGGGTCTTTCAACACTTTCAACACCAAGGGAGGCCATCCTCCTTTAGCCTTCATTTTTAGCACTGTTTTCATTCTTTCATTTTTCGTTAACAGTTTGGCCACAAAAAGATTATGAAGCAAAACCAAGAGAGTGTGGTGGCCTATTTATTCACCCAAAACTATTGTGTTAACCCTCTTTTCCTAACCACTAGTCTTACTGTGAGCACATAGTTTTGATCAAGGCACCATGGATGCATTAGCAACTAAGACTTTTCCTTTTAAGGGATACAATCCCCTATTTAACTTTCAAGCCCATGGTGAGAATTATGAACTGCAGAGGAGAAATCAAATACACCGCACTGGAAGCGAAGCTGAGAAAGTTACCAGTCAAAAAACTCTCTGAAATGAAATGATGTGGCTTTGTACATTGATCAAAGGATCAACTGCTGAGAAGGACAACAGTTTACAAGATGAACTTTCATGAACTGAGACTTTAGATGCAGGAAGCGCCTGATGTCAACATTTCAGGCTAATACACATTTTTTTTGTCCATCTAGCTTTTTAACCAGTTTCTTCATGAGGTATACCAGGGTCTCTGTGGCTTTGAAGCTGGCCTAGCCAACTGTCAGCAAATACTAAAATCTCGTACCATCACAATCACTGCATTTCCATACATCAGCTACAAAAGGCCCAGTTGTGCAGGCTTTGATAAAAAGACGGAAGAGAAAACCGTTGGGGGTGGGTGAGCCAGCTACCATAAGGGGGCTGGGCTGCCTGTTCTGAATGGCTCTTGAAGACCAGTAATGAAATAATAATCTTCTTCAAAGAAATGGTAATGAAAAGGAAGACAGATGCAGTTTGCAAGGAAATAATTGACTGGGGAAAGAGGGTGGAGGAATTAGAACCGCAGTTGCTGCAGAATATCAACTGTTAATAAATATCAGAAACTGCAGTCAAATAGCACGTTAAACTGCTGCATATGTTTCTCCTGTTACTAAATGGGAATCATTTGGTACAGAAGAGAGGCTGATAAGAGCCCCTCCTCTTGTGGCAGGCAATCATTTTACATTTTACATTATTTGAAAAGAGCTTGATTATTTTTCTTTGAATGCAGCAAGACGATTCACATTTACCTGTCAACAGTTTTCCATTCCTGTTTTGCCTACCTACTTAAAGGTCCCTGATCCAAGCAGTGGAAGTTGAAGTGGCATAAAAATAAATAATAATTTGTGACCATTAACATCGACTTCCCTTTGGCCCACTTTAAATTACAAGAATAATAAGAAAAAAGCAAACAGGGTGGAAATAAAACCGTAAAATGCACTTTACTAAGGGACACAGTTGCTTATTCCCTTAAATTTGAAATGCTCATGATTGGGTGGGTGGGGGAAACAGCCAGTAATTTTGCAAGTTTAAACATATTGGTGTAAAAATATCTTTCTACTAACACAGATATGTCCTCCTCCATCAAGGGAAGAGAGGATTATCTTGGCATCCATATTTCATTATCAAAAGATCACAAAGCTAACCTCTTTTTTATTAAACAGGAAGCTTGGAACTTGAATGTGATTAGCAGTTTATGGAATATTTCCCTGTAAAATTAACAGGAATGGCTTGAATTGAGGGAAAAGGAGGAAGAAAAAAATATTTTTTTTAAAAAAACAATACTTTGCTTAAACAATCTTCCCTTGACTATAAAAATTATCGTTTACATTTTCTGAAGTCCTTAAATTGTATTGCCTAGGATCAAAATACCCAATAAACTGATTCTGTGTACCTGGTTAAATACAGAGTCCTCTTTAATTATGTTATATTGTGGGCCCAATGGGAAGGCTTCAAGGACAAAGCCTTCAGCAGATGCCGAATCACGTTCACAACCACGAATGACCTACCTCTGGAATATGTTGTGGAGAGTAGTTCAGAAGCAGCCACAGTTATTGAACGGTTTTCCTAAAACATTCTGGAACCTAGGGCGACAAATTGGGGAAGGTTTCTGGAGCGAAATTCCCAGCCGCCATAGTTATAATTTGTAGAATGGAATGGATAGAGACTGAGCAAGATATTTGAGGAGAGAAAGTCACATTCTCCTTCTCCTTGCTGTCTCCTTCATTGCTTTGTCTTTCTTTTCTTCTTCCCTTTATTCATGTTCTCCTCTTGTACAAAGGATCCAATTGTCAAGAATCCTCCTCTACGTAGGAAGTTCTCTGTAGCACCAGCCACAGAAATAATTAAAGAGAAATGCACACGATAACGCGGCTAAGTATGACTTTGGTACAGGGGTGGGATTCTACCGGTTCGGACCAGATCAGGCGATCATGTTACCATGTTCAGCTCACTCTGAACTGGTTCACTGTGATGAGGAAGTGGGCCCACCCACCTGTCCCTGCTCTTTCATGTGTTTTATGCCTTTGTTTAGAGCAGGGGTGCCAACCTTTTGGACCTCAGGGACTACCAAACTCATTTAGATCCCAGAGACCACTAACCGGTTCTGTGGGTGTGGCCTAATTTGTGGGTGTGGCTTGGTGGTCATGTGACTGGCTGGGCATGGCTTTTATGTAAATATTATAAATATTTATATAAATATTGGATTTTTTTATAAA
This sequence comes from Pseudonaja textilis, assembly GCF_900518735.1. The sequence goes on along the minus strand of NW_020769331.1, from coordinate 81,320 downwards.
AAAGAGCACCTTTTACCCAAAATCAGGCAAAGCAGGCAGATTGAGTTGCTCACAGAATCACAGATTCATTCAGTGATCTATCTATCTGCCATTGGCTAGCTCAGTCTCTCAGATTTGCTTGCCATGAGTCTGCACTGAATTTGCTTGCAAGCAAACCTTCAGTCCTAAGGGAGGTTTGGTTGTGCTGAGCCGAAGTTCTAAAGACTAGCAAGAAAGCAAGAATTCCAACCATTTCCTGCTTCCTAGCTAATCTAAATCTCCTGGCACAGCAGAACAGATGATGGTCAGAAAAAGGAAAAATAGTAATTTAGCAGGCAAGTTTACCAGGTAAGGAGTGAGTGGGCAGGGAGAGTTCCCGTGGGCCATGTGGGGGTGGCGCAGCCTTGTGTTTCTGTGCAGCTTGGACTAATTGCTTTGTGGGGGTGCTCTGGGGGTGAGATTTCTCTGTGGCTCACCAAAATTTTCTCACGGCCCACCAGTGGGCCATAGCCCACCGGTTGGAGGCCACTGGTTTAGAGCACAGCTGATTCACATGGCAGAGCAGTTTGCCACGCCTCAGCTGTTTTCTTCACAGAGGCTGCAGTTGAAGGAAAGTATGGGCTTGCCTCTTTTAAATGCAGAGTGTGTGCATGGAATGTGTGTTTGGCGCAAAGTGCATGAAGCATGCAATCACCAAACTGGTTGTTATACGGTGAAATCCCACCCCTGCTTTGGTACCATTAATGACCATACTTTGTTACTGTAGTAGGATGCCTTTGAAATTATTCCAAGTGTGAAATAGTTATGCAAAATATCTCAGATATGTCTTGACTCGAACAGATTAATGGTAGCTATGAGATCCCATTCCCCCTTTAATAAGTCCCAGAATGTCCCTTTTTAAACATTCAGATCCTTTTGTGAATAGAGTTTACACATTTTTGATGTGAGTCACCAGTCTTTTCATTCTGATTACTTTCCATGGAAGGCCTTATTTTCTTCTTGGCCTTCACTGGTTCAAGCACTCTGCCATCTAATCTAAATGACTAGGTCACCTAATTTTTTCTTTTAACAAGCATGCTTGACATTATTATGCAACATGTAACACCATAATCAAAATCAAGCAGCTACCTACACTAAAATAATGAAATGATATTTTGAACAACCAGGATGTGAAGAATAGCAGTCAAGTGCTATTATTAATATATAAAAAACAAGAAGCCAAACACTCATAAAATGGATAAGCTGCAAATATTTTCAATACAGGTCAAGTTTCAAACATGGTTGATTCTATATCTTGGAAGTCGGTTATTTACACATTTCAGTGGAGAAAGAGAAGCACCTGGACCTGTGCAGTGTATTTCTTGCTCACTCAAAAATTATAGCTATTTTTCAGATTGATTTCAAATGTCATCCAAAATAATCAGAACAGTTAGAAATATATTATTAAAATGGCTTAAATTAAATCTCTTCCCAAATACAAACTTCATAATCCTGATCTTCATATATCAATCGGAAAACTAAAAATATCACTTTGACCAGATGCCCCTTCTTTGAATAGCCCCCCAATGACAAAAGTTCATGACTCTGGGCAGCAGTATTAAAAAGTGTAAAAGCATAAATAGCTGTCAGGTGCAAACAACCAGAACCACTAATACGTAGCCTCAACAGAAGCTTTATCGCTAGTCAACTATGTTGCAAGAATCTAAACAGAGTAGCTGTGTTCCTTTGGGAATGATCAGATAAGCTTTCAGGAATTCTGGCAGATGTCAGGCTTCTGCATTTTCTGCACTGCAAAGACTTCAAACTCAGCCCCTACTTAATACCTCGCTCCACACTAGCTGGATATTCTGCCATCAAAACAAAACAAAAACCATATACAATTTGGAAATAAAGTCACTTGCAAAGTAAAAAAAAAAAGTTGGCAATATCACTAATATATAGGAGGAGTTCCATAAGAACACATGGTACCTTGATGATATTAGGATCTGTTTTCATGAAGTATGACAAATAGAATGTGGCTCTGAATAATTTAAGATCCTTTCCAAGTCATATGACAATATGAAATTTCCTTAATAACAGTAGCAGTAGCACTTAGACTTATATACTGTTCTATAGTGCTTTACAGCACTTTCTGAGTGATTTACAATGTCAGCTTTATTTACATATTTCCCTCAACAATCTGGGTCCTCCTTTTACCAACCTGACAAGGTTGGAAGGCTGAGCTTCAACCCTGAGCTTCATCAGGATCAAACTCCAGGTTGTGGGCAGAGTTTGCCTGCAGTATTACATTCTAAACACTATATCACCAGGACTCCCTTAATGGTGAAAAGTGAAAGTTCGGTGTCCTTTGCTGGTCTTAGCTCATCAATAAGTTCAGGGGGAAAAGATCTTCTCAATGTTGTCTAGGCAATCTCATCCTTGATCCTGAAAGGTGACATGATATAATGGTGAATAAAGCTGTAAATGCCATGGGACATCAGACTAACTTCAAGAGTTGTGGAAGATGATATCTCACCAATGATGAATTAAATTTTAACAGCCAATTCAATAGGCTTCTCATATGAAATTGAAAGAGGCTGGCGCCATCCCCTAATTTGCCTTTATCTGTTTCTGCTAGAGATAATAAAGAATTTGCAATTTTAGTATTATTTATGAATCTTCTTCAAAGAATAGCTTATACTGGGCCCATTTCATCAGCCTTGAAGTTATTTTAGTTTGATTACAATGTTCAAAACTAAAATATATCCTGAAAATTCTTTAAAATTGTTCAGTATATTAATTTAAAAAATAGGGTGTGTGGATTTCTCTTTTTAAGGATCTTCGATTTCCTCGGGACCTCTAATTTTTCCTCAATAATGCCAGATTTATAGAATTGTTTCTTTTGTTCTCTTGTGAGCGGAAAGAATACTACACTGTCATAGCAGTCTGTTTTTTCTTACCTATTAAACATTTAAAAAAAAAAATACTAGAGAGTTTTTACTGAACATCCTTAAAAAAGACTTGCCCCACTCATTTAAAAAGCTGGGGAAAATTATAAATCTGATGATCTTCAATAAATAATAATAATAATATTTGTCTGTATGTTTATAGTCTCATTCCTTATTGAGAACATGTCCCTTAGAGATTGCCTCCTACTAATTTTACTCTTCTTTTTTTTTCAAAGCTAACTCATTTTTTTCCGTGCTTTGGAAAGAAGTATGAGAGAATTGGCAGGGACAACTGGCTAATGACAGCTTTATTGAGCTGGGCTTAAATTCAAAGGAGTTTGACTAAAAATTATGAATTCTCTCTAGCAATAAGTGAACCCAAAATAACAAGAGTGTCATTTGGGTAAATTAACATGCTGAGCCCATGGCACACTTCATCAAATAAGGCTAAAGGCCATAGATTACAGCCTGATGAAAAGATACAGCTGAAGAGAAGAGTGTTTGTGTGTTTTTGTAAAGGTGGGGCGGGGATGGAGAAAGACAGAAAGAATGAGAGAGATTCAAATATTCATCGATCATCAGAGTAAAACTCTTGGTAGAAACAGATTTTCAAAATAGGATGAAGGGCAGAAAAAAGATGGCAGGGAGAAGCTAAGCACAGGATCAGGAAGCAGAAGATATAAAGACTATAAACACACAAAGCAATTATTTTAAGGAGAGGAAATTTAGTCCAATAAAAGAGGCAATTTATAGTCTGTAAATAGCTTCTATAGGAGTATTTCTCTATATTAAAGGCCATAACAAAAAAAGCCCACCTTATTTCAATTCAGGATTACCAGGAATTCCGATTAACAAGTATAAGTCATAATTTTTATGCAGCCACGGTTTTCATTCTTATTGACCTTAAGACTTTAAAAAGAAAGGAAAATCAGAGCTGATATGAAAGTTAATTATCTTTACACATTCTTCAAAATAATGTAACACCTGAATATGCTTATTTGCTTTTCTTAAACAAGAAATACCTTAAATAAAGTACATTTTAATATAAATACAGGGAATAAATAGCTCTTCGTAAGTCATAATTACCAGGGGTATGGATCTCGGTTAACAAAATCCAGATGATAGGTAGATCACAAAAAAAGATCTAGAGTTTTATGTATCTTTTTAGTTGCATCCAGCTGCCATTTGGCATATATAGCCCAGTTTTAGAGGTCCTAGAGGAAATTCTTTAATTTATGCTCAATGGCTGTATTTATCAAAATTGGAATCCAATAGAATAAAATAGAATAGCATTCTTTATTGGGAGGGCGGAGCTGGCGTCGCGACGATATGGCATATGATCTTGGAGATCTGAGATCGCTGCCGATATCTTTGCTCCTGGACGGTCCAAATGGATCTAAACTGCCCCAAAGAGATGGTGAATGTAAAGAGTGCATCCTGCTGATCCCAGGGACACCGCAAAGTCCCTGGTAGATCAAGGAGAAGCTCTTTTTGCCAGCGGCAAATAGGCAGCTATTAAAGCTGCTGAAGTTGGGACAGCTCCAAAACAAAAGAGAACGGAAAGAGAAAGTGTGCCGGTTTGGTGAGAATTTTTTCTTTAAGATTTGAAAGGACACCCTAAGGAAAAGAAAGAATCTGTGAAAGTTTTGACAGAAGTGATTAAGCGGCGATTTTAAACAGGAAAAAATTTAAAAAAATTTTTTTCTCATTGCTGGACTTTTTACACATGATTTTATATTTTGAAACTGGATTTTTTTTTTCTTTTCTTCCACCTATTCTTTCTTTCCTTTTTGACTATAATATTTTAGGCTAGAGACTCCCTTCTAGTCATCTTTTTAAATATCTTTTCCCCTTTTTGATTAATTTTTATTATATCTTGTTTGGAAAAGGAGGGGGAAAGTGAAAGCAGAAGAAACTTTGTAACACTGCCAACTAGAGACTTGGAAATATTGTATCTCTTTTTTTTTCTCTTGACCAGACAAAGCTGAGAAAGAACTGAGACTTCTTTTCAAGGACTTTGAGCCTGCTTGATAAGATAGAGGGAAGAACATGGGAGAGTATTATTGCAGGTGCTCTTCTGGGTTTCTATCAGTAGCTGGAGTCTGGTGTTGAAGTTTATAGAAAAAAAAGGTTATAAATTTTAACAAAAGCCTTGGATAAACAAACAAGGTGCAGTGTGCTCTTTTTACTTTTTTTAAGCTGGGCTATTTCTTACTTTAACAAACCCCCTCTTACTAGTTTACTTTTTGTAATAGCTATTTGGATTTTCGGCCTTTTGTAACCTGTTTTTGTCTTTCTTTTTGTTTTTTACATTTGCATTTTATTTTAAAGGAAAAGCTTTAGCATTAATGATTTCCTTCCTTTTCTTTTTAAGGGAGTAGTCTCTTTTCTTTTTTTCTCTCTCCCTCCCTTGTATTTTTTTTTCTATTTATCTTCCATATTGGTTTTTTTTTGTGACTTCCTTTTTTTGTTATGCATCCTTTTATACCTGAGACTTTTTAATTGGATTAAGGGGTTGAAGAACCTGAAGAACTTTTCTTTTCTCTTCTTTAGTTTTTTATTTTCTACTTTTCTGTCTTTTCCAGGATTTAACATTTTTTTCTTTTTTTTGTGTGTTTATGGTCTTTTCTTCCATTTTAGAGTTTTTACAGCTATCTAACCAATCAATTGGATTAAGGTATACAAGAACCTGAAGAAAATTATTATTATTATTATTATTATTATTATTATTATTATTATTATTATTATTATTATTATTAGGCTTCTTTTCGCCCACTATTTTTACTTGGAATTACAATCGGTTATTTCACAAGTGGATTAAGGTCCAGGAAAACCTAAAGATGTTGAATTGTCTGAAATGAGTAGGAAGCTAACAGCCCCTGGTTCCCCAACTTCTACTTCTTCCTCTTCATCATCTGGAGGACAACGCTCAATACAGATGATGTTACAGCAAGAAAAAGAACAGGAAAAAGTGACGCTGCAGATGATTATGCAAGGAATTCAAAATATACAAATAAGAACAGAGAATATTGAAAAGGGAATAGAGAACACTGAACAAAGAACAGGAAAAACTGATGAAAAGGTGGAGAACATTCAACAAATAATGATGAAGTTATGATGAGAGATTCCAAAAAATTGAAGAAGAGGGTAAACAAAGAGATAAGAAGATTGGAGATATTGATAGCAGATTAACTGTGGTTGAACAAGATAAAAGTGGGATGTTGAGATGGGAGATGGACAGATCAGAATTTTATCTCAGATTCCAAAACATAGAGGAAGAAAAGGGACAAAACCTAGCTGAGACAATGATAGAAATTTTTGCTGAAGCTTTGGAAATAACTAAAGAAAAAATGATGGATGGAATAGACGAGATTTATTGAGTCTTCACAAGATATGGAATGAGAAATAGCTTACCAAGAGAAGTTCACATCAGATTTACAAAGAAAGCCATTAAAACACAAATATTGCAAGTGGCAAGAGAGAAACCATTGAAATATAAGGATAAGGAGATTGTGGTCCAGAAGAGTGAGAGAGATGAGAAGAGAATACCGATTCCTGACTAAAATTCTACTTTAAAAAGAGGTGAATTATAGATGGCTGATTCCAGAAGGTTTAATGTTCATATGGCAAGAACAGAGACATAGAATTGACTCAATAGAGAAAGCTGAAGTATTTTATACAGAATATTTTGGAGGGAAAGAGGAGGAGATAGAAAAAGAAATATCACTAATTGAATTCCAAGAGGACTGCCAAATAGCGACTGAAAAAGAAGAAGGTGCAGTAGGCGGAAAGGTGGAAGTCAAAGAACAACGTGAACCAAGTTCTACGAGAGCTGCTAAACCTAACCACAAAATATAACCATGGAAGAGAAAAAACTGATTACAATTAACATGAATAGCATTCTTTATTGGCCAAGTGGACACACAAGGAATTTGGTGCATATGCTCTCAGTGTACATAAAGAAAAAATAAAATACATTCATCAAGAATCATAAGATACAACACTTAGTGATAGTCATAGGTTACTAATAAGCAATCAAATCATACTAGGAAACAAATAAAAGAATATAAATTGTAAAGATATAACCAACATGGTTATAGTCATAAGTGGGAAGAGATAGGTACTAGGAAGGATGAGAAGAATAATAGTAATAAAAGTCTCAATAAATAATATGACAGTGTTGTGAGAATTAGCTGTTTAGCAGAGTGATGGTATTCGGGGGGAAATTGTCCTTGTGTCTAGTTGTTCTGCTGTGCAGTGCCCTATACTGTCATTTTGAGGGTAGGAGTTGAAACAGTTTAGGATGTGAGGGTTCTGTAGATATTTTCACAGCCCTCTTTTTGACTTGTGCAGTATACAGGTCCTCAATGGAAGGTAGGTTAGTAGCAATTGTTTTTTCTGCAGTCCTAACTATCCGTTGAAGTCTGTGTCTGTCTTATTGGGTTTCGGAGCCAAACCAGACAGTTATGGAGCTGCAGATGACAGACTCAATAATTCCTCTGTAGAATTAGATGGATGTTGGTTCTCATCCCTGATTTACAGCATTCAGAAACCTAGTGGCCAACTTTCTACAGAAAAGCATGTCCAAAAGTATTTTGAAGTTTTATTAATTACATTATGAGAAGTAATAATACATTTCATCCTACCCCCCAAATTAGCAGAACTTACCGGCTGTTAAACTAAGGATTCATCATATTAAATACATCTTACATAGAGTTGGCAGTAATAAGGACCTCTTATAAGTCTACCTGGAACCATTTTCAAATATTTAATCCTTGCCTGTTTAGCAATATTGAAGCTTGAGACTTTGGTGGATAGAGAACTTGATTCATTATTGATTGTTTTAAAATCCACACAGTCAGCATTATTGGCCTACTTTTAAGAGTCCTGCCAATCTCAAATTTTCTCCTCTTGAATAAAATCCATACAGTCCAATGGAAGACTTTTTTCTTGGCCCCAAATTTTAAGTAAATTTTATTGAAGCTTTTTAGTCAAATTTCCAACTCCTGCAATTTCTTCTTTATATTTCCTTTCTGTCTCCTCGGTGTCATTTTTTTCATTGATACAAACCATGATCACTACTAAAGTATTTCAAAATACTTTAGTATTTTCAGGATGGACTAAACAGGGAAATCATTATTATACTTCTGTCATTAAAAGCAAATAAATGTCAGACTATCAGTATTAAAAACAGTCAGTAAATCAACAACCACTTTGTATCAACACTGCTTAAGAGAAGGATGGAAATCGTAACTATATGTTACCATTATTGCATCTTTTATATTAACATTTTCTGTGGGAAAAAAAAAACCATTCAATAAAAAATTAATAAGTTTTATCATCTACAAATGCAATGCAAAAGGAAAGAGAGACAGGGATTTAAAAAAAGGGAAACAAGATTACTCGGACATCACTTTTATACACCAGCCAGAATGGGTACAGAGAAGAGAAGGAGTAAAAAATGGATGGCTAAACTGAGTTAGTGGCTTGATTCTTCTCTGTCACATTCTGATGGAATAGATGCTGGTAGAATTCCAGAAGATACAAAGCCCAACAAAACTTGATTTTCTAGAGAGCTGATAGTTTCTCATCTATGTTTTCTTGTTCTAGGATTTTCCATAAGGATAATTCATATTCTTTCTCATTATGAAAACAGTGCTGTTTTTGTTTGGTTAGATATCAAGAATACATCAAAGTATTGCATTAAGAAAGGTATTTTTAGATAATCTTCAGAATATTATCTTTAAAATAATAAAAAAGACATTATATTTGCTTTTTATTATCTTTTAATTTCTTTCCTTTGGGTACACAAATTGCCTCTGATTAAACAATACTTTACTATAAATCTGCCCTGCCCTATAACACAGGGATGTGTCTCAGCGATTACACAAGCTATCATGAAGCTAGATTTGTTTTAGCATGTGCCTGAATCCAAATGTGGCTTACAAGTCCTGTTTCAGTGCTTGTGTGTTATGCAAACTGAAAGAAGTTCAGTGACAAGATCATAAAATTTAGCACATGTACTGTGTCAGGGCAGGTCCTAAACGCTCTGTGCTTTGTTAGCATCCTGAGTCTGATTTATACGACCCCTGTCACATATGGCTGTTTCATTTCCCTTTTCTTGTTCTTTCTGCTCTCATAGGGAAGAACTCAGATTAACATTTCAATCAACATGGAGGAAAATACCCACACAAAACATTATTCTTCAGACCAGGGCTATTCACACATTGCTCAGGACCATGGTGATTGGAAACAAAATGTCAGCTAGTGATAGGTGGAAGATCATCATACATTTGGAATTTTAAACTGATAACAGAAAGTACATTTGATTTTAGACAAAAGGTAGAAAAGTGTTTTATGGTAAAATAAAATGTTGAAGCTGTAATTTTATTTTGTAGTTTACTATGCTGAAAAAAGGTGAAAGCCAATGCTTCCCCCGCTCCCTTTTCCCCTTTACCCTACATTTCTTTTTCCCCTTTCTTTCTCTTCTCCATTTTTTCTATTATCTTTATTTTCATTTGTATTTTATACCATGATGCCCTTAATAAAATTCTTGTAGAAAAAAAATACAATTTTATGAATATTATTTGATGGAACCTTTTATATTTATCTGCTTACATTTATCCTATTCTTAACACAGAGATATACATGCATTCAAGCAAACACACGCACACTCAGGACTATATTTTTTATTATTTGTTCTTTGGCAACTTTACTTTTCCTTTAGCATGAAAGGGGAAAGAGCACAAAGGCCACTAACCAGTTGCTATTACTCTACTGTTATTAAGAAATGTCAGAGCACAAGCACTTTCCACAAACATGCTGAATTACAGAGCACAGATGTGAAAGAAAGTTGATTAAATTTGCACAATTCCAGCCTTTGAGGTAAAATATGATTCAATGTTGTTGCTGTTTTATGAAAAGATGAAGCACATTTTTTTTCACCTGCAATGTCCCAGCTGCGAGATGACAAAACTAATGACAGACAAAAAAAAAAAAAATCAAAGATAAACAAGCAAAACTGAACAGCAGATAAATTATTTACATGTGTATATGTATATATCCTACTTGGAGATTTAGAGGGGCCATCGCATTGAACATAATTTCAATTAATCACCTTAAAAGAGGCTTTAAAAAAGCATTGCTTTAATAGCCTGCTGATATTGTTGAGTACTAAGGAACGCTATCACTGAAGCATAAGTGAGATGTAGAAGTCTGTTCAAATCACTTCTTCAGCAAACTGTTACCTCTATTTTTCTGTTGAAATTTACAAAATGGATATAAAACTCCTTTTACACAGATATTGTAAAGATTACCAGGAAAAGGCATGAGAGACATTCTGAGAAGGAAATACAGGTAGTCCTCGACTTACAACAGTTCATTCAGTGACTGTTCAAAGTTACAGAAGCTGTCATGCCCCTGGTGGAGACTGACTCTGAGGGTAAGGAGGAACAGCCAACAGGGAGTGGAAGTGTGGCTCCAGAGGTGGTGGAGGAGGCTGGGGAAGGGCACAGGCCGACTGAGCAGTCAGACGAGGACCCAGGCCCATCCCCTATCCATCCTAGGGCATGCAGGGAGGAGAGGATCAGGGAAAAACATGGTCTACTGGGGAGGAGAGGGCCATGATCCTCTTCATGGGTTGCAGGTGTGAGATCTGCATAAGAGTTTGGACCTGCATGCTAACAAACGCTGGAGACAAATTAATGTTTTATTCCTAGATGAGGTTTATCTTAGTTGGTGTTCTTCCAACGGACTGTACCTGGTTATCTTCCTGAAGTTTGTAATTATTTAATCCGGTCTGCCGTGGAACTTTATTCGGTGCGGTTTGTTTTTGGTTTTTGCTTCGTTATCTGCTCCTTGAATTTGAACTGTTTTTCTTTCATTTGGAATGTTATTTTGAAAATAGTTTAATCTTCAACTGTGAACAATGAAACAGTGAAGCCAAGTTGAAGGTATTAAAGGACATTTATTTACGTTTTGGTTTTTGTAATATTTTTGATACAGTCTGGGTCATCACAGAGGCACTGAAAAAAAGTGAGTTATGACTGTTTTTCACAGTTATGACCTTTGCAGCATCTCTATGATCTTGTGATCAACATTCAGATGCTAACAGATACAGATAATCAGAGTTGGAAGGGACCTTGTGGGTCATCTAGTTCACCCCCACCCAAACGGGAAACCCTACACCATTTCTGACAAATGGCAGTGCAACCTCTTCTTGAAAGTCTCAAGATGCTTGGCAACTGGTTCATATTTATGACTCTTGCGGTGTCCCCAAGATTATGTGATCCCCTTATGATAAGCAGTCAATGGGGAAGATTCGCTTTTCAACTGGGTTACCAACTTGTCCAATGCAGCGATTCACTTAACAACTGTGCGAAGAAAGATTGTAAAATGGGGCAAAGCTCACTTAACAAATGTCTCACTTAACACTGTAAATTTGGGGTTCAGTTGTGATTAGTAAGTTGAGGACTACCTATAGCAGCAAATAAAGAGGATAAGTTATGTATTTTTATTCAGAAGTCTATTAGTTGCAGAAGGGTTTATGTTTAGAAGTAGCTCCCTGAAACTGTAGCATAAAGAGAAGAGAATCTTTGCTGAATCAGAACAAACCTTAATCTGCCTTAGCATCTTAATAGCCCCAATGAGAAGGAGATCCAACTGAGCATCAGACTACTTGTACAGCACGATCTCCAGGTAGGACCTACAGCCCAATGTAACATGTAGCATTCTCACTCCATCACTGCAGAAGAAGGACGGATGGTCACAAATAAGGTATCAAGTAAGTCTAATATCATACCTTCCTCCTCTAATCTTGGGTTCAAGACTGTTGTGGACTCAAAACCCTGAAAGACAGATTTCTCAAAGAGTGATGTCATCCAGATTTTGGTAGTATACTGGGTTAACCACTCATCCACAAATAGGAACCTGAACATGATCATATTACAAAAGACCTAGGTCTTAGCCAAAGGATACCAGCAACCCAGCGCCCATGATCCAGGAAGGAACAGCTGAATCAGAAGTCAAGATTTGTAATAGTCAATCACCCTTCCCCTGGTACACCAACCATGCTGCTCCATATCAAACCTCCCTTGTCCTAACAGAACTGGGACACTCCTATCTTTTCCTCCAATTTCATGGTTACAGTATGTTTCATATTCGCACAACCTAAATGAACCTGACCTTCCAAGCACACATAAACATCTATTAGCCACCTTTCACCCATAGATTTAAACGAATTCCACTAATTAACCATGCTACTCAAGATAGGAGAACAGAACCCATAATCACAATCCACAGCATCAAAGCTCTACAATCTCACATTCTGCTAACTCCTACCCACTGAGAAAATATAAAATAAATTTGATTCCTTCTATACTCCAAAATATCCTTCCATTCTTGTCTCTAGGCTGGAGTCTCTTACTTATATTCTCACTGCAGGAGAAGAAAGCCTTCAGATTTTCTCTTCTCAGTCTTCCACCTTTTACATGTTCTTTTTATATATATATATTTCTGACTGTAAATCAATTGAGCAAAGTAAGTAAGCCTTTCCTTGCTAAAGTCAAAATTCAAAAATCTGCTTATACCATTATACATTATTTCCTGCTTTAGTTTTTGCCTCCAAATGACAGCTTACACAGGTCGCTTTATGCCACTGCATTGCAAGGTTTGGCCCAATTTCTGACTCAGTGCTGTAGGGTAGGTAGTGTCTCTTGGAAACACACAGGTTGACTGTTCTTGAATACAAGTCACCGGCACAGTTTGCTCCTAACAGGAAATATATCCCGCCGAGGTCCTGATTCAGCAAAGCCCTAAGCATTTGCTCAAAACCAACTGAAATGGAAATCAATATATGCAAGCCGTGGAACTTATTGAACACAGTCATGCATTCATCAGAAGAAAATGTCAACATGGTAAAGGAAAATACCCTGACTTAGCATTGGTTTTAATGAGGTGCATTGCAGAATCCAGGGGCTAAAACAAGTGATGGAGCTGGGTTGTGTGTGTTACAGTATTGATAACATTTATTTGAATAGGTGGTAGCTGTAGCTGTCTAAATAAAAGTGTACTAGTGGGCTTCTTGTAAAAAAAGTGAAAATCTCTACCATCATCAGAACCCAGGTAAAAAAGAAAAAAGAAATAATTTGATCTTAACGCAAAATGTTTTAGTCAGTAAGATGGATCCTTGCTAATTTTACATGGTTGGAAACAACTTTCTGTAGAAAGTTGTGATACAATAAATAACTTTCAGGAATTGGAGAGGACAAATTCCATTCATTTCTCCTTGGGCTGTAGTCCTGATGGAGTCTCCCAATTGCTAAGGGGATTCTATGGCTACGAAGGAAAGCGGATGCTGGAAGCTGAATTAAACATCACCTTCCATCCACCGTTGGGCGTGTTTTGCATGGTTGTTCCATTCTGGGAAAGCCCTTGAGAAGTATCTGTACCGAATTTCAAATATTAATTTTTCATGACTTTAAAGAACAGGTTTAAAAACAAGGTTATTGAAGTATATAAATTAATTCAATGTAATTTTGCACGTCTCTCTGGGTGGTAATTTATTCTAATGGGAATTTAATAATTCATATTAAACACATTACTAATCTTATGTTTTGCTTACAGTAAATTACAGCCATTGAGATTATAAATCACTAATATAAGAAGAGGGGAAGTATCCAACTTATATTTACTGACTGAGCACATACCGAGGAATCTTGCTGTTTCTAAATGACCTTCAATCAATTATTTTTTGTATGTGCTTGGTATAAATAAGTAATTCAGGCTTTTCATCTTACAAATTTTCATTGATGTGGCCCAGCTACAGACTCTACATCATATTATTCAGTCACAAATGCCAACTTTCAGTTACAAGCTTAAACTATTAAATAGCTTCCAGTCTGCAAAATTGGAGTGGTACTTCCAAATTTTACCTTGGAAGAACAAATTCCCAGTACAAGATCATAATTGCAAGGGCTTTGAACTTAATAGAAACGAATGTTCCTAAGTACAATGATTGGAAGGAAGCTGAAGAAAGGAAGTTTGCCTTCTCCATTTTTTTTTTGCGGGGGGGGAAGTTAAGTTGGGCTCATAGTGGTTCCCTTGGGATTCCAGTCAAAGTGATTTTAACCTTAAATATCAATTTAGAATTAGATTACTGATAATAAGAAAAAGGAAATTTTAGTGGGGCAAAGTGGAACCACATATTGGGACATTGTTTCATAGACATACGATAAAGCAATGCCATTCAGCAACATGGACATATGTTTCCATTCATTGATCCCTGCAATGGGTAAGCCTTTGTATCCCCTATGGTGCAAGTGGGGTTATTCCTTCAGTCCAAAGGAGCTCAGTCCACTCTGAACTACGGCAAGTTATTTTATTGCATTAGCTAATTTAATTTCTACATAATCTGCCATCCCTGCTTATATTATCAGTTTTCCTTGTGGCCGCAAAGAACTTTCTGTCATTCTGCATTCCTTTCAGGGGTGCGATTCAACTGGCGTAACAACCGGTTCAGTGAGCGTGCACTTTGCGCGCACCAAATGTGCGCTTTGTGCATGCACAGAGTGTTTGTTACTGACTTCCTCCAGCAATCTCTATGTGTTAAACAGCTGATGCACAGCAATCCACAGTACCCCGCAAATCAGCTGAGCTTGAAAACCAGGGTATAAAGCACAGAATAGAGCCGGGGCAGGTGGGTGGGCCCAACAGCTGATCATCGGAGAAAACTGGTTCACTCACAGATGATCCTCAGAGCTACCGGTCCTCCTAGACTGGGCCAAACTTGTAGAATCCTACCCCTGATTCCTTTGCATGTTTTTAAGTCTTCCTCTGCACTGCACTACCTGCATTGTTTGGTTTCATCTACCGTATATTAATTTACATTGAACTATTATAGAGAGAACCTGCCTTCTTGCAAGATGGGGCAATTTTTTAAAGAAGACCATCACCTTTACCTGCTATATTGCTGCAAGGAATGAAAAACAAATAGGCTTTGGGCAAGATGATGGTCAACCCTCTGTTAGAAGTTTTATTGATATGTTTGTCTTTGGGTTACTTTGCATTGTTCTTCAAGTTCTTAATTATCTTGAATTAGACAAAATTCCTTCCTGGGATTAATTCATAGCCAATAAATGATATAAGGTTTTGGGGCTTCCTTTCAGTTTACTTTTGCTGGTATGCTCTCGTTTCTTGAATAAATCCTCACTGGTTAAATGACATGAGTTGTAAGAAATGTTCAAAATTATAAATGCAAAGACCATCCCTCGTAAAAACAATAATTTGGGATTTGAAGGCATTAATGTTTTCTATCGACTACCTACTAGGTTTTCTAGAGCTCCCTCTGCTAAGGATAACTGTGCTAACTGTTCCCAACATACAGTGATGGACAACATGTCTCCTTCAGCTTTGAGAGGCACAGCTGTTCTGTTTCCTTCCGAGTGATCTGCATAGCGGATGCCCTCCAGCTAGTGTATTTTTTTGATAAGGTCCAGTGGAGAGCTGCAGAAAGCTGAATGCTTCAATCCAAATAGCAAATGCAAAACCAAATATCACAACAAATTGCGTTCAGTGTCACCTGATTAAATCGGCTGAATTTGTTCCAGTACACTGGCTGGAAGAACTCACATCAAGCATCCTTTTACAAAGATTGTGGTGTGTGTGTTTTTTTTTTTTTGTTTTTTTTTCCCGTGAAGATAGTTTACTGTCTGTTACCCACAAAGACTGTTTGGCTGGCACTTATTATTTCATGAGCATTTATCTCTGCTGCCAAAATTGAGAGAAAAACCATTTAGGAGACATACTTAAAATCCACATAATGGAGCTTCTATTTTAAAAGGCATATGGTCTTGATATGACTGCACCATTGGATGTAAAGATGATGGAATCATCCTTAGAAAATTACCATAATTACTTTTTCTTCATTCAGATGTCATATCTTGTTTATAAACTATGCACATGAATACCCCAACACATGGACATTTTCATATGGTAAGTTGTGGTTGAACTCTGGATGTCAAAATAAAGTTATTTGTCAAATGTTTGAAAATAGGGAGCCATACTGAACAGAAAATCTGCCATTTATAAGAAATACATAGCTGGATTGTCTACTTTAGTACGTTTAATACCATAGACATATATAATACACAGCTATAATTTACAATATTTAAACAAGATAGAGATGTTGCTATAGATATAGCTCCAAAACAAGGCAAGGTATTTATTTTTTTTAAAAGTAAAAGAATATTCTCATGAGAATTTGGCTTTCTAAATAATACCCATGTAACTAAATTGGACCTTTTGATTTTACTCTCTCTTGGCTTGCGGTTGTACATCCAAATCAAAATACCAGTGAGAAATGTAGTATCACATTTTGTCCAATATAATCTCTGAGTCCTTGTTTTTTAAAAAAGACAAAAAAGTAAAAAGAGTTTCTTAAAAAAAGGATCCTATGGATACCGTAGAACAAAAACTTCTGACCATGACCAAATCATGTGACGATGAAAAATTTCACAAAATTTTTGCATTTGGTCGCAAACAAATACTTGGGTGGCAATCAAACACAACCACAGCAATTTCCCCTTTGGCATCATTTTATTGGACGTACATGCTTTCAGTCACAACCAAATTGGGTTGCGACCGAAGTCATGGAACAGATTACGGTCGTGACCCGAGGTTCTACTGTATTTGATACTGTCTTGTTGTCAATGGTTTTTGAAAGAAAAGTGATACAAAGATTCTAATGATGCTTCATATTTTTCCATCCAAATGATTCAATGGTTGTAAATACTTCAGTGCTCATAATGTTCTCTTGGGGGATAAGCAGTATTATACATAGTGTGGAAATAAGGCCAAGAATGGTAGCTAAACAAATTAAATGCATGAGGTAGGAAAGATGAAAAGGAGACACAGATAAAATTACTTTACCATATTCCCATTCATTATAACTTTCCATATTTTTCATCCATGCAAACCTTCCATGCCTGTAGACTGCTTCAAAATACTGTTTTTGGTTTTTGGTTTCTATTTTTGTCACTACTTCTTTTTTAGGATTTCATAATTACTTTCTTGATCTTCTCCATCCTATAATCCAGTCACTCTTCCTTCCTTCCTTTATTTTGCTATTTATTCCTCATTTGTTCAGTCTATGGGACAAAGTCCCTTCAACATATTACTTTCACATTAGTCAATCATTTCTGAATTCAGCCTACACAAATTCAGCACCTATTCATTCTTGTTCCTCTGTCTTCTTTTATTGTTCCACGTATTTTTCTTAAGAAGTTATTCCCAATTTTATGTTTTTCCTGATATACCCAATTCTCATTTCCATACTACAAAGTGTGCAATTGGATTTAGCCATTATACTTCTTTACTACTATTCATTACTTGCCCAGATCACACCTCAGCAATTACCTTTACATTTACAAAGCTTATAATTTCTCCATCCATTTTTCCATCTTTAGTAAGCACTGAACAAGGTACACAAATGTATGTACTTGCTCCAGTTTATATACACAGAGAGAGCAATCACATTATTCAATTTTCCTTGTCAAGAACAAAAGTCATGATTTTGGTACATTATCTATGCTCCTTCTTCCAATGTCCAATCCATGTAACATTTGCTCTAAACCATTCAAGTTCTCAGCCAACAGCTAAGCATCATTTGCATGCAAAATGTGAATATTCGCATTTTGAATGCAAAATGGTGGCATTTATTCACATCCTCAACCAACAAGACTCTGCCATTACCACAAACATTCATTACCCATGTATCTGTCTGTCTATCTGTCTATCTATACACATACATACACACATATCACACATCTTTGTCTAAATCCTAATTAAATATTCAAATATTTGCTATAGATTCCATTTATTTTCACACATCATCTACTTCCACTATATATTGTTCTTGTCACATTCAGAACCCATTTATCAAGAAATGTATAGCAAACTTTATCTCTCAAATTCAAATTCTGGTCTGAATATCTAGCATAAAGCTACATTATATTTTCCACATTTGGGTCATTGTCCTTTTTATACCCCTTCGACTAGAACTCTAATAAATCCTTTTTTCAGAAACCTTTTATATTTTATTTCCCTTCAGTTTTTGTATTCTCTCTTGCTACATTTCCTTTGCATAAGAGGATAAGAATCACATTGTTCCCGTTATTAAAAAAGTCATCTTTACACACATTTGTTAAACAAGTTGCATGGATATTCAACTGACATGTTTATATCTGAATAATTTCCCACTTAAATGTTACCATCTTTCAACATTCGCACAGCATTTATGACTTGTATTTTTTCTTTTCTTTTAGCCTTAAGCATTTCATCCTCAGCAGTGGAATTTTATTGAGGACTATTGAGTTGGTCACTTTTTTGCAGACCAACATATCTCAAATAATTTGTTGTTTTAATAGGTAAAATGGAGAAAGGAGTAATAACTATGCCATCTTGAGCTCCTGGAAGAGATATACGTAATTTAATATAGAAAAAAATGAAGGATGGATGAATGGATGAAGAGAAAGAGACAGAGGAGAATGAAGAGACAAGGACAAAGCAAAAAAACTTTACTGACCAATTAGAAGTTAATGGATGGAAAATCATTTTTAAAAATGCAGCAGAAAATACAAATGAATTCTGCATTAAATTCTCTGATAGAATGTTTTCACTCGTCACTGAAATAGTCACACACAGAGATCAAGATAACAGCCTTCTATGCATTAATGTTTGCATTTTCATTTCAAATATTTTGATGATTTAATATGATTATTTGAAATATGAAATTCATTTTTACTTTCTAAAAATGTTATTAATATGTAAATATTTTCCAAAAAAGAGGAATATAAGTTCCTGCTTTTATAAACAAAGCATAAAAAGGTAACGGTTCCCCCGCACATATGTGCTAGTCATTTCTGGCTTTAGAGGGTGGTGCTCATCTCCATTTCTAAGCCGAAGACATCTCCGTGGTTATGTAGCTGGCACGATTAAATGCTGAAGGTGCACGGAACAATGTTATTTTCTCACCAAAGTGACCCCTATTTTTCTACTTGCATTTTTTACATGCTTTCAAACTGCTAGGATGGCAGAAGCTGGGATAAGTAACGGGAGCTTACTCCATTACACGGCGCTAGGGATTCAAACTGCTGAACTGCCAAATTTCTGATCAACAAGCTCAGCATCTTAACCATTGAGCCACCGTGTCCCTCACAAAAAAAAAAAAAAAAAAAAACATAGTATGAAATAATTCTTTGATTTAGGATATGGCCCCTAAAATCAATAAGGCTCAACTACATTCCCTTTATAAAAATGATTATTGCTATCTTCAGAAACAATTATTGCTCCAAATCCAATTACATCTGCAATGATAGAATATAATAATTTCCCTATAGGGTCCTATTGTAAACAGAGTAAAATAAAAATAGTCCAAATGGTTCCTTTAAATATGACATGTTATGAACTTTAATAGTGAAAAAAATCTTTCAATGTTCGAACACTTTTAGATAAAGGATAACACCTACCAGATACAAGGAATTTGAGATTTTCAGAAGGCTTTTTAAAATATTATTTCTGTTCCTCGGATATCATTATGAAATTGAAGTTCATTCTTGTACTTCCAATAAAAAATATGGTTTCTGGCTTTGATAACAAAAGCTTTTGCTTTGGAAATTGCTGGTTGTAGACAACTGCAGTCCAAAAGAACTGAAAGGTCAATTTGTAAAAGGCAAAAATGGATGTTTTCCTTAGGGCTCTGCAATGTATTTAACTAGCTGCACAGCATTCATGCTTAGAAATAGCCACTCCAAAGGAACCAAAAGACAGACTTCCTATTTTTAATACCATTTTTTTGCTAAAGAAAAATTGTTTGTATAATGATAGAATAAAAAAGAATTTTTGTGAATGTTAGTCAATGACAAAAAAATGACAAAAAGGGGCATGAAAAGGACCAGAGAGAATAATACAGTTCTGTATGTAGGACATTGTGTGCTATTTCACAGGCACGAAAGATTAAGTCCACCCATGAAAATCCAATTTATTGCTACACTAAATTTATTTGCTACAAAGACTATGTACAGGAATCTTCTCAACTAAGAGCATCTACTTGGAGTTAGATTCAATAAAATTCAAGGGATGTTGGACTTAGTTTGCTTGTGGCTATGTGAGGATTCTAGGCTGATCACTCTTTTAACTCTGCCCTCAGGCTCTGCTACTCCTTCTCTTACAGGTATGTACTTTCAATCTGCATGGGGTATAGGATTGTTTATTTTCAGTTGAATATTAGGCAAAAAAAAAAAATCAGGTTTCAAGTACTTCTTGACAGCTCCTCCCCTTTTTTTTGGCTGAAATGTATCTGTGTAAGCTGAGCTAGCTGGTGCAATGCCTCCTCTCCACATTTATTGTAAATATGATCAGAATTCTAGGATGTTATTTTTACATTGATACTTTGAGGCATAAACATAACATTTGATTAATGTTTTTATGGCAGGTAACTGCTCCCCCGCCCCATGCTTTGATTTATATCCCCAGGAGACTTTCAAGGTCATATTTGCAATGAAGAAAAGATAAGTCAGACCACCCAAATAGAAACAAAGTAGTTATTGCTGGTTATGAAACATTTAAGCATTTGATTAATAGCTTTTTTTGATATGTTCTACTTGAAAATACCAAAAATACAAAGTATGTCTCAAATACAAAGATGAGATACAGAGCAATAGACATAGCCATGAATTCGGAATTGCCACAATTATCAAATTAAAAAGAGAAACAGATTATGGATAGATAAAGTGTACAAAAAAAAAGCTAGATAAAGTCTGAATGGTGTAAGAGGTGCAGAATTAACTGTGTAGATAGAAGAATTCAAAAACAATTAACAAAACAGTCTCTGCTGCCTCTTAGCTCATAAATGGTATTTAATAAGATAATTTGATTTCTATAAATGCAGTAGGATTCAAAAGATCACAAAATTAAAATTCTGATCATTCCTAAATTATAGGCCTCCCATTTTTAACATATTCTGATGTCACAGGTTATTTCTGCAGTATTTCAAAATGTATTATCTTCAAGAAGATTGTTAGGAATGCAATATTTCTATTACTCCAGAAACCAGAGATAATAAAAACTTGATTTTTTTATATTATATTTTTATACTCCAACATATGGTAATGTATTTTGAAGCAATTGGAAACTGAAGCGTAGACAGTGAAATCAAGTTAACACTAAATAGCTGAGTCAGAATCAAATATCCATGATCCTATCTATTCAAGAATGTGTGAAAGCCGTCAAGTATATATACTAAAGCTGAATAGTGGATGCAGAGGCACAGTGGCTCAGTGGCTTAATGATGCTGGAGATGGTCTCTGCTCCAGCGGTTTGAGTCTTAGTGCTGCATGGTGGGGTGAGCTTCCATCATTCATCTCGGCTTCTGCCCATCTAGCAGTTTGAAAGCATTTTCTATGAAAGTAGATAAATAGGTACCACTTCAGTGGAAGACTAGCCTGCACTTTGTGCAATGATTACAATCCTGCTGGCATTGAATCTTCCCGATTGTGACACCCATTTGCAAGGCGGTCTTGGCTGATGCTGCAAGAAATTTTCTTTCTGGTGTGAAGCTACCTCACCCTCCTATGGCACATGTACCTAGCAGAACTGGTGAACAGGCAGCCAAACTACTACTCTACCTTAGTCTGCTGACTAATGTAACAATGCCATATAACAGATGATAGATAGGTAGATAGGTAGATAGGTAGATAGATGGAGAGGGGGGGGAGAGAGAGAGAGAGAGCGATACTGGATGCAAAAATGGAATTGCTTGTCAATCTAATCCTGGGATCTGAATAGTAAAATTTCATCAAAATTGGAAGATGTTGCTTTCC
The DNA here is from genome assembly GCF_900518735.1 of Pseudonaja textilis. The sequence goes on along the minus strand of NW_020769331.1, from coordinate 59,539 downwards.
TGAAGGCAAAAAAAAAGTTTAATTATTTTCATCTGATTATTTTAAAATTAATTACTGAAAATCAACATTTCATTCAGGACCTTAAGGCAGCATACACAGCTCCTCCTCCTATTTTCCCAGCAACAACCATCCCATGAGGGTAGGTTGGGTTAAGTGAAAATGTCCTAAAGCTTCCCAGTTTCAATGACTAACAGTAGTCTACAACATGGATCCTCCTGCTGCTAGTCCAACATCTTAACCACCATAGCCTATTAGCTCTGAGTGTAAAAAAATAGAATGAAAATACCGTTCATAATAACAAAAGTATGATAAATTATATTATGGAAACAAAATATGAAGGCTACTTTATACAAATAGGAAGGCTTTCATAAAATACAACATGCCAACTCAAATATATATTTATTTGATTGGTCATTTTTGTACAAATCAAGATATCATATATAATTCTCCTATCTCTTCCCTTCTTCACAATGAACAACCTATGGAGTAGGTTGGGCTTAGAGAGAATACCTGGTCCAAAGTTACCCAGCCAGCTTTCCTATTATGTGAACTAAATTCTAAATGAAAACCTGCTTTCTTTCATTTTCTATCATCAAGCTACTATCCATGTGACACCTTAAATATCAGTATGAAAATCAGATAGCAACATAGAGCTTAATTTTTTATTTTAAGTCTATGACCTGTCAGTACAATAACCAGAAATACAAAGACATTAGATATACAGCGTAATAAATTAAATAAAGGAGTGAGCATCAATAAGTTATCTAAAACATGTCACCTGACCTAGGCCTAAAATTAAATTAAATTAAATTAAATAGTTGTTACTTGTCTTTAAGAAAAATAAAATAAAATGGTGCCTACTACTGATTCCATTTAGGGATATTTATGTAATAAAAATGAATTAATTTATCTTTGTTGCTAAGGGAACAAATTGGGATAATTAATTGGGAAGATGCTATGAATTTGGTAAGGACCCCAGGTGTGCCAGATGTCAGCCATGAGCAAATTCTTATACTACCTCATGGAATTGAAGAATAACACTGTGTGACATATCTCGGAAAACAAGAGAGATATGTATCTCATCTTCTCCACTTGATGGATTCTTTCTGAGAGAGGTTGTAAACACCCACTATTGCTTATCCATTATCACATCCATTTAATTATACAAACTTTAGCATGTTCTGTTCCTGAATCATATTCCACCAACTGTTTATTGAGAAGACCCAGAACCTACTTCTGACTTTCTCAGCTCCAAAATATTCATCTGATTTCTGCAGCTATTTTGATACTATGCTTCTTATTTGAAAGTACTGGAATTAGTCAGGTGATTTGGGCCATTGTGAAAAAAGTGTCAAACTTTTAACTTCGTCTTATTAATAAATCTTAAATCTATATGGATTATTTTTTTCCTCTAGTGAATTTTTTTTTGCACTTTCTTCTTCATAGTAAACATTTAATAACCAAACAAGAAGGGAATCAGTCTGGACTCATCTGTTTCCAGTATTTATTCCAAACTGTGATGCACTGTTTATTATTGAATAATCTCTTATATACAATTTGTTTCCATTTATATAAATCCAGAGATATTCATGCAAATCATTTGGGAGTTTTGTTCTCCCTCTCCCAAATTTCTGTTTATATATGCAGTATCAGTTCTGAAGACTCTTAAATTAGACAAATAAAAAAATGGGAACAAAAATTATCAGCAGTAACATTAGCATTTTAAGATATGGAGATAATACCATTCTACTGAAAGGAAATGAAAAGGGCATAAAATAACTTAATAGTCAAAGCACACTGTGTCAGAAAAAAAAGCTAGATTACAGGTAAACATCAAGAAAACCAAAGAAATGACAAACAGCTGGAAGTGGCAACATCAACATAAAACTCAAAAATGAAGAAATTAAACCGGTCCAAGACATTATTTTCCAAAATCAATCCACTAGGAGATATTGCGCCCGAAATTAAGCATAGAAAGGCACTTGAGCATAGACTAGCATAGAGAATGTTTGGAAATGCAAGGACATCCATTCTAATATTGGGTACAGAATATTATATGCTATTGACTGCAGTTTTTAATCTAACTGCAGTTGTAAAAGCTGAACAATAAAAAAATAAATAGGAAACAACTCATCCAATTATGTATTTGATGTTATAAACATATCTTAGCAAAAAATAATGAATGAGGAGATTTTAGACAGTCAAACCAAAATAATCTCTGAATTACTAAACTAAGGTTGTCTTATTTTGGTCATGTGATTTGATCAAATCCCTTAGAAAAAAAAACTATACTAGGGGCACCTGCAGGTGCTTGAAGATTAAGCTGGCAAAGAACCCACTAGATCAGTGGTGGGATTCCAAAAAATTTACTACCAGTTCTGTGGGCGTGGCTTGGTGGGCATGGCTTGATGGGCATGGCTTGGTGGGCATGGCAGGGGAAGGATACTGTAAAATCTCCATTCCCTCCTCACTCCTGAGGGAAGGTTACTGCAAAATCCCATTCCCTCCCCACCCCACTATCCTGCTTTCCAGCTCTGTTCTCCTGTGCAGGGCAACAAAAGAAGACCCAGCCAATGAGCTGGGGCTTGGGAGGCAGATAATATATGGGAGCGGGGCCAGTCAGAGGTGGTGTTTGCCTGTTCTCCGAACTATTCAAAATTTCCGTTACTGGTTCTCCAGAACTGGTCAGAACCTAGATAGATTCCATTATAAATATAACCTTAAACAGCACGGGGAAAAATGAAAAATGCTACGTTATAAAGTTTTTGATATTGAAATCTTCAATTTAAAATGACTGTTTTTGCCTGTAACTACCAAAACATCTATAACATCATTGATGTTGTTTTAGAAAAAAACAGATCTGAGAAGTCACAACCCAAGGAGCTTATAATGTAAGAAAAGGAAATATAAGATAAAGGAGAGAGAAATGGTGGGAAGGCTTCAGATGAGAAAAAAAAGACTGTTCCATTTTGGGCAGTTTTGTATAGCACAACTTATGTCAAAGGATCAACGGACAATGTTGTCCCTATCAATTATATGCTACATTTTGAATTCTTTATGTTAGGTGGTACATATGCTCTGTGATGAAGATTGGGACAACAATGACTACTGAAGGGGTTTCAGTTAAATTTGTGTAGATATAATTCTCTTTTAAAATATTTAAGTACAAGAAGAAGCTAAACTACAGCAGCAGTTCTATAACAACATTTTAAATGAGTTTAATCTCGGAAATGAAAACCACATTCCTCTTTCTTTCTTTCTAAAAGAGAAGAGCTATTGAAAACAAGCAAACACACTCAGAAATATTGTGGTTGAAAAACATAACTTGAAATTTAGTCCTACCTTGGGGTGGTATGCTTACTTTAATAACTTCAACTCTGTTTTCCAGATTTAATTATTTATTTTCCCAGATTAATTGTTTTGTTGCATTATGAAATGGGAATAATATATCATAGGATACAGATAAAAACTGCGTACAGTGGTATTTATAGAAGTTACAAATTGTTAATGCTGTGATGATTTACATAAATTAATGTTTTAAAGTTAAGAAAAAAATATATCAATGTTAAACATGACTTCTAAAAGGTTGCTGAATATAAGGTTTCCTTAATTGTGCAATTAATGCTAAGTATGACATTGATAAATTTTTAACAAGTTCCATTTTTTGTGGAATTCCTAGAGAATTATATTGTATGAAGTGTTTCATTTTCGGTCTAATTGTCTACTTTATCTTTTTTTTAAGCAGATCACAGGATTCATATTATGCAAGCTACAATAAACTTGTGGATGCAAAGATTTAATTACTGCTCTCAAATTACCTAGTGGCTAAGATTAAACTCTGGTATTTCCATTTGAAGTCCAATACAATGATCACTATAACATACTGTATTTTAAATATCAGTATCAATATTAATTATTGTATTATATTGAATTACATTGCATTGTATTGCTATGCTATGTTATGTGATATGTAATGTCATATTATTATATTTCCTTAAATGAAGATCCTTCTTCCTAGTTATTTTATGTGTGTGCGTGTGTATGTGTGTATGATATTTAAGAACATGTAGCAGTTACTTGCAAAGTATCCAATTAGCTACTCAGAAATTTGAATCCTGGAAGTTCTATACATGTATAAAAGAAGTTCAGGAACAATTAATTCAACAGTAATTTGGCTTAGAAAAAAACATTATTAAATTGTTTTAAGGATTTGTAAATTGTAAATTTGAAAATTGTAAATTAAATTGATGTGGCTAAATCCTTCCATCTTCCAAGGGTGGTAAAATGAGAACCCAGATTGTTGGGAGCAAAGGACAAAGGACCAACAATGCAAAGGATAAATGCTACTGCCATCATTGAGATGAAGATTCTCAGAAAACCTTTCTGGCTACTATGGAACTCCATAACTCCACTCCATAACATCTATTTTTCTGTAATATCTTTTTTTATGATATGAGACTCAGAATACAATTATTCAGTATTTACTACAAAACATAGCTTAATGAAAATGAAATGTGCATTATTTAACTACAACGGTGTGTTTAAAAAGTGGGAGTTGTGTGTTCCCTCACTATGATATAGAATTAGGCTGAGTAGTTCTGTAAATTATTCATTCTTTGGTTCTTTATGTTTGTTCTTTTAAAAGTTCAGCTCACTGAAATTTGGCTTTATTCCTGCATGACTAAAATTAATGTATCATATTAACATTACTATATTACTACAATAAAAAGCTAATTAGAAATATGGCAAATACTTGCTAATCCAGATAACAGCTTCTCATTAATAGAAAAGAAACTTCTACTGTTTGCTTTTCTGTATTAAGTTTGCCTGTCATTTTTATATATATGAGTATTTCATTGTATCCAATTTTCTAAATATCATATTGGTTTGAAATTAAATATTCTCATCCATAATCAGCAGGTATTCCTTGGGTGCCCTGATCATTGGTCTTCTGGAGTTGACATACAGAGACCTCTCTCTCTTCTCCAAATACTGTTCAATCAGTATTAAACAGTGATGGGATTCAAAATGTTTTACTACTGGTTCTGTGGGCGTGGCTTAGTGGGTGTGGCATGGCTTGATGGGCATGGCAGGGGAAGGATACTACAAAATCCCATTCCTTCCCCACCCCACTAACCTGATTTCCAGCTCCATTCTCCTGTGCAGGGCAACAAAAGACGACACAACCATTCCATGAATTTGGTCATCACATGATTTGGTCATGACCGGAAGCGCATGCACGTAAAAAAAATTCACAGAAGGGCAAATTGGCGTGGAAGGGCAAATTGCCGCAGCTGTGTTTGGTTGCCACCTGAGTATTTGTTTGTCACCAGAGGTAAAAAATTTTTGGTTGTCATCCAATTTGGTCATGACCTGAAGCGTTCGTGACCAGAGATTCTACTGTACTTCCTCCCAACTGTCCTTGATCAACCAGGAGGGACACTGATCTAACATATATGTAGTAGGTCTAACACATATGTAGTAGGTGGCCACATCTACAGCTCTGAGGACTCTCTCAAAGTGATACTTCAAGCGAAGGCACTATAACAGTAGTCAAAGATAAAGGTGAAATAAGAACAATGATTTTGATAAAGCACCTATCTTCTATCCCAGGTGGGATAGTAAGGCCTTTTAGTAAGGCCTTTTTTTAAAAAAAGTGTGAAGCCCTATAAGACGTAATGCTGGTTCTTGTATAATTTTGATATAACACTGAACATTTAAGTATTAACATGATACTTCCATTGTAAAAAAGGTATCAAAATAAGAAAATGTCCGCAATACACGTAGAAATGCAGTGAAAATTGATATTAGACATATGTTAAACGAGACAGTAACATCAAAACAATCCTATATTAACAACATTCAAGTCAAAGGTGACAAGTAATATAGTCTTTATAAAAATACATTTATGGATATGGCATTATCAAACTAATGAGAAAAATTGTATTCTTTTCCACATACTTAAAGGAAAACTGGCAATATTATTTACCCATTCTTCATATAAGTGGGTACCTTGTTCAGGTAAGCTAAAATGCAAAAAATAAAAGTCAGAACAAACAGAGTCTCTTTCATCTGGTTTCTACAGAAATAAATTATCCAGTAATTTGCATATTTAGCACACATCTGGTGCATCTGAACAGTTGCTCCTCTTATGATGAATAACTTGTGTGAAGGAATAGAAAAATAATATTAAAATATTAATACTGAATATGAAACAAAAGTAAAAGCTTGTGAATTCTTTGAGGCCTTTTTTCTTTAAATTCTGTATTCTGTGTTAGCTGCTGTGGAGACACTCCACAAAGTTAAGCTGAAAAAACACATACACTATATGTAGCATTAAAAGTTTTAGAAAAAAAACACACACACATAGGCTGTGTGATGGCCTTGTGAGGATATCTCCACAAGAAAGCTCACAAGGCCATCACACAGCCCATTTTACCAACATCAACTCCATCAACCAATCAAGAAGCAGCAGCACAACCAACCAGCCCAGCACACCAGCCCCCCCCCACCAGTATTTATAGAGAGATGCCAGTTCCGATCACACACTGCTTGCACTGGCACGAAGCTGAAAGCACCAGCTATATATATATATGAGCTTGCTAAGGACTAGACCAGGTGTCTGCAACCTTAAACACTCAAACAGCCATTTGGACCTGTTTCCCACAGAAAACACTAGGAGCCACAAACCTGGTTAGGCATGGCCAACTGAACATCACTCCCACCCCACCTCACCACACCTACCCAGGTTTTGTGGCTCCTGGTGTTTTCTGTGGAAAATTAGTCTCTCTCTCTCTCTCTCTCTCTCTCTCTCCCTCTCCCCCTCCCAATCCCTCTCCCTCCCTCCCTCCCTCTCCCCCTCCCTCTCTATCCCTCTCATTTCTGTTTTTTGTGTTTTACCTTCTCAGGCCAGGCCAGGAGTGACAGGGAGGGAAGGGCAAGGGAGCCAGCCAGCAGTGGAATCACTCAACAAGGAGCCACAGCAGAGGGCCCAAGAAGCTGCATGCGGCTCCAGAGCCATAGGTTGCTGACACCCGGACTAAACAAACAATATAAACTGTATTTTTAAAAATGCATTCCAATTTCACATGCTGAAAAATGATCAAACTGAAAGAAAAAAATATATTAGGATTTAAAGTAATTAAGCACAAATCCTGTTTAGCATGTTTGAAAACAACACCATACAAAGTACTTTGGCTGAACTAGTTCCCTGTAGGTGTGACATGTGTTCTGTCAAATAATATATAGTTACTAAATGTGATATTGGTGCAATGTAATATTTCAGTCTATTGTTTTAAAAAAAAAAACATTTGTTAACTCCCATTGAAGATAGAATAGTGAAGACCCATTAAAGAAACAAAATAAAATGAGCAAAATAGAATCATTTCAAATTTCAAAAAGCACCCCACTTGAATTTTTAATACCAAATTTAATCCCAAGAACAATATAGAAAAGAACAAGAGGTTTATAATCCCTTTACTGAATCTGGTTAAGAGTTGTCTCAACACATATGATAAGATAAAGAAAAGTAGATTTTAATGTAAAAATAGTCTAATTCTAATTCTCCAATGTTCAATCCTGAAACCATCAATTTTCTTATTCATAAGCTTCTCCAAAGTCTGCTCTTAGAAGATAAGATGAAAATCCAAGGTTTCATAAATGTAAAATATGCATTCCACTACAGATTGTCCTGGACTTACAACTATTCATTTAGTGACCGACATTACAAAGGCACTGAAAAAAGTGACTTTTTCATACTTACGACCATTGCAGAAACCAGTGGTGGAATTCAAATTTTTTTACTACTGGTTCTGTGGGCGTGGCTTGGTGGGCATGGTATTTTTTGGTGGGTGTGGCTTGGTGGGCATGGCAGGGGAAGGATACTGTAAAATCTCCATTCCCTCTCCACTCCTGCAGAAAGTTTACTGCAAAATCCCGTTTCCTCCCTACCTCACTAACCTGCTTTCCACCTCTTTTCTCCTGTGCAGGGCAACCAAAGAAGACGCAGCCAATCAGCTGGGACTCAGGAGGCAGAGAACAGATGGGGGCGGAGCCAGTCAGAGGTGGTATTTGCTGGTTCTCCAAACTACTCAAAATTTTCACTACCGGTTCTCTAGAACCGGTCAGAACCTGCTGAATACCACCTCTGGCAGCAACCCAATAGTCACAGACACTTGGCAACTAACTCATACTTATGACAGTTGCTATGTCCCAGGCTCATGTGATCCCCTTTTGTGACCCTTCTGACTAGCAAAGTCAATGGAGAAGCGAGATTCACTTAACAACCCTGTTACTAATGTAACTGCAGAGATTCACTTAACAACTGTGTCAGGAAAGATCATAAAATGGAGCAAAGCTCACTTAACAACTCTCTTGCTTAGCAACAGAAATGTTAGGCTTAGTTGTAGTCATAAATCGAGGACTCCCTACATAAAGTTCAGCCAGATCCAAGGATGGCCTCTTGAGTAAGGGGTGTACCACGATGGTTAACAATTCTAGTACCTCTCAGTTCAGCATTTGCTGAAAAAAATCCTTTTCTATTATTTTAAATGATCAACTAATACTAATTCCGCACTGCTATACATTAGATATATATAACTGAACCAAGGATGGCTCCATTTCATTGCTTTTTTGGATTGCACTGAGCATTAAAGCTTTATTTGTAGCATGTGTGCCTTGTATAGACAGACTGGGTAACAGCCTTCAAAAGTTGTTGGCACATTCCCTGTGGAATTATTTAAGTAAGCTTTTGGCAGTCTTGCTAGGCTATTTCCCAACAGGAGATAATGCACCAGTCACATTAGAGTGCTATGTGTTCACTACATATTTAGTTTATTGTTGCTAGATATGGTTCACATCTGGGGTCTGCTTTTTTTTCACCAACTTTAAAAGATGATCTAAAACCTGGCACGTGTTAAAACGGGAATCATTCATTCAAGTCTCAACATTTCTGTTTAAAATCACAACCTAACTTTGTTCATGAAACAATGTATTTGCTTAAGAATCTTGCTACATGATAATGCTGAATCATACTTTAGAGATTAACAGTGCAGCCCTTCCCGTACCTGTCTATAAAACAATAGGTTCTTTCAAGCCAGTGGTGGGATTCAAATATTTTTAACACCGGTTTGGTGGGCGTGGCTTGGTGGGTGCACTTTGTGCGCATGCACACGCTTTGCATGCGCGTGTGCCAAACGCGCACTTTGCATAGGCGCAAAGGCATTCCAACTCACCCCCTGCAATCTTGCACTCTCCCTGTTGCTTCAGCAGCTGCCATGCAGCACTCTGCTGTGCTGCTCAAAGCAGCTGTGCTTAAAAAGCAGGGAATAAAGGTGAGTATGGGAGACCAGGCGGGTGGGTGGACCCAACAGCAAAGCGGCAGAGATAACTGGTTTGGTCTCCACTGCTCATCGCTGCTACCAGCTCGGCAGAGCCGGGCTGAATGGGTAGAATACCACCACTGTTCCAAACTAAATATAATATACTCTCAAGTAATAGCATCTATGAGATCTGAACTAGGGTTTTCAAAATAGTTTGGCTTAATTCAAATATTCCTGGTAAGATGTGGAGATTGATGTGTCAAATGTAGAACCATGTGAACCTAATGGATCACATGAAGTACGGAGTCTACATATTCAAAAGATCTATGGGATCAAGTTATTTCAGACATTATTAACTGGGCATTAAGTTTAATGTCCTATCTGCTTTAATTTCACTACATCAGAACTTCCTAGCAGCGTCATAGAAATGTTGGAAGTGTCATCAGATAGCTGGATAATGCTATCATATGTGGTGGACGTGTGCTGAGGCTAAAAGATATTGGACTAAAATCCACACATGGTTGGAAAAAATGACAAAAACGCACATAGACTTAAAGCCAAAGATATTTTTATTGGGCATTATACCTGAAACATACAGTAGAGAATTGATATATTTGATTGTAAATGTATTAACAGCAGCTAGAATTGTATTTGCTAAAAACTGGAAAAATGAGAAAATTCCAGTGGAAGATGAAGTTATTAAGAAAATAATGGAGTGTACAGAAATGAGTAAATTGACATTTGAAATTAGAGAGCAAGAAGATAAACAATTTTATAAGACATGGGACTTATTTTATCAATGGTTAGATAAAAAACAGGGAAATGAAATATTTTATAATACTTTATAATGTAGCTATAATAGAATTGTAGAGATGAAAAGTAAGGATATATTATTTTTGAATAGATTGGTCATGATGAAATTAATGTTATAAAATAGGCTAAGTTAAAATGGTGATTTGCTCATATAAAATGATGGTATATTAGTAACAGTCTAGTAAGTAAGCAACAATAATAATATAAATATATATAGTGGATTTAGTATGAGGATTAAATTAGATTAGAAGAGAAAGACTAGAAATTGTGCACAAGAGATTTCTACCAATGGACACACTGTATGCAATTGAAAGAAGGTTTTGTTTTTTGTGTAAAAAAAAAACTTTTTTTAAAAAAAGAACTGCCTATCAGGGTTCTAATTATGGTAATCTGTCCTGTTAATCATTCCACATTAATTCAATTTATTACTTGATCACTTTATTAACTATACTTGTATCGCCTGGTATTTTTTGACTATATATCGCATCACGTTAGCTAACTAATAAGAGGAGCTAGCCCTACTACTTATCAATTTAATCAAATAGTTGTGTAACTGCACTTTCAGGTGAAGCTTCTCTATATCTCCAGAGACATTACTGATACAACTTGCTTACTCATTAGCAAAAAAAAAAAAAAGCAGTAAATTGCCTGGAGTTAGTAGTCTAAAATGCAGATGTTGGAAGATTCTTAAAAGAAGAAGGTAGAGAATGAGCAAAAATGAACTACATATGGAGTTTAAGGTAATAATACCAGATTATCACACTTTAAAGGAAGATTACTACATTTCAGTGACTTGTGCTGTATAAATCACTGTCTAATAATAAATAACAGCATGTCTCCAAGTTCACTGCCCAGGAATAATATGCCACCTAATGAGAGAAAGCTTCACTTGATTATAAAGTTCTTGGCTGGTTTAATCCCATGCTGAAAGACACAAATTTAGAACGCCTTGCACCTGTATTACCAAAAATGCACATTGATGCTGTCACTGTGAATCCATATTAATTACTTCGGTATATTATTAGGTTCTAGTCAATCAGTCAATCAAATCCAGACATTTTTCCTTTTGCAATACAGCTGAAGCACAATTCCAGAGACAATGTCTAATTGAATAACTTTACATTCTAAGACTTAGGAGGAATGATATCCCAATACCTTAATAGAAATCAGCCTCCCAATCCAATGATGCATAATATAACTATAGTGATTGTGCAGGGGTGTTGCTTCAATCATGCCCACATCACACAGCTGCAATTTTGCAACCTAAAAGAAGATAAGTGGCTTGTGTATTTTGGAGTTAATTGTCACAAAATTCACATTCATTTGCTTTGATTCTGGCAGACCTTTGAGGTTTATACAATGCATTACCTGTAGTTAGCAATGAGTACTTTATGTACTAAGTGTATGCTGACAAATAGTGCAAAGCCAGCTAGCTCTAATATACTTGTAAAGCACTGAATTGAGCTTAGCTGCAAAATTCATTTCAGTTAAAATTGATCTAAATGACTCTGAATATGGGCTGACAGATATAATAGCTAGAAATATGATTACGGTCTTTCAGCAGTCTTCAGATTTTCAGATATAGGATCCACATGCAAATGAAAGTCATTTTTAATGTTTCCTCTGATTTTGTCTTTTTTCCTCTCCCTCTTCCTTATTTGCATCTTTTATATAAACATTATGATAATGATACAGGAGCTAGCATTTAAAAACCAGGATATGCTGAAGTTCAATGAGTATGTGTATTCTTCAAAACCTGATTAACAAAATAAGACTATGGTAAGAGATGGAATATGTGAGAATTTACTTCTGAGTATATATGAACACATCATGGTAAAGAAATTGTATTTGATCATCCATGTGTATTTCTTTGAATTAAAATGAGACATGCATGAAATCTTGTTATATATGAATTGGATACTTAATTCTAGGAGCTCCAGATAAATTATTCCTTCCTTCCTTCCTTCCTTCCTTCCTTCCTTCCTTCCTTCCTTCCTTCCTTCCTTCCTTCCTTCCTCCCTCCCTCCCTCCCTGCCTGAAAACATAGATCAGCACCAAAGTTTCAGAAGATTGCTGGCATCTATATTTTGGTGTTTCCTCCAATAGCCATTAAAGATTAAACCATATAATATAGAAGTGAGAAATTCATAGCTTATGTGCTGCCGAAATCCAACAGCACTTCCTCTTCATCTCCCGAAGCAATTTGTTGCCAGAAGTCACCTACATAATTTTTGATGATGTGATTTTTTTGGTGGAAAATTGCCAAACTAAGCAGGAACATGGATTCTCTTCAACGGAATGATACCGTTCTTACTTGTAATCCACCCAGATTCTAAAAACAAAACAAATCTTTTTTGTCTCTCCTCTCTTTGGTGATACCATAGGTTTACAGCTAATAGGGTGACTGCATCCTCCAACCAAGAGTGCCCATCTCATCATAACATAAAAAAGTAGATTATATGAGAAATCACCCTGTTTATCTTGATTAATAAGATCTTCTGGTGACTTGGCAATGAGAGAGATATTTACATCCAGCAACATCTACCTTAAACAGGGAAATATCAACTATGGGACATCAACATATTTGTGATTTTCGGCAACATTATTCTAGCTCATGGGTGTCAAACTCACGACGTCACATCATCAGGTGATGTATTGCAACTTTTCCCCCCATCACTAAACCAAAGTTGGGCATGGTGAGTGTGTGATTCATCTGGCCCGCAGCCTGAGAGTTTGACATCCCTGTAATCTAGCTCATTCTTACCCTCCCTCTCCATGTTCTTGATCTACTGATCGTTCAGTAATGTTCATCCTACTCAGGAATCTGTCGAAAACTCAGGGTCAAATGGATCACATCTACATCGGCCTGCACTGTTATTTAAGAACAACTTTCCTCCTTCAGGCATACCATGGAGTCAATGGGATTAGCAGGACACTTGCCCTGCCCTGGCAAACAAGGGCAGGAGAATGGCACCATATACTTCTCAGGATATGCTTCTCAGCATCTCTTGCTACTAATAGGCAGGCAGGCAAGGCCTAATCGGGGCAGGACAATAGTAAGAACATGGCTAAAAGTGGCTGAGAACTGGTCATGCTTTTGGCATCCACAGGATCCACAGGATCCCAGTTCATGGGAGGAGACACAATCCACTATGGCAGCCATTGCATGATGTTATCTGCATCCTGCCAGAGAGGTAAGCTTTCTTAGTTGTTGTAGAGGCAGCTGCCATCACTCATCCAGAACTCATCCTGTTGTCTCTTTTGTACATGCAGAGTGTGCAAAGAAAGAAACAGGAACTGTCACAGTTGCTGGGTCAGGCAAGAATAAAACAGGTGTGACTGATTGGTGGTGCCAGCCAACAGTGGACCGATGTGGTGGGTATAGCAGAGGGAGAAGGTGTGGAGAATAGGAAAGACACCTGCTATTTGGCACTCCTCTCTTGTCTGGGGTCCAGCTTAAAACTCCATTAAATGGCCCTGCTTCACTGATAGTGTATTCAAAGCTATAGCCTTTTGTTTCTTGGAAAACATCCATCCGTCTCCTTTTCTTATTTAATGTCTTTGAATGTACCGCAAACATTTAGAGCCCCAGTAGAGTAATTTGCAACTGTAAATTAGGATATGTCTTGGCAGTTCTATGTTCTTCTTTCCAGAAATACTCACTGTGAAGAATCTGGCTATTTATAGGCATATGGTTATCTATTCTAGCCATTTCGTGACAAAATGTAAAGCAAAATTATATGCCTGTATTTCCCAGCTGATATTTTGGCAAAAGTCCCGCTGTACAAGTGAATAGCTAATTGGGCAGATGACAAGAGAGCTCGGCAAGGGAAGCTCTGCTGATGGCCAAGGACAACCTGTAATGGATAGCAAGACTCCAATAGCTGGAGAGTCTCCTCTCGTCCTGATTTGGGGTTTTTTGCAATCTTATTTAGCCTTTGTAGATAGTGTACCCCTGTTTTGAGGTTTCTGTTACACTGTTACTATCAATAAAAGAGAAGGTTTGTAGCTCAGGACTGAACAGTGGGGTCCTTGCTTATCTCAGCTAGTACTGTTGCTCTCTGCTGGCACTGATGATGTTACCTAGTTTGGTAATGTAACGTCTGCAAGAAAACCATCAAGCTCAGGGAGAACCATGTGCCCATAATTTTAGTGCATTAGTGAGGCTAGAAGAAAGTGTCCCAGAGTGACAAGAAATGGGAAGAATAAACACATTTTTATGTGTAAGAATGTCATTCCCACCCATTTTCCTGTGTCAGAATTCTATGTATTCAACGATGTTATTGTAATGCATTCCCCCCAACAGCATGTATCCAAGTCACAAGGAGAGGGTCAAAGCCAGGCATTTCATGCAACAATGGCTTCTTTAGCTAAACATTTGTGGCTCTTTTTTGTTTTATAGGACCAGTCTGTGTTTGAAAGAGTAGAACTAACAGCCGTTACACAGTTTTCCCTCACAACCCACAAAGGGGAAGGAATTATTCTTTTCCTTATCTGTTTAAAATAATAATAATAATAATAATAATAATAATAATAATAATAATAATAA
>NW_020769331.1:698-44847 GCF_900518735.1 Pseudonaja textilis | reverse complement strand
AATAATAATAATAATAATAATAATAATAATAATAATAATAATAATAATAATAATAATAATAATATATATAAAAAATTAGGAAACATGTTCAAAATTGTGATCATATTTATATTACCCTTCCTCTTGTGTAAATTTGTTAGTGGTTTTTTTTTATTTTTGTAAAGCTGGTGGGAATCTTTTAATCCTCTGTAAAGAAGTATATTTGAATAGCTTGATTATAAAAATATTGTGTGGAGGGCTCTAGATTTCACACATGTGGAAATCATTAGCAGCCACAATTTCTCATAGTAGAGATGCCACCTAGTCCTACAAACAATCACTGCCCGGCTTCAAGGCTGAGACACATAAAACAAAACATCTGTTAAAAGAAGGGAGGGGAAAACAGAAACGCCACAATTAGACAAGTGGAAAAAAAAGTAAATTGCATCTTTGTACTGACAGAAAGCAATCAAGAGTCCGAGAGAAATGATACTATATTCCAATAAAAACGTGATGAGTTGAGTGGAAAATAAATTTAATAAATAAACAAAGATTCTTCTCTGATTCACTTGGTTGAGTCATACCAGGTATGATACATGATCAGTAGGAGAGACAAATATTTTCAATTCAAAATGGATTTCCCCCCCTTTGCACATAGTTTAATACAGTATTTCTAGATGGAGACCCAATATGGGTCTATGACAACTCGCCGTAGTCAATTTGGCCCACTCACCATGGCCAACTTGTCACAGCCCACTTGCCGCTAGACAACTTGCCATAGCAAATTTGCCAGATAACAACTTGCCACAGGACAAGAGTTAAACTAATATCAAAACAATAATCTAATAGAATCATTAAAGAAAGGATGCCAAAGGAGGGACACAATAAAATGCTAAAAATTAACAAAAATAGTTTAAATAATTAAATTGAATTGTTGACTTGTCCTACAGCAAGTTGTCCCATGGCTAGCTGGACATGTTGAGTTGACAGTGGCTAGTTGTCTGCAGTGAATTGTCCCATTCTGACCCATTACAATGCAAAAAAAAAAAGTTTTTAAAAGATATTTCACAATATCTTTTGTTTCAATGATTTATGCATGTTTGTAAAATATACATAACATTTCTACACAGAACATTTCCATGCTAGTATTTTCATGCTAGCATCTTTTCTGTCTATTCTATTATAGGAAAAACTTCTTTCCCAAAACATACATATTGAAATTCTGCAAGTAGCATATTTTAGGAAATAAAACAAGCTTGTTAACAATAATGAAATTAAGTAGATAATGAAGTCAGGATTCAAATGTCCTCAAGGGCATTTCTGTAAGCAAGTCTTCAGTCAATTTATAACAAAAATGTTTGGCTTTTCTGCACCATTGGTATATATATACCCAGTTTATAATAACTTGTGTACCTTACTAAGTTTTTGTTTGGAATAAAGTACTCTTTTAATTCCTTTTAACACTGTAAGTGGGATTGAAGCAATTTGTTTTATACACAAGACAGATATCAAGTCATTTAATTCACTGAGTATTTAAAATGGACATTATTTATTTCCAGATTAAGGCAATGTTTACAGTTTAAAGTGCCAACAAGGTAGAATATGTAGTAAGAATATAATGAGCCATTCTGGATTATGTCATAGGTCCACCACAGAGTTCTATGTCACACAGTGTGATAGTGTTAAAGAGAACAAGTGTATTTCTGTGAAAAGATCAACATGTTCATATTTAAACTCTTTAAAATAGATAGACCCTGTCTAGATCGGGACATTATTTATTTTTAGTTGGCCAATTTGGCTTATAACTGCAGCTTCCGCTACCTCTGTCTCATTTTATTCAAAGTTCCTTCTGAAAAAGCCTGTTATAAAAGTCAATTTGCAGAATGATGAAAGATTCAAGCAACCATTGCATCAACAACTTCTAACTGCTGACTTTTCTGCATCAGAAAACAGACCCATTCACCCTAAGGCTTAAGAAAAAGAAAGTCCCTTTAGGTCCCACTAGTCCAACCCCCTACTCTGGCAGGAGATTCTCTACCATTCTGCTCAAATGGATGTCCAATCTCTTCTTAAAAGCCTCCAGTGATGGGGCAACCAAAACTTTTGAAGGCAAGTCATTCCACTGGTTAATCGTTCTGTCAGAAAATTTCTCCTTAATTCTAGGTTGCTTCTCTTCTTAATTAATTATCTATCTATTTATTTGTCAAGCGATTATAAGATAACAAGTATAAGTATAAACATAGTTATGAATACATGAAATGGATACATATAAGAAGAATAAAAAGAAACAATAGGACAGGGATGGTAGGCACATTGGTGCACTTATGCATGCCCCCTACAGACCACTTAGGAAAGGGGTGAGGTCAATAGTAGACAGTCTAAGGTTAAAGTTTTTGGGGTTTGGGGAAGAAACCACAGAGTCAGGTAGAGTATTCCAGACACTGACCACTCTGTTGCTGAAGTCGTATTTCCTGCAATCTAGTTTGGTGCGGTTTACTTTGAGTTGTATATATTGTATCCTCTTGTATTGTTATGGTTGAAGCTGAAGTATTCATTGACAGGTAGGACATTGCAATGTATGATTTTATATACTATACTTAGATCAGACCGAAGGTAGCGTATTTCTAGATTTTCTAGGTCTAGAATTTCAACTCTGATGGCATAAGGTATTCTGCAATGAGTAGAGGAGTGGAGAACTCTTCTTGTGAAATATTTCTGGACTTTCTCAACTGTGT
Source organism: Pseudonaja textilis (assembly GCF_900518735.1). The sequence goes on along the minus strand of NW_020769331.1, from coordinate 42,133 downwards.
TAATATCAGATATGTAATGTGGGTTCCAGACTGATGAGCTGTAAGTATTGATTTAGCAAATGTTTTGTATGCTTTAGTTAGTAGTGTGATATTACCAGAGAAAAAGCTACATAAGATTAGGTTAACAACTCTTAATGCCTTTTTGGCTATGTAGTTATCCATTGTTGATGCCCTCTTCTTTGTGGCAGCCCCTTAGATATTGGAACACTGCTATCATGTCACCCTAGTCCTTCTTTTCATTAAACTAGACATATCCAATTCCTGCAATCAATCTTCATATGTTTTCGCCTCAGGTCCCCTTATCATTTTTGTTGCTCTTCTCTGTACTCTTTCTAGAGTCTCAACATCTTTTTTATATTGTGGTGACCAATACTGGATGCAGTATTCCAAGTGTGGTCTTTCCAAGACATTATAAAGTGGCATGAACGTTCACATAATCTTGATTTTATTCCTTTGTTGATGCAGGCTAGGACTACATTGGTCTTTTTAGTAGCTCAAACTGTACAAACTGTAGGAAAACCAACTCCATGGGAAGACCAGAGTGTTACTGAAATAGGCTAAAATGATGGAGTCTTGCAAATCTGATTGGTCTGCCATTTTGAAATCGGGCAGGCATCTGCTTGAGCTGAATACAGTTGGTCCTCAACTTACAACTAGTTGATCAATGGTAAGAGCTAAAAGGAACTTATGACCCACCCAGTTCTGAAGTTTTGATAGCTGCTCCCCTCACATGACCACTTTTTGGATGCTTGGCAACTAGCCCACATTTGCAGCCATTAGTAACATCCTGTAGTCACATGACCATGATTTATATTTTTTTTCTGCTGAAAACTGGTGTTTACTTCTGGCTTTTGGGGAAAAAATGCCATATAGCGAACAATGGGCTCACTTAACAATTGCAGATTTGCTTAATGTGCACAGTGGTTTGATTAACAATCACTGCATACATTCAGATTGGTCATGTAGGTGACCCAAATTATGGGGAGACTCCATTATGGAGAAACATTTGGTGGGACCCAGAAGAAGGGCCTTCTCTGTGGTGGCTCCCTCTCTCTGGAACATCATCCCTCCAGATATCAAACTGGCCCCACTCTCTTTTGAAGGCCCTGGAGATGTGGTTCTGTCAGTGAGCCTGGGGAACCCAGAGCAGGATAGTGCCCATTAAATGGCTGGAATGAATGTATGTTGTTACTGGGGTGGAGGGTGGGGGTTATTATTTTCTTTTATTATTTTTATTTCTCTTGTATTGTGCAAGTAATGGAAATATAAATTTTCTAAATAATAATAACTATTGTTATTGCTATTATTATTGTTGTTGGTGGTGGTTAATCTTTAGTGAGATTCACAGCCTTTGGGGCTGGTTGGTAACTCAACACTCGAGTCCTAACCAAGGACCTAGGAACTGTTCAGGTAGTGTCAGAGGATATAAGCTGTTCCAAGTTGGGTGTTTTTTTGTAGACTCAGGGTATTCAAGTCTAATAAATTCAGGATTTCCAAATAGTGAGGCAGCCCTTTTTAGGTATTGCTCCAAGGGCTCCAATTATAATTGGGATAACACACAATTTCTTTTTCCAAAGTCACTCAACTTCAATTTGTAAGTCCCGATACTTTGTGATTTTTTTCTTGCTGAGAGTCTATAATTTGTGCATCACCAGGTATTGCAATGTCAATGAACCAAACCCTTTTCTTCTCAACTATTGTTATGTCAGGTGTGTTGTGGGCCAAATGCCTGTCCGTCTGAATTCTGAAGTCCCACAAGATCTTGACTTTTTCATTTTCCAGAACCTTCTCAACCTGATGTTGCCAGTAGTTGTTAATATACTAAAATCCAAACTTTTAGCATAGTTTCCAGTGAATGATTTTAGCAACTCGGTTATGGCATTCTAAGTAGTCAGTTTGTGAACAACTTATTACTATTATTATTATTGTTGTTGTTGTTGTTATTGTTGTTGTTGTTATTATTATTATTATTTACTGTATGCCTAATAGTTTTTGTGTATTTCTCTTAAGTTTATTTCCCTGACTTTCTATATCAACTTAATGTATACATAGTGATATTAGTATTACATAATAATGAAATACTTGATAGAATTCATGCATCATTATCATTATCATTTTAATAATGCTTGCGAAAGAGAACTCTATGAGATTCATGTTTTGCAAAAATTGCTTTCAACTTAGTTACCAAAGGCCTGACACCAACTTAAGCATAGGCATTTATCTAATATCCTTGGTAGTGTTGATGGAAGCAATAATTTTTTATCCAGTTGTTCTGTTATTTCTCTACCTTTCTTGAACTACTCAATGAAAGGAAAAAAAATTATCTTGATCTTATTAGTATATCTAGCTCCAAAGTCACCTAAATATCATTTCCATCATAAAATACAATAACTAAAAGGAAAGTTCAGAGTAGGAGTGTCCAAGTTTGGCAACTTGTGGAATTCAACATCCAGAATTCCTTTTGCTGGCTGGAAGATTCTGTGAGCTGAAATCCACAAAGTCTTAAAGTTGTCAAGGTTGGACAGCCCTTAGTTTAGGTTATTAAATCTAACCTTTGTCTACTGCACAAATCTTGATCAAAAGAAATGTGACAGGTGCCTTCTAAGGTATACTTGAACATATTTAACGACTAAGAATCATCATTTCTTTAACAGGTTCTCCTGCCAAACCACTACTATTGTTAAAGGTATTCCACCCCCCTTGATTTTCAGTACCCGAAATTCCTACAATTTAACAGCTAACATACATTCTGGTGCCATACATGAGAAGTCATAGCTTTCTTCCAGGTTTGTGTGAAGCAGTCATGAATTGTTTTTTTTTTTTGAGGTGCTTCTTGCCATAGAGAAAATTTTCCCCATCAATCAAGGGATTGACACCATTCTTTTCGACAAGATGCTTGGACTTTTTCTGAGCTTCTTCTCTGTTGTCTTAAAATCGAGTTATGGCAACTGGACTTATTTTTGTTCATTTGAGACATTTCACTGCTCATCCAAGCAGTTTTCTCAGTCAGAGGAAGTTGGCTAAACATAGAGTCATTGGAATGTATCAACTCCTCCCAGATCAAACTGGGTTTCTTTCCCAAAGTGTGTTGATGAAGATTCGCAGTCATTGAAGTAGAGTTGTCTGAAAATTGAGTCATGGCAACTGGACTTATTTCCATCTTGATGATTGAGAATCTTCATCAACACATTCTTCTCTGGCTCTTTGAATAACTTACTGGAAAAGTTGGAAGAGGCTTCTCCAAATGTGCTGAACAAGACTTTCAGAGAAACATGAAGAAAAGCAACATGGCAATTTCACTAAAGCTATGAAAAATTCTTCACAGGAGAGTTTCCTGTTCCCTGATCAGGCTTTATTCCACTGAACTTCGATTTATTTGAAATCTTCTCAAAGAATGATGATTGAGTTAGACAGAAATACCCAAGGTGAGGTTTCCCCACTTCAAGGGAGGGTTGAATGATTATTTCCACAATTTGGAAACTGAATCCATATGCAAGAAAAAGGGATAGGCTGAAAATGAAAAGTAAACTAAGATCTCTCTCCCTCAGGCAAACCAGCAATTTCCTATTTGCCAATTCTCCACTGCTAATTTAAGTTTACAGGCCCCTTCCTCCTGACAGACAGTTACTGTCATATCATTTTATCACAAATCTGAACTGTTATATTTCAAATTGTCCTTGCATGTACAAAATGCTGATTCCTAACTACTTTGTGAGATCTGCAGAATAGATCCTGGGATTTTTTTTTTAAAAAAAAGTTAATAAATAAGTAAGTAAATAAATAAATAACTTTCATTTAAAGGTCAAGGCACTACTGAAAAACCTCCTGAATTTCGCAAAAGAAAATTGTTACCGAATAATGCTATGCCGTAAATAAGGACTATATTATATATAATAGGATACAGTGACTATTTCATATTTTCAACAGATCAGTGGTGGGATTCAAATTTTTTTACTACCGGTTCTATGGGCATGGCTTGGTGTGCGTGGCAGGGGAAGGATGCTGTAAAATCTCCAGTCAGAGGTGGTATTTGCCGGTTCTCCAAATTATTCAAAATTTCCACTACTGGTTCTCCGGAACTGGTCAGAACCTGCTGAATGCCACCTCTGCAACAGATTATAACTATTGTGGAGAAGAGGCAGCTTTATTTGATCTCAAAGGTTCACTAAAATATCGCTACAGCAATTTAGCTAATGGATTGTCTTAGTAGGAAATTTAGGGTGAAAGTCCTTCATTTAATGTAGATTTTCTGTTTTGCATAATGGAATATATTTTTGATTACCGTATGTAATTTGACTGCCCATTTCTGAAAGGTAGGCAACACTGCAATGAGTGAAACAAAAGAATCCATAAATTTTATTACTCCAATAAATAGCATCCACCCTCTCAAATCACCTTAAAGAACATTTGCAAAACAATCACAATATAGAGATTAAATTGTTAATACTTATTTAGAGATAATAATGCTTTTATAAATATTGTTTGTTTTTACCAAAAGGCTTAGAATATGTGAGATTTTACTAACTGCCAGAATGTATACCTGTAAGTACCAATCCTTACAGCTTTCACATTACATTGGAATTAATATTTTTTAAATATATATATATTATTTATTTATATCCCACCTTTATTATTTTTATAAATAACTCAGGGCAGAAACATACCCAACACACCTTCCTCTTCCTATTTTCCCCAACACAACTACTCTGTGAGGTGGGATACTATGAGAGAGAGTGTGAGAGGCCAAAGGTTACTTAGCCAGCTTTCAGACCTAAAATAGGACTTGAATTCACCGTCTCCTGGATTCTAGCCTGCTGCCTTAACCACTAGACTAACTGACTCTCTAATAATATTAACCGTGACACCTCAGTGGCTTTTTCTGGCCTCCTTCTGTGGTGATTGCAAGAGTTCTCACTAAAGAGTCTTCCATGAGGCTCTTGGGCCAAGATGAAGGCAAATCAAATCAAAAGGGAACACAACCATCATTAGCCTCATTTCATTTATATCTTCTTAAAGAACAATAGTAAATTCATGTTTGTTTATTTGTTTTTAATTCAGAAAGACATTTTGTTGTTGTTGTTGTTTAACGGCTTTGACTTCCAGATCTAGACATCAGATATATGCTGTGAGGGATCAAATCCATTGATCAAACCCAGAAAATTAGAGTTGGTTCTTTGAACTCTAAAGTACCTCCTTTCTAATATTTATATACTTCTCGAAAGGTGAAATTAGTATTGTCTGAATGGACGACTGAGAATTCTGCAGAAGAATTAAGCAGTGTGGGATAATTTTAAGATAAGTATGCTAATGATTAAGATTCCTAGATAAACAAAACACCCATAAACATTATGTTCCTGACAGCTGCGAGCATAAGAATCTAAAATGGCAGTAGCCAATGCTAGGCAACACGGAACCATGTAATTTACATCTTAGAGAAATTAAACACAACATAATGGTTTAGCTTCCAGGCGAAAATACTATTAAATCTGCTCTAACAGATTATGACATCATCTGAAACCGCAGGATACACATTTCATGCCAGTTATTATGGTTAGTATTATCTACTGCAGTTCTTATTATTTTTTATTTAATTCATTACAGGAATTATTATTTTTACTAGATGCTTATGCCACTAATTGCTGAAAAAAATTCCCCCAGAGACTCAATGATATTATTGGAGTGTTTTAGATGAGCTACCTAAAATGGACCCCTATTTTACCAGTATTGTCCAGGGATGCTACTTGCAATTCAGAGGATTTAAATTGGTCTGATGATCCTATTCACTTGATTTCCTTTCTCCTATCCTGTTCCAATTTCATGACTCAGGGTCTCTGGAATTGATTAGAGATCTTCTGTCTTACAGTTCCTGCACTTTGCAATAATATCTCATTCTTTCCTTCCCCTTTGCTGAGACTTCTGTCATGCCATTACCTATGCTCGAATAACAATAGGAAAAAGAATCTATTTCTACATTATGTCAGTTTTGCATGAGTTGACATGAAGGTTCACCCTGTTTCTGAATTAGACGTATGTTTTAAAAGGAAACAGTACAAAAAAGGTATATGAATTTATATTTAAACACTGTATTTAGGGAAGCCTTGACTTATGGCTGGTTGATTAGTGACTGTTTAAATGTATAAAAAAATTGCCAAAAGGTAATGGCCAGGATTTGAAGTTCCTGTGGTCACATGATCACATTTTGAGTGCTTGGCATAGGCCTGTATTTCCAACCATTTGTAACATCCCATGATCATCATGATTTACAACATTTTTTTGTTGGAAATCAATATTTTCTTCTGGTTTCTAGAAAAAAAAAACCCCTATTGTAGTCAATGGGTTTGCTTAACAACCATGGTGTTCGTTTAAGGACCACTCCTAAAAAAGTAATAAAATTGGCTCGGTCATGTGATGACCTCTTAAGGACCAGCAGAACTTACAACCATTCTGGCCTCAATTATCATTGTATGTTGAGGACTACATGTATTCTTAGAAAGAGGATAAAAAAGAATAAAAAAAAATTCTAAAAAAAATTAGCAAAGTCTAGTGGTTAAGGTTGAAATCCCGCTTCAGCCATGATACCTTCCTAGATGACTTTGGGCCAGTCTGTCTACCTTGCAAAATTGTTGCTGTGGGGACAAAATGGAAGAGGCATAGATATGTCATCTTGAGCTGCTAGAAAAATGGTAGACAAATGTAACATGTAATAAAGAAATAATAAAAAATGACATGTAGACAAGAATATAGTGCAACAGAGAAACAAAATTGTGGATTATGACAAGCTCTACATTTTCCAAACTTGAAGTTGATGTGTCTAGCAAAACCTATATCATGATAAATGTCCTGTAGGGGACATTTCTATATTTGGGTATACTTATATGTATACTTGTATACATATGCACACATCTGTGTATAACAATATGTATGCATGTATGTATGTATGTATGTATGTGTATATGTATGTCCATAAGAAAAATGATTAATTCAACTTTAATAATTATAATTGCATATAAAAAAGTACCTTATTTATAAAATTACTTGGCCCCTGTCTCCACATACCAATCCAGTATCTATCCAATATCTAAGATATCAATCCATGCAAGGTAGTCCCTTCAGGAAGAACATTGAAGGAGGAGGAGGAGGAAATGAGGTAAGGGTAAAGAATAGCTACACAAGAAAGAGAAGAAAATAAAAGGAATGGAAAATGGAGAGAAATGTGGCAAAAGGAACGGGAATGTGAGAAAAGGAAGAGGATACCAGAGGTTGAAAGAAGAGTGTAAGAAGCCCTCTTTAATTGCTACAAAAATTCATTACTTATCAACTTCTTCCTAAGTAATTATTTAAATTACTTAGTAAATAGAACTTGTATAATTAATGCTACTCCGGAAGGCCAAAAGAATGGGGTCAAACCTTAAGTGGCAAGATGTTTCAAAGATTAGGGGTCACAGTAGAGAAGGCTCTCCCCCTCGACTCCCACCAGCTGTAACTCTTGTCTGATGGGATCTGCAGCATGCCCTCTCTGCTGGCTTAAAGGATGCAGATCATCCCTTAAGACGATAATCAGCTCCACAGATAACCAGGTCCAATGTCATGAAGGGCATTAAAAATGATAATTTTGAATTGAATCCAGAAGCAGACCGGCAACCGGTGTAGCTTCTGGAACAGCAATGTTACATGTTAATCCTAGGGGTGGCCAGAACTGTCCATGCTGCTGCATTCGGTATCAATTGTAGCTTCTGGATACTGTTCAAGTGTAGCTCCATGTACAGCGCATGGCAGTAATTTGCTTTAATTGTATGCCAGAGATTCAGACAACCAACTTAAAATCTCAGCGTCTCACTTATAAACCTTATTGGTTCTTCAAATGTCCTCCTCCAAAAATACATTGACCACACACTCTACAAATAGATGACTAACATACATTATATCAATAGTTGTCTAGTGTTGGAACCCTTGAAATATCACTTGGGGCATTACATGTTGTTAAACAGAGTATGCTTAAAGCTTGTCAAGGAATGCTTTGTTACTGCAGGCAATGAATCAAGGTTGGTGATATAGCTTTCTCTCTCCACCAATTTCTTTGGAATGTAAGCCTCAGCCTAATGCTGTGTTATACCATTCACAATGTTTACTATACCCAGAAGTTTTATTTTGATGCAGTTCCAATCTGTTACTGCCTTCAAAGGATTTCCTAGAGTCCTGATTGGCATATCTGTCCCCATACTTCAATTTTCTCTCTGGATATCAAAGTTCATTCTCTTAAAATGATCCAGGTTTTTCTCAGCAAACAAAGACTTCACATTTCTCCTTTCATCTCACGAGAATCCCCTCCTCCATTCTTTCCCATATTTCTTCTCTAGGCCTAATCTTCTTCCCATCATTCTTTTTCATTATATTGTCAATGAATGAAATCTGCTGGAAAGTATCATTTTTGGTGCAGTACTACAGGTGTACCACTGCATTTAATTCCAAGTTAAAACAATATGCAGAGAGCTTAAAGTAGTAATACCAACATTCTATTGTCTACAAAAGTGGCTGAAAATTATGAGCATATGGTCAAGAAAATTATACTAAGTCATCTGGAGTGGAACTTGATTCTACAGAAATCTTATTTCAGGTAGTTCTTGACTTACAACTGGTTGCTCAGTGATTTTCAGCAATTGGCAACCAAGCCACATTTACTATTCTTTGAAGCTTCCTGTAGTCACCTGACCATTATTTACTATATTTTTTATAGAAAATCAGTCTTTACTTCTCATTGTGGCACACAAAAAATGGTCCCATAGTGAACAATGTATTTGCTTAATGAGCATGTTGTTTGCTTTACGACCACAGTATTTGGTTAATAATTTCCACAAAAATAGGCTGTAAAACTGTGTTGGACAAGTGATGATTCAATTGTCATGACTTACAGTTGTAATTTTAATGCTCAAATATAGTTTATTTAGAGTTTTAAATCAAGGATGACCTACACTACTTCTATGTGAGCAGAAATACAAAATTCACTACATTGAAGAGTTTATAAAAACAATGGTGGACAATATTGCCTTCACATATTGATGAACTGCTTCTGTCTGCAGCCACAGCCAGCATAGCTAACATAAGTAGTCCTCAACTTATGATCACAACTGAGCTAAACATTTACATTATTAAGTGAACTGTGACCTACTTTATGACCTTTTTTGCCACAGTCATTAAACAAATCATTGTAGTTGTTAAAATGTATCATGAGGTTGTTAAGTGAATCTGGCCTTTCCCATTGATTTTGCTTGTTGGAAGCCAGCTGGGAAGGTTACAAATGGTGATCACATGATCTTGGAGCAATGAAACTGTCATAAATACATTCCAGTTGCTAAGCAACTGAATTTTGATCACCTGACCATAAGGATGCTTCAGTGGTCATGTGAAAACTAACCATAAGTCACATCAGAGCCGTGGTGGCATAGTGGTTAGAATGCAGTACTGCAGGCAAGTTCTGCTTTTCAGCAGTTCAAGTCTCATTGTCTCACGATTAACTCAGCCTTCCACCCTTCCACGGTCAGTAAAATGAGGACCCAGCTTGTTGGGGGCAATATGCTGATTCTGTAAAAATGCTTAGAGAGGGCTGTAAAGCATTGTGAAGTGGTATACAAGTCTAAGTGCTATTGCTATTGCCACTGTCACTTTGGTCACTAAGTGAATTGTAGTAAATCAAGAATTATCAATAGTAAAGGATGATTAGAACTACTGTTTAACAGGGTGAGACATGTGTTTCCACCATTTTGTAGGGCATATCACAATAAATATAAATATATTAAAGGCAACCACAGATACAAGACTGCAATGAGCAATTCAAAGAGAGTTTATAGATAATGCAGATCAGCAGGATAGCTGCTATTCTTTATAGGAATGCTGTTTTTTATAGTGAGAATTTGTATCTGAACATAAATACAGATTTGTTTTTAACTAGATATTTATAGAATGGAGGATAGCGATTGTAAATACTTTAAGAACAAATTACAATACATGGCTTATTCATATGTACGCAAGTTCGATTGCACTCTGTGCTTGTTTTGAAGATGGATAAAGATACTTTAATATTTAAATATATGAAGCAAAGCTTGAAATCATTCTATATGGCAGGGGTGTCAAACTCATTTTCACCTAGGGCCACGTCAGCATAATGGTTGCCCTCAAAAGGCCACATGTAACTGTATGATAGTATAAATGTAATCAAATGTAACTACTCCTAAATGTTAATTAACTCTGAATTTATTATTTATTCAAATCACAAATATTACATATGCATTTGCATAAATGTAAAAAAAAGGTTGCTAGTAGCTCTGTTAATATAACATAAAAAATTTACTTTGTCAAATTAAGAAACCCACATTACTCCATCAATCAATGATCAATCTATCCAAGTGAATAATAATAGAAAAACATCATCCAACATCAGTTATGATAATAACTTTGTTCAAATCCTTTTTGTCACAGCTAGGAGGGGCAGAATAACAGAATAAGTACAACCAACAATTGTGAGCTATTAAGAACATATGTGACAGATGTAGCATTTCACAAAAACGAATGGCTGCATATAGCCTTGCAGATTTGTCTGCATAAATATATAAACCTATAAACACTAAATGCATTACTACACATATAAAATTATATTTGTAAACAATGCAAAATAACAAAATCAGGGTTGTCTCAATTCACAACTATATTGTCTCAAGTTTTTAGGTGAAGTTCATGAGGAGATGCTGACTGTCCTGGAACACACAGAGTGGATCCCCTCTCCTCCATCATAATCCATTGATCATGTTCTAAAAATAACAAAATGTCAGCACAACCATTAAATTGCACAGTTTAACTATTCTTCTTCTTGATTGAAATGCATTTTATTATATATTAATTAGGTTTTAAAAAATGCTTACTTATGCATTTTCTGGCTGGATCTTTGACACCGTTTTTCCGTAGCCAGTGTGTCAATGTCTGGTTTTAGGTCTTGTGCTGAAGCAATCCGTAGAACAGCGTGGAGGTTCTCATCAGTGATACATGATCTATGCTTGTTTTTGTTTAGATTCATTATTGAAAACATCTGTTCACACAGATAGGTGCTCCCAAACATAGACAGAACACAGGCTGCATGATGTTGAAGCTGTGGCATTGAACCAAGGGGTATTTTACAGTAAAAGTCCTGGATCGCAACATTCTTGAACTTTGCTTTCAGGCTACAATTGCTTTGAAGCTTGATTAACTTCATCGGAAGGTGCTGGGGTGCAGTGCAGATGTCGGTGGTGAAAGGATCGGCAAAGATGGCAAAGTCTGAGTGCTGCGCTTTAAAGTCAGAGAAGCGCCAATCAAACTCATTTATTAATCGGCTTACTTTGGTAGCCAACTGAGCACATGAAAAAACACTGGGAAATGAGGCTGAAATGCTTTGACAAACAGGAAAGTGAGCAAGATTGTCCTGTTTGATTTGGCACATCCACAGATCAAGTTTACGCTGGAAAGCTGTGATCATGTCGGATATCTGCTCAATGACTTGTCTACATCCCTGTAGCTTCTGATACAGTTCGGCGAGATGCTCGGTTATGTCACATAACATAGCAAAGTCACACAGCCAGTTGGGATCTGACAGTTCAGACACGAATTTTCCTTTACTTAGCACGAAAACAGCAATACCTTCCCTAAGTTCAAAAAATTGTTTGAGGACTTTACTCCTACTTAGCCACTGTACTCTGTATGGTATGGCACGTCTCCATGCTCTGAGCCCATCTCCTGCAAGAACAGCTGGAACTGACAGTGATTCAGGCCATGCGCTTGAATGAAGTTCACAGTTTTCATGACTGTGGTCACTACATGATCCATCCCCAGGACCTTCCCACACAACGTTTCTTGATGAATGATACAATGATATGTTACCAGAGGCGTCTGACAATTACTTTTTAGCATTTTGTCTTTTATTAGTCCAACCAAGCCCACTTTTCCTCCACACATTGCGGGTGCACCGTCTGTAGGTAATCCCACCAACTTTTCCCAAGGCAATGCATTTTTACTCATGGACTTCTCCACCATATCAAAAATGTCCTGTGGTCCCATGCATGGCAGCTACATCCAACAGCTCCTCAGTGACAGAGAGGTCCGACTTCACGCCTCAAATAAAAATGGATAGATGCGCTGTACCCATGTTGTCTGTGCTTTCATCAAGAGCTAATAAAAAAGGCTAACTTTGGCATACTTAGCTCCGTGTTTGGTTTCAAAATGCCGATGTAGATTGTACTCTGACAACCGATAATGCCTCATAACATAAAAGACATACCGGTTTCTCTCCTTGAAGCACAAACATGTATTCACCTTCCCATCTTTCTTGAAACATCCTTCCATCTGCATCAACTTTCCTCTTCCTGGACATTTTGGGATCATTTGTAATTCCACATAATTCAACTTGCAGAAAATAACATTGATGCGGATGCACTGCAACCTAGTGGCGGGATGTCGACAATTTGCTGGTAACATAATTGGTATGCATTCGGAAATGTAGTTTGTGGTCAATGCTCTCTTTTGCTTTATTTATTTAAAGACAATCGGAACTTTGTAGCTCTCGCGGGCCACATAAAATGACGTGGCGGGCCACATTTGGCCCGTGGGCCTTGAGTTTGACACCTGTGCTATATGGTATGTTTTAAGAAAAATTGACTTGATTAACTTCTCCTCTTTTTGCAAACTCTAATACAGTGGTCCCCAACTTTTCCATCTTGGTGGCCTGGCCCAGGATGTATGTGTGAGTGGCAGGTGCACTCGTGCCTGCACAACTCCGCTCGTGTGAGTGATGGGCAAACACATGCATGCGCAAAATTTCACTCATGTGAATGGTGGGCCCTTGCGCTCATGTGTGAAGCTCCACCCACTTGAGCAGAGGGTGCTTATGCTCATGTGCAAAGCTTCGCTTGTATAAGTGGGGCTTCACATGTGAACACAAGCACTCTCTGCTCAAGTCCCCTTCATTCATGCGAGTGGAGCTTCACATATGTGCGTGCTTGGCCATCACTCCATCACCATTCATTCATTCATTCAATTTCTAAAACTACATTATGACTTTTAGGCAAAACTGATAACAAATTCAGGGCAGAGAATGTTCTGCTTTTTTGCAGACAACTGAGCGTACTTATTTTATTTATTAAATTTATATGCTACCCCTTTCACCTATGAGAAGACTTTGGGCATTATATATTTTATTTCCACCATTGCAGATTCTTTCTTAAGGGCAATCAAGAGTGTCTTTCCATTTGCTTCATCAGGTTCCTTATTATAGCAGCATTTCCTGCTCCTTGAAAGCTGAATTCTTTGCTCCTCCGGCTATCTAAATAAACTGACGCAGTAAAAAGCGGATTTTATCACTAGGAATTGGTCTATAATGAGCCTAAATACAAAGCACAATCCAACCTGAGTAGGTTGCTGGACCAAAGCTTTAGTCTTCCAAGCTTCTGAACTGCAAGCTTTTGAAGAATGGATAGAAACTGAACAAGGAGAGATTCAACCTGGAAATAAGGAGAAATTTTCTGACAGTGAGAGCAATCAAACAATGGAACAGCTTGCCCTCAGAAGTTGTGGGAACGCCATCACTGGAAGATCTCAAGAAAATATCTGTCAGAAATGGTATAGGGTCTCTTGCCTGAGCAAGAGACTAGATGACCTACAAGCAGGGGTGAGATTCAATCGGTGTTACTACCAGTTTGGTGACTATGTTTTGCGCATGTGTTTTGCTCTGAGCGCATGTGCCGCCCAGAGAGCTGAAAAGCGCTGTGCGTGGGTGAGCAACATTTGAACAGCCTCTTTTTCCCTGCTTTTTCAACCTCAGTTGTGCCGCGCAAAGCAGCTGAGGTTGAAAAAGCAGGAAATAAAGGACAGGTAAGAGCCCAGGTGGGTGGGTGGGTTCGGTGTCTCTGCTGCTCTTCAAAGCTATTGGTTCTATAGAGCTGGGCAGAACTGGTGGTGTTGTAGATTGAGCAATGAGAGGCTAGACCAGGGCATAAAATGCAACAAGACTTTATTTGGGAAATAAAGGACTGAGCGTGTCAGCTCTGCCTGGAGCAGGCTTCCAACGAACAGCGGCTGACCGAACCCTGCAGCTGGCTTTTATAGCCGGCTGTCGAGGGAAGCCAGCCAATGAGGAGCAGCAAACGCCCCCGCAGCATGAACGGACCTGGGTGGGAACTTTGGCAAGTTCCAGGGACATAACAGGTGGCATCCCACCCCTGTCTACAAGGGCCCTTCCAACTCTGTTAATCTGTTATTCTGCTGCTGGAACTTCTCTCTCTCTCTCCGGAAAGTTTGTACTGGACTTTGTTGTATGCGTAGCATGTATGTGGTGCCTGGTTGTATGTGGCTTTTAGTTGGGATGTGGACGGCTGACTATTAAATCATTGGTTGTTGTTTCTCTGTGCTGCTGCGCCCTTGGCTTTTAAGTACTGATAAGCTCTTGGCAACTCAGGACTGTCATCTCCCTATCAGTCAAGAGGAATGTGATTTACTAGTAATAGGCAGGCCACATCCCAGTACATGCAGTCTGGAGAGAGAAAGAGAAGATCCCTGAGGGTTCCGGTGACCTTTGGTTCCAGTGACTGACTCAGGTTGGATCCTGCAACACTATCCTGAAACACATACATTTGCCTTCATTTGCCAAAACACAATCATTGTAAGAAAAAATAGTGGAATATCTTAAAATTGAGATGTACAGACCTGGATGCTACTGGATGCCTTTTAATCTGAGGACTGCAAACAGTCATAGCATTGCTTTTTTATCCAGTATCCCCAGTATATAGTAGAAATCGTATTTCTCCGTATGTGCATTTCACAGCTCTACCGTATACATCTGTAATCTCATTGCTGTCCCTAAAATGATACCAGCACATGTGCTTTCTGAGCTGCTCCTGCTGTTTATTTCTGCCACTGCTGAGCTTTACAGGAAAATAACAAAATAAATGTAATATTATCGCTAGCACACCAGAGAACAAATAGTGATCCTGCAGCCTAAGAGAGAATTCAATGAAAATGTGATTAGCAATTAGAAGGTGAGGGGAATGAAGCTAGGAAGTGATGAATCTGGCAATCTGGTGCATTAGATCATCATTCATTAAAAAAAAAAACACCCTGGTTAATCTACTCCTGCAATTATGAAAAATCAAATAAATGCTAAATTGATGAACATGATGATATGTGAGCATTGCTCGAAAGAATTGATCTGAGCACCCAGTAGCGTCCCTCATCCTATGTTCTTCAAGGAGCATACTACATTGCTGAGCTACACGGCTAATTCTCTTATTCTCTTGTCTTTTTTCCTATCTGATTTTTTTAAAATCTCTTATCCCATTTATTCTTTAATAGCCATTGGTATTGAAGCTGATGCCTGCAAAAGCGAGTGAGTTGATTAATAGGTATTTTATACATCTGGTATTTTCTCATAAAAGACTGGTAAACTTATTTCAATTATCATACCACCAACAAGGATGCAATCTGTTCACAATGGCTGTTTACGAATGGCTGCTTTGGGTAATGACTGTTTTCTTAGCAAAGGAAATGAAATATAATATTATTAAACAGAGATATGCGGAACAATATGTCAACTTATCTGTCTTTCCAATGTTTATAGGACTCATTTTTCCTATGTAATGTTTATTTTATTTTATGGGGCCAAACAGAAGACTAACGCTTCCTTACCAAGACTTCATTACTTTTATTTTTTCCTTTAATGTCCTTGAATATGAGCTTTTACATGCTTCCAAGTAATCAGGGCAAAAAAAAAATCCCTCATAGTTGGTACTTATGAATTCAGATAAATAGATGAAAATGAAAATCAGGCAAGATACTTATCACTGAAATTGGTAAACCCTCAGAAGACTAAGCATTCCATATATCCCCATTACATGGGGTAAGCATGACAAATGCATTATGAACTGATATGCACATTACTTCCTAGTTGAGTTTGCCAAAGAACCTAGAAGAAGTGGATTGGAGATGATTGGAGAAGCTGCAAATAGATTAATTGATGTATGGGAAACCAAAAACAAGTATGTACATTTATTTACTTCCACAACCATATTTTCAAAGTGAGGTCTGACAGGTAAAATGAGAAACAAGGAAAAGGTAAGCAATACTCCAGTACAGGGATGTCAAACTGGTGGCCATGGGCCGGATGCGTCACATGCAGGCCAGTGGTGAGATTCCACATGTTTTTTCTACCAGTTCTATGACAGCAGTTCTATGTTTTGCATGCTCCATGCGCTTTGCATGAGTACACAGCACTTAAAAACCATCCTCTGTGTCAGCACAATTGTTTTTTAGCTCAGCTGAGGTGCGGCATTCCGCTCTGCCCAGTGCAAATCAGATGAGCTAAAAAGCAAGAGAATATAGGACAGGAAAGGGCAGGGTCAGGTGGGAGGGACGAGCCGGTAGCGGTATTTACTGGTTCTCCGAACTACTCAAAATTTCCACTACTGGTATGCCAGAAGTGGTGCGAACTGGCTGAATACCACCTCTGGTGCAGGCCATGCCAGTTCCACGAATGGGAAAAATTGCGCGAAATGTCATGTGATGGCAATGTGATGCTGCAAGTTTGACACCCCCTCTAGTAAGATATGAAAATACTCAGTAATCAGCTGAATATGCTTTTGAAAACAAAACGTGAGATGGAGGTAGTGGTGGATAGAAGTGGGTAATTGGAACTTTACATATGAACAAATCTACTTGGGAAAGAATATAACACAATCATTTTTATTAGTTCAGTAACCCGAGCTTGGATGTTAGAATGCCCATAGCTCCGGACACACAATGAAGCACAATTAAGATATGATAATAAAATCTGACCTTTTATATAAATAAGAAAATGTTCTTTGTGTCTTGTTTTTGTTCGCTTGTGTGTTGGTTCAAAGTATTGTTTACACAGTTCAGGGGTGAAAGGAAATGAAAGGATTATTGGTATTGCCAGTGTATTAAAAAAAAGAAAAGAAAAAGAAAATAAAGGCAAGTCATATTTTTATCACATCTAGGAACAGGAAATGTACTGTGACCTAATATTCCATATTCCAATAGTAGTCAATGCTTAATTTTAGGGCATGGAAAATACTAGTTTTCTAAAAGCAAAAGTCTCAATATATTGAATTGGTAATTGTCTGTGCCGCTAAGAAACATTTCAGAAAATTATATTCAAATCTTTCCAAGGAAGTCTTTTTTTTTTTTTTTTCATTTGGCAAGCAGGTCGCCTTAAAAGGGACTTTCTTAAAGGATCATGAGAATAGCACCTACTTGCAGAGTGGCACAAGGAGGCCTCTGTAGGAAGACTGTGCCTTACGTCAGCTGGGTGTGAGTGTCAGAAGCTCTAGAAAAATGAAAAGGTAAATTGTGTGCTTCTGGGCCCTGGATTTGGCTGAGGGTTTCTGCACATGGCTGCATGGCAAGCAAGCTCTAGGCATCCAGTGTCACAACAGTTTTGGATGTACCGTTGTATCTTGTTTTTCTATACTTGTGTGTTGGGTCAAAGTATTGTTTACCCTGTTCATGGGTAAAAGGAATGCCTCCTGCCATGCAGAAGGTTTCTATGTGGGTCCTGGGTGCCCCCTCCCACCCTGAGGTAACGCTGTGCTTCACTTAACAACTGCAATTAGGCGAGCTGGGATTGAGGTTGTTGAGTGAAAAGAGCACGTGGCATCTTTCTTAATGATCACTTCGCTCAACAACTGAAATTCTGGGCCAACTGTGGTCATAAGTCAAGGACTACAAGTCACATTTAGGACTGCTTCAGAGCTGGATAATAGCTACCTATATAAGAACCTTGACCCTTGGCATACAGCATATGTTTAAGTAGCCAATACTTGAAGCTCCAGAAGGATTTCAAAGCAAGCATATAATTGTTTGGGTTTTGCTTTATTTTATTTTACTTTATTCTGGAGCCAAAGCATGAGAAAGTAGACACCCTTATTATTTACAGAACATGGATTCTTACCTCACCTTGTGAAATTTCTGATTGTCTTTCAGGGGGTTTGAAGCTGATGTAGATTATTTAATTCCAGCTTTCCAAATGTGGCACAATCAACTGGCATTTTAAAAAACTTGGTGGTTGAGATTGGTGTGGAGATTTGTGTGTGTGTGTATGTGTAAACTTTCAGAATTTCAGTAGTAATATATAAATTAAAATTATAAACAAAACCCAAATCACCTATATCATTTCTTGAGAAAACTCCATTTCATTTATTCCAAATCTCTTCATTCATATATGATTATTGACACAGTTCTGGGGATATAATAAGAATAAATAACACTGTCATCTTCAAATTTTCACAGTTACTATTTAGGCATTACTGAGGCATTTTCAGATGATACACTTTATGATAGTAGACTGTGGGGTGTAAGTCACTTGCATTCATGGCTGTAAAGAGCAAGTGGAAGAAAAGAAACAAGGGATGTTTTCACAGTATGCAATATAATGAATGAAGAAAATATGAATTAAGTTATTAAAATAAAGATACAAATAGTAATTGTAATGATGGCTGTCATGCGACTGGAAGAACTATGGAAGCGGCACACAAATGCATTTGTTAAGTGTGCTGATATTTTCTTTTTCCGTTATATGCCTGACCAGACAGTCTGAAAATGTGTTTGCAACCATAACATTAAAAATATTACATGAAGAGGAACAGACAGTCCCCCGCATAGAAAAGATGAACTTGCTATGTGAAGGGAATAATAATTTTTATTTTGTTCAAAAGATTAGGGATAAAGAGTTCATATACTAAAAATAAAGAAGTAATTTGTATAGAGATGGTTTTGTCAATGTGGGGTTATTTATTTTTAAGAGTCCTTTTTAAGCGTTGGTCAATTCACCCTAGAAAGCCATCTTCTGCAAGCTAAAAATATAACACAACCTTTTGTCTGTATCAAAATGTGGTAGCTCACTCGTGCATATACACTCATGAATGTTTGAACTGGATCGATGGAAAAGCCTTGTACTTCAAGGCCCATTGAGTTTTTAGAAAATTATTTTCGCACACACGTTTGTGTATGCATGCATATGTAGGTTGGCAAAATATCACATAAGTGGCCTTTTGGTTCACAACCATTCATTTATCAATCATTTGAGTCTATGAAAGCATTGGGGAAAAAATAACTTACTTTTTTTCAGCGTCAACAAATCCTTACATTCAGTGGTGGGCTGCTGGCGGTTCGCAGGGGTTTGGGAGATCCTTTAACTAAGATTCTGCATAGTTTGGAGAACCCCCAAATCCCATTCCTGGCTAGCCCCGCCCACCCCACCCCTTCCAGTAGTCCCCACGTGGCCCTTTTTGGATGTAGGTAAGTGCAGGGCACTCAGAGAGGCTCAGGGAGGGTGAAAAATGAAGCTCCCAGAAGTTTGGGAAGGCCGGAAACAAGCCTATTTCCAGCTTCCAGAGAGCCTCCGGAGCAAAAACACTTCCCACCATGGTGCAGGAGGCCAACTAAGTCACACCCACTATGGCCACGCCCACCCAGCAACTGGGCAGAGAACCCGTTGCTAACATTTTTGAAGCCCATCCCTGCTTACATTTAGAACTTTGCAGCCTCCCAGTGGTCCCGTGATCGAAGTTGGGTGCTTGGCATGTATTTACAACAATTGCAATGTCTTGGGACCATGTGATCACCAGATGCAATCCTCCCAACTAGTTTCCAACAAGTAAAGGGCAAATCCAGATTCGCTTAATGATCACGGTGACTCACCTAACTATGGCAAAGAAAGGTTTTAAATTGAGCATGACTCACTTAACAACCACCTCACTTAGTGACAGAAGTTCTGATCTCAGTTGTGGTTATAAGTCTAGGCCCACCTGTACGTGGAAATCAGTATTCAATAGTGTAGCCAGGAGGAGTCAGCCTGCATTGTAAACCAAACTATAAACTAGCAAGCAGTTTGAAGGCTGACCTTGCCCTGATTTACACCACTTTTATTTAAAGAGAAGATAATGAACTTTTTTTTTAATTTGTGCAACATTTGTTTTACATTTTTTCTCCTAAATCAAGGATAGGGAACATTTTTGTATCTGGGACTGCATTGCCTTAAATATAATCTGTTAGGAGATGCATACCAAATACAGTGGAGGAATAATGAAATTCCCACAAAGGGGGAATAGATTGTGAAAATTTGTGAACTTGAGGAGATGGTAAAACTGACCTTTTGGTCAGAGAAAAACAATAAAACCTTTTTTGAAAGACTGGAAACCCGATAAGGATGTTTTGCTTAAAGAAGAAAAAAAAATGACATGATTTTACAGATCTGAAGATTAAAAAGATGTGGATTAAATGAGGGTATGAGGAAATTAGCAAAATATTTAAAAGATAGTATCTCTAGGCAAGCATTTCTTAATTGTTCATGGCTGGCTGAGGATTCTGGGAGTTCTAGTCCATACATCTGAAGGTGACCAAGGCTGAAAAACACAACTCTAGGCCAGAGCTGTCAAATTCCCGGCCTGAGGACCAGATGAGTCACATGCTATCCATGCCTACATCCGGTTTAGCAATAGGGGATATGTCACGTGACATAGCTGTGATAATGTGAGTTTAACACCCCTGTTCTAGGCTATGAAAAGTCAAGATATATAACCTTAATAGTGTTAAGCACTTAAAACTGAATGGATTCAGGGTGAAGTTTCTGAAAATTGGAGGAAATGATTATTTAATGTAGGCACTATAAATACAACAAGCCATATTTGTGCCAGTTACTTTTGATCCTTGCTGTTCTGGTGAAAAAAATCCAGCATAGCTCTGTTTCCATATATGCTGATCATATTTTTCAATTTATACTTTAGCAATAGTCATAGTTTTCTGAATATGTTTAAAAATAGGTGAAAAAAATAGTGAAATAGGTTGTGATCACGAATCATACAAATACATACAAACATATATTTACTTACTTTTGGATAAATTACATATTAAGAGCGACTACAGTATACAGCAATTTGACCCACATAGAATAGTTCCAAAAGATAGAGAACTAAAATATTAAATGTAAATTATAAGTCATGTTCTGGAATTTTTTTAGTGAGTTGAAAAATAGGAGAGAGCCAAAAATCTGAGAGCCAAACAATGACCATCTACACAGTCTAACCACATATACCTTCATAATTAGCAAAAATATCCAGCCATCTTCAGGTTTATTTCCAGCTACAGCCAATTTCAACAACAAAACATAGTCATTAAGATAGTCATATGAATGAAAATTTGAAGGATGAATGGAGAAGAGAAATATAAAGTCTCATTTAATTTCTTAAAGTTTTGCTGGAATACAAATAAGAAATAAAAAAATGTAAATCCAGGAATGTATATAAACAATGTTGAATCTCCCTGGGAGCACCAGGAAGTGGGAACTACTGAAAATCTTGTTTAATTTTATCAAGTCTGAGTCTGAGATGAAGCTGGTATGTTTTGAGGTCTTGTTCTGGTTTTACACATGTTGTTGTTGTTATTGCTGTTGTTGTTGTTGTTGTTGTTGTTGTTATTATTATTATTATTATTATTATTATTATTATTATTATTATTATTATTATTATTATTATTAAAGATTGGAATCTTACCTCAACCTTGTAAACCACAGCTCCTGTTGAGAAAGAAAAAGAAATGTGAGATTTCACTGGTGTCTTATTTTTTTAAAAGAAATTATATTCAAGATAAAATAAGTGAAGGAGGCAAAATAATCTATCAATTGATTAAAATTATAGTTGCTTTGTTCATTACACTGATTTCCAACTTCTAGAGGAATTGAAAAATTGAAGAACTATAGTTTTTTTCCTCATATTTTTTCCTCATTAGTAATCTCTGAGATACACTAGTTTGCGTAACATTTTGTGTTTTCCAAGAGCATTTGCAATCAGGCTGACAAAGTTGAATTGCAAAAGTGACAGTTTTTAGAGCATGTGCGCACACACGCACACACAAAAAATACTGTTATAAAAACAAGGTGTAAAATAAGTGTTAAGTCATAGAGTGTAATGGTTAAGGCTCCTGATTTAGGATACCCAGTTTCAAGACTTCCCTGAAGCATTTATTGAGTACATTTACAGACCATTTCAACATAAAAATTAAAAAAATAAAACTGAAAGCTTGAGTCAGATATTCTCTCATAACCCAGAAGAATGCTTGTTGTGGAGAAAACTGGAGGGAAAAAAAAATATATGTGCTCTTTTGATCTCTCTTTCTTTATAGTCTTGCATTTATTCCATTGGTTTTTCAGTGCTATGAAACAATAGACATTCTTCTCAACCTCTTCATTTTAATTTTTCCAATATTTAACTATGTGAGTTGTAAGTGTCGTTTGTAGCTCTTTCATTGCAAGAACTGTACAGATAAAATTGGTGAGGTAGGAACCAACAATCCATAGACAAGGCAGAACCATTATATAAATGGTGAGTAGATCTGCCCCAGTCTCAAGACTATTAAGAGAATATGCATTTTTTTTAATTCAGAAAGATATGAGAAAAAGCCTAGAACTAGAGCAAGCATGCATATGCATAAGCACACAAGCAGATGGCTTGATGTTTGTGTTTAATAGTAACAAGATATTCTGAAAATATATCTTTCTTTTGCAAACTTTAATATGATATATTTTAATCTCCAAATAGTAAGAAATATATTGTTTCATAAGCTTTTACTGCTATTGGAAATAGATGTTGAAAGTCATTAAATTAATAAGAAATGTGATTGTTTTATTAGGCAATCCTATGTTGGCTATTCAGTGCATCTAGCTATTTTATCATAATGTATTAGCCAATTATTTGGCTTATTGCATCTAGCTATTGTATTGCAATTTATCATAAAAGATCACAAATCCATCCAAGACCTACAATTTCCAACAAAAAACTATGAAGAAAATTGAGTTTTTAGTAGTAATCGCATTATATTTATACAACATATAAATAAGGTGAAAATTGCTTTCTTTCCTATTAACAACTCTACTGGAGATCACTAACAAAACTCTCTTGACTCAATTAAATTTGAGGTGAAATTATGTTAGAATGTAGTTTCTCTATCTGGAGGGAAGTTGGCAAAATTTAATAGGGACACCAATGAGGTTATAGAAATACATTATTGCCATTTTATATAGAGATATAAAATGATTAGTCGATGGAAACAACCACAAATGTCATGTTTTATTTCTGGAATTCACTTTTAAAGCTTGATTTATTTGTTTTTATTATTACTGTCTAGCAAGTGCTTGAACAATTTGAATAATTTATTTACATAGTAACTTGAAGAAGAATTGTTCTAATTATATTAAACTCAACAAAAATATATACTTTACAGGAAATCAGTTCCTATTTTACACTGAAAGGAAGGAGGGAAAACAGCAACTTTGCTATAATACAGAATGTATTACTGGCACTTTTGATATGTGGACTGAACTAAATGAACTAAATATGCTGGAAAATAAAGTATCCCGAGGGCATGAACCGTAAACATTGTGTAGGGCTGTAACTTCCCAGAATTGTCCTTAAGGCTTTGAAAACTGACAACCATCCATAGTTGCAGATTTAGACTGGAAAGAAAATCTTGCTACTGAAACAAACCCTGATGCCTAGTACTCCATGATTTCTCTTCGGTCATATAGATCTCCTACACACACACACACACACACACACACACACACACACACACACACACACTTAAAAAAAACATGCAACATTAGAAACTTTCTCTCTCCCTTATTTTGGTATCAGCCTGAGCATTCCTGGTTCAGTATGGAATTGCTCTTTGCATGTGAGTGTAGAAACTAGGTTTCATTCAGGGGTGACCAACCTTGGCAACTTTAGGATCTGTGAACTTCAAACTCTTACTCAGCTTAAGTAATTTTAAAATTACCCTTTACAACAGACCCCGATCTCTCTCTGCAGTTGAAGGCAGAGTGGCTCTACAGCTTGAAGTAAATATTATCTCATTCCAAGTTAAAGTACATACATACTTTTTACTTCTTAATGGGAGAACACTTGTATCCTAATTGAATTATTCCTCTGATGAAAAATATTCTGATTTCTTAAATCATACTTTTTATAACCCAAGAGCTGGATTTAAGAAGAAATATGTGGAGGGTTATGGATAGTCCTTACGATTTCCTGGAATCTTAAATATGAAAAAAAGTTTTTGTGTTGTCCAATTTCTCTCTGGTACTAGAGAGGTATCTAATGTATACTGCTATCAGTTGAAATAAAGTTTTACATTGTCTTTTATTGTTCAAATGGGAGTAATAAAGCAGCTGACAGATTGAGGAATAAGGGATATTCTGGGAACTATTAAAATATGGTATAAAAATACCTTTACAATGATTAGCATGTACAGTTAAGGTGCAGGAGACATTTTTAAAGATTTATTGTGGAACATTGGCTATTTGATTTAACTGCAGATTCATCAATTGCCCAACTCTAGTTTCTTGTAAAAAATGACTTCTAGAAGATGGAAAAAGAAAAAAATATATAGAACTGCTACTTAATCCTTTTTGCAGAAAATGGCACTAAACCATCCAATTTCCAATGCAGAAAAATAAATAGGAATGTGTAGAAATACTTTATGAAAGATAAAGTCCTTATATAGAAAATGTTATGTGCCTAAATTAACACTTCTTCTGTAAAAAATGTAAACATCTGATTAATTAAAATGTTAAGATAAAAATCCTTTAAAAATGCAGCCTTAATATTATTGAGAGCAGGGGTGGGATTCAAATTTCTTAACAACCAGTTCTGTGGGTGTGGCCTAATTTGTGGGTGTGGCTTGGTGATTATGTGACTGGGTGGGCATGGCTTGCTGATGGGGTGTGGCTTGATGGTCACATGATTAGGTGGGTGTGGCTTGTATGTAAATATTGTAAATATTGATGTAAATATTGATTTTTTTAATGAAAAAAAGAGCAACTTTTACCCCAAATCAGGCAAAGCAGGCAGGAAGATTGAGTTGCTCACAGAATCACAGGTTCACTCAGAGATCTACCATTCTGCAATCTGCTAGCTGAGTCTGTCACATAAAATTTGCTTGCAAGCAAACTCACAAAATTAACTCCCAATACACCATTATGTAAATATTGATTTTTTTTTTATTAAAAAAAGAACTTTTATCCAAAATCAGGCAAAGCAGGCAGGCAGATTGAGTTGCTCCCAGAATCACAGTTTCACTTAGAGATCTACCGTCCTGCAATCTGCTACCTGAGTCTGCACTGAAGATAGAAGCGTCAGTCCTAAGGAAGGTTCAGCTCTGCTTTTAGATTAGCTGGAAAGCAAGAAATCCAACAATTTCCTGCTTTCTAGCTAATCTAAATCTCCCAGCACAGTAGAACAGCTGATGGTTGGGGGAAAAAATAGCAACTTACGAAATGCAGGCAAGTTTGATGGCTTGCATGACATGTAAGGAGTGAGTGGGTGGGGAGGGGAGGGCCCAGCCAGTGGTGCGATTTGCCAGTTCTCCGAACTGGGCAGAATCATAACAAACATAACAATCATAACGACCAGGTAGAATTCCACCCCTGCTTGAGAGTTTAAGATTAAAGATAAGATTTAAAATTTTGCACGGTTCACATAAAAACAAAGTTTATATTTATATTTTAATATATAAGTTTATACGGTATTGTAATTAGAGTTCAAGGAAAAAAATCCAACTATTGCCAAAGTTTTCTTCTCTGGAAACAACTATTTTTGAGAAGTACAAATCAGTATAAATTAATGTATACTATTTAAATAAATATAAAATAGAATTAGGCAAATGGGTTCTGCATTCTTTTCTATGCATTCTTAGTCATTGAAACATCTATTTCATACATATCCCTCTTTTTCCAACTTATTTCAAAAGGGAAGAGTATTTCTCTGAAATTCTCATTAATAGAAAGTGGCACTGAGACACTTATTACCTTGTGATGTGGCCAAAGGCAATGTGTGAGAAGTCCTATTTGTTATTCTACAGCCATTCTTGGGCCTTTTAATTCCTGGAAGTAGTCTTCCATAGCAGTTTTTCAACAGTAGTGCTATTATTACTACGGTGGATGAATCTTGTTTTAAAAATGTTGGTTATTTTCTCTTTCTGCTGGAATAAACTGGAGAATTAAACCAACCTGTTTTTCTGCCCATTTTTGAAAGCCCATTTGCAGGTCTGAGAATCAGTTTGGTTATCTGATGATTAAGGCACCAGGCTAGAAACCAGGAGTCTGTGAGTTCTGGTTCCACTTTAGCCATGAAAGCCAAATGGGTGACTTTGGACTAGTCACTCTCTTTCATCCCATGACATCAAGCTTGAGAAACAAGCCAGTCAGTCAATTCCTGTTGCAACTAATGGATCCAAACATGGTTGATCTCAAAACAAAAAGAAATGGACTCTGTATTCATGGAAAAACACTTGGAAGAAAAAAAATGTGAGGCGTTCAAACAAATCAATCTTTTGAATTAATATTAACGAATCTCCAATTTCGGTGTGCTTATTCAGGACACACAAATAGAAATGGAACCAATCAAGTTGGCTAATCTATTTGTAATATTGCTGACTTGCGGGGGAGGTGAGGTAGGTTTTTTTTAAATGTTTTTATTATATGATGCATTTTAATTTTTTTTTAAATGTCATAAGCTGCTGGGAATCACCTATATATGAGTTGGGTAGCTATGTAAATTTGTTTAATAATAAATATGTAAATAGAAAGGAAAGTTGTGTTGGACAGAATCAGGAAAGGATCATTACACTAAACCAGTTTATGACTGGCAGTTATTAATTCTTTCAAGGTGGTCATTTGGGAGCTGCAATAATCATCAGAGTCTCAAATTACTTCTTCTCAAACCTGATTTGGGTTTCTGTGCCGGAACTACCAGATTTTAAATATGACACTCTGTTTTTATGTGTGAAAAATTCCTCAGAAACTACCCTTGTTTTACATCTAGCAGATATAGACATTATGATTGTCAATCAGCGCCTTTCCATTCTCCTTCAAGCCTTCCATTTTTGGTGGAATATTTTCAGGGGTTTCCCGTGAAGTGCCAAAAAATTAGCCTTGGTCTACTTTTGATTCTTTGACAGTGATACAAACAAAAGTCTATCGTTCTGAAAATGTACTCAGGAATCCATGTTTGTATAAAATGTATATGAATTGGCATATTCAATTATTGCGGGCTGAATAACAATAGAGCAGAGGTGCCATTCACTGAACAGTATGAGGGTCTGCCTTTCTGCAGGGGCCAGCATGGAAGATTATCCAATCATTATTTCAAATAAATCATTATGGACACAATAAACCTACTTCTCAGAAACTATTTGTTTTTCAGAGATCACTTTATCCTCCCTGTTCAGTCTAACTAGATAAAAGCACCCTTTGTACTGGAACTGAGCAGCATAAAAGGACTGTGGAATCTAGGAATTTAAAGTGAAACAACACATTATGATTAAATATGGTAAGTGCATGGAATAGAACAAAACCTGAAATATATTTGTTCATTTGCATTAGCTAATAGAATCAAAATTAAGCTTTAGAGTGCTAAATAAACGTTAAGAATCACACAAGAAGAATCCAGTAAAATAAAAGGGAAGGACCTCTGGATAGTGAGATGAGTTTAATAAATAAAATAAGAGGAAGTGTTTTTAAGGAGTGATCCTGTGAATTTTGTGATGCTCTATGTCAAGGGTGTCAAATTTGGATTGTCATGGCATTGTCATGTGACATATCACAACTCTTTCCCCCTTCGCTAAACCGGGCGTGGGTGTAGCCAGTGCATGACGCATCTGGCCCGTGGGCTGTGAGTTTGACAGACCTTCTCTATGTATCCCCTGATTTTATATGAATATTTACAAAGCTGTTTTCCTCTTCAAATCTTTTTCTGAAACAGTTTTTTGTTAGTTCTTTCCAAGATTTCCACATAAAGTTTTAATGATCTTGTCTCACGTCTTGCAGTATCTCCCCAGAAGATAAATTTATATATACTATGGACTAACAGCATAGTTAAACCTTGTGTTCATGCTGGCCTCAACAACACTGTTCATTTCTAAGATCAAACAATTTTAAATATTTACTAGGAAGTTAAGCATGGTCTACTGTCTAGATAAAAGATGCTTTTTCATATTGATTTTTTTATTACTTGAATTTATCTGAATCACAAAAAGAAAAGGCTGGCTATGAACCATGCTGTGTTAATTACTGTTACAGAGCAAGGAGGAAAAGGGAGCACAATATTTTTGATAGATCATGTTTAAAGCCACCCAATGGGTGGTATTTATGTACTACCATTCTCTGTGAAAGTCTGGAAACCTTTGCATGGTAGTTGTAAATAAATGATAAAGGTGTCTTAATATTTAAAACTGCAGCAGTAAAAACAAAGCCGGCATTTGCATAATTGACAAGACTAACTCCAGGGACAGCTGCTAACATTAAATAATATTCAGTCCTTTATTAACTTTTTCCCTTTCTCTGTAGAAGCAGCACATAACATTGCTACAAAACATTTTTAAGTATATATTTATTCTGTGGATTACACAAAACTACCTGTATTTAGAGTATTTCAGGAGGGGTGTACAATATTTCAGCTACATAATAGATGTTCTTAACCCCAAATTATATTCATTTTCAATTCATTATGTTACAGAAAGACATTAGAGTATGGATTTCTTTTTTTTTCTTTTTTCTTTTTGAAAATTTGGATTAAAATAACACCCACAAAAAGAATGGGTTTCTTTGAAAGGACAATTTTATTTTCCTCATTTTTATCAATTGAAACTCTCCTGGAGTAATCAGACACTACATTTCTGCAAGCTTTCCATCTAGGGATAAACTACAGTTCTTTAGATAAAGTTGAAAAAGGGTCAACTATTTTCATATCAGTGTGCCTGATATGAAAGGGAAAAAATGGAAAATATTAAATATAAATATAGGCAAACATACCATACTATAAATATAATAATGTTTACAAAAATATGTATATTAAGTCTAGGATTAAATTGGTCCTTTTCAACAATAAAGGACAATCAGAATAGTATTCAGATGCTGAAATGTGACACTTTTTGAATATTGAGATTTGATACATAACTCAATTATGTATATAATTTATTCCTTCCTTCTCCTTCCTTCCCCTTCCTCCCTCAGGAGATTAAGAAAGATTATATGAAAATCTTTATTTTATCTTCACAGCAACAACACTATGAAATAGGTTCATTAAAGTGCATTTCCATCACTGAAGGACTAAATCAATTCAAATAAACACTTTATTCTTTTATTAGAACTGGTCTGAATTTTATACTCATATACTTAATGGCACAAACAAAGAGATGTCTAAGGCATCTTGACAGAAATTATATAAATTTATATGGAATATAAGAACAGCAATTATAACTGCCTGCTTGTCCATAGTCTTTTGAACCAATGTAAATTTGTTTCTTGTCAGTAATAAAATTAAGGCCACCCATAAAAACTCTGAGATAAAAATACTGTTAATAAAAACTAAATAAACAGAATAGTATAAAAGTATTATTACTACCAGGTGCAGTCACAATGACAGCAAATCTATACTACTAAAACTCTTGTGTCTCTTTACCCAACCTTCAATTGGGTGAAATTAGAATCTGTTGGGCAACAATGATTGAACCAAGAGAATTCAAATAAGTTAATTTACAGAATGCTGGCATCTATGATTCCTGGAGAAATAAAAGTTGTTGAAGTTGTGGCTGCTTGAGCAACACCATGCCTTCTGACTACACTTCCCAGGAGGGCTTAGGTTGCTTGATGCAAGGAAAGATGTGAGAGGCATATAACCCCACCATTTTTCCCACCTCCGTCTGCACCCCATTGGCTATCTACAAGGTCCAATGGGTGAGTGGCTATTGGCTATTCTGGAACAAAGGACAACACTTGAAATCTCTTTTTGGCAGTGGCTGATGAGAGAAGGAAATTGAGCAAATTGGATGCCTTCTAGCAATGTAGGGGTCATAGATACATCAGATTGGGGAGCAGGGGTACAGTTTTCCTTGCAGTTCATATCTCCCTTTGTTTCCACAAAATGGCAGACAGTCCATGAGTCAGCTGAGAAGAAAGATGTTTCAGGTGGGAGAAGGTTCATAAGAGATGGGAAAAACCATGCAAGCTTATATTATATATGGAAAGAAGAATGACCTAATGGGTC
Organism: Pseudonaja textilis; assembly: GCF_900518735.1. The sequence continues at coordinate 12,008 of NW_020769331.1, read as the reverse complement.
ACGGGTTGTCTAGTAGCTAATACAAATCTCCATTTCACTTCTTTTATCAGGAACACACTGCTTAGAATTTGATTCAAACAGTTCTGTGTTGATCCTCAGACTTATTTGTTCTAATATGCCTCAGTGCCAGGCAAGTGCAATGCTAATTGAGACAAAGGCATCTCTGCTTGAAAATACACCATGAACAAAGTAGATGTGGTAGGAAGTTTCATTGGCACAATTCCAACTACAGTTGTTAAAGAGTTATGTGTATTACAGTTTACTACATGAAAAATACACAGGCAGGCAGAAATACAGAAAGGAAAATCAACATCAAGTTATTTACTTATTAAATTTATATGCTGTCCATCTCACTGTTGAGTGACTCTGAGCAGTTTACAACCTAATCAAACAGCAATATAAAAGATTAAAACATTAAAAGCACTAAAAGTTAATAAAAAAACTTGATAAGAACAGAACTCATGCATAAGCAGGATGGAAGTGAACTCTTCTTTGTCTATTAACCATCTCCTGAATCGGACACCCCCATTGGGGCTCCAAGGAAATTGGCACTGTCAGATTTTCAGTCTCTTCTGAAAGGTACAAACACTTACATGTTCCTGACAGAATGCATGTTGCACTTCCACTGCATGAGTTGTATTGGTTACCAGTTTGTCCAATTCAAGGTGCTGGTACTGACCAACATTGCATGGGATTGGGATATTTGAGGGACTTCCTCTTCCCAGTTGTATTTGCCTGGGCCCTCCAGCTGGTGGGCCTCTTCTACTGAGGTGCCCACATTGTGGAATCTTCTCTTCCCAGAGGTGGAGTTGAATTCATTTCTCTTGGGATGTCTATGGATGTTCTCAGTCATCCAGGTCATGGTTTTCAAGAGGCAATGGTTTTTCTGATTACAGAGCTGAAGAAGTTTTTTGGATAAGAAGTGAAACATCTTCAAAGAAAAACCAGAAAGTCCAGTTGCGTCTTGAAAAAGCACCTTTGGGACATTTCTCTTGGGCTTTCAAAGGTCCCTCAAGACTTGGTTATGCCAGTAGAGCTGGAGACCTCAGAGGACAGGTGAACTCATGAGATGGCTTCCTTATTATTGGCGTCACTCCATCTGTTATTTTTCTTTCCTTGTTTAGTTCTGCTTTTTATTGTTTTTAATGTTTTAAAATAATTATAAAAGTTTTGGATACAATTGTTTTATATTTTTTATTTCATTGGTGTGCTGTACACAGCTCACGATCACATTCTGTGAGATGGGCAGCCATATAAATTTGTTAAATAAATAAATAAAATATTAGAAATAAAGGAATTTAAATATAAGCAGACTTTGCTGGCAGATATTTCTTGACTTCATCAACAATGGGATGTTAGTCATTGATTAAAGAGGGTGGGGGTCTCAGTTAAGCATATACCACTCTGGAAACTTTTGACAAGGAAACAGGCTGCTTTGACTTTCAAATAGAGTAAGAATCTTTAATAAAACATTCATTTCATCCCACCCGCAGCTTTCCAAAATCACATCTTGATTTGTGTCAACCGAAATTCTCTGACTTTTCATCAACATGTTCAAATATACGGTATTTTCTTTATCTATCTAGATATTCTACTTCACTGGGTGAAATATGAGTCAAATGAAGTCACACTCAAGGAGAAATTATTACTTTTAAGTTGCTCTGTATATTTTTGGAACACACACACACACACACACACACAGAGAGAGAGAGAGAGAGTGGTATAACATGTATTATTTTCATATCAAGAAAAAATAGCAGTGAAAACAAGGAACGTTTCGTAGGGAAAATCAGATTTATATATAATAGAGAACCGAATAAGAGAAACTTTGGTAGATTTGCTTTCTTTCGTAATTGTGATGTACAGGGGTGACTGGAAATTATTTATTTATTTGTCACATTGATATAACTGCCTATCTCATCTAGCAACTCTGAGTGGTATATATAATCAAATGGTGCAGATATATCAAAACTATTAAAAACTAAACCAATATAATTCACAAAGATTAAAAAATGAAATAAAAACAAAATTTCAGAAAAGAATACAAGAGAGCATATTCAATTAACCATCATTGAGCTATCTAGCAGGCTCCACTCCATCATAATATCTAAAAAATGAGATTAAAACATGTCTTCATGGACTTCTGGAAGATTTTTGGGCAAACCAAAATGCTCTAAATTTGAGAACCTTGAAATATCAGTACAATGTAAAATAAAATGTAATATGGATTATGATTAATGGACCATAGATAAAAACATTGTACATGGACACAGCAAATAATTATATATTCATGATCTATTCGATACCAAAGTTTGGCAAGAATCAGTGAGCATATTTAAGTTTTTAGCAGTATATGCACTCACCAACATTTATGTAAATCAAACTGACATGATAGCAGTCTTCCAATATTTGAGGGGCTGTCATAGAGAAGAGGAGGGATCAACCTATTCTCCAAAGCACATAAGGGCAGGACAAGAAGCAATGGAGGGAAACTTATCAAAGAGCAATCCAACCTAGAACTAAGGAAAAATTATCAGACAATAAGAACAATTAATTAACAAAAAGTGGAACCTGCAAAGATTGTGGATGCTCCATCACTGGAGGTTTGTATGAAGAAATCGGACATCTGTCTAGAACTGTATCAGATGTTCTGCAGGGGCTGGACGAGAAGACCTCCAAGGTTCCATATATATATATATATATTGGTATATTGCAAAACAGCAGCTTCTAGTATTGTGTGTGTGTGTGTGTGTGTGTGTGTGTGTGTGTGTGTATATATATATATATATATATACATATTCATCATCCTCAGGCTAGTGCTTTTGGCTTCGTGCCAGTGCAAGCAGTGTGTGATCGGAGCTGCCGTCCCTCTATAAATACTGGTGGTGGGGGCTGGTGTGCTGGGCTGGTTGGCTGCGCTGTTGCCTCTTGATTGGTTAATGGAGTTGATGTTGGTATAATGGGCTGTGTGATGGCCTTGTGAGTTTTGTTGTGGAGATATCCTGGATGTTGTGCTGTAATCTCTTGGGTCGTTTGTTTTGTAGTGATCTTTTTTTCATTAGCCTCTCGTGTTTTAATGGCTTGGGTAATGGGTTGTGTGATGGGCTTGTGAGTTCTTTTGTTGTGGTATCCTGAGTCCTGCATTGTAATCTCCTGGATTGTTTGTGTTTTGATCTCTTTTCCATTATCCTCCTGTGTAGTAACGGTTTGGGTAATGGGTTGTGTGATGACCTTGTGAGATTTATTGCTGTGATATCCTTGGTCTTGTGCTGTGGTATCCTGGGTCATTTGCTGTGTTGCAACTTCTTAAGTTCTTGTGGTATAATTTCCTGAGTTTTCTGATGTGATGTCCTGAGTGAGTGGCTGTGATGTAGCATTTCTGTGTTTTAGTCTGGCTTTGAGTTTGGGGTCTGGGTCTGTGTTCTTGGCATGTGTCAGCTTGCTTGGTTTTGGGGTCAGGGGGTGCAACAGCTGGTGAAGCAGCCGTGGTCTGTTTTCTGAATGGTGGTTGTCCTTCGTTTATAGGATGGGCTTTGGCCTGGGTCTGATGAGTGGGATTGGCAGTGGTGTCCCATGTTGTTTTGGGTCTGGTGTTGGTTTTCGTGGCTGGGACTCATTTGTTGGTGAGGGCTAGCTTCCAGATGTCTGGTAGGCGGGAGGTATCATCCCATCTATTCATGTTATGGGGATATTTCTCTATCTCGATGGCTTCCCTGATTATTCTCTTGCTGGAGTGTTCAGTGTTGGATATTAATTTGGTTCCTTCGAAATTAATTTCATGTCCTGTGGCTTTAAGGTGCTGGAAGAGGGAGGAAGCATTTTCTTCTCTTCTGAGAAGAACACAAAAATGCAGTCAGAAGATATTTCTATATATTTGTTTTCATAGATTTTCATGGGTACAGGTATGCAGGTCTTGCATGTTCAGGTCTTTTCCCATGGAAGATTGAGGCAGCCATGTAAGATTTTTTTCCATATAAGATTTCCTGTGATAGCCTTCGGTACTGACCAAAAATTAGCCAACATCCTAAGAAACCCCAAGGACAAGATCCAGCTAGAAAGCCAAGGAGTTTATGAAATACCATGCAACAATTGCCTAGCCACATACACTGGACAAACCAACAGGAGAATTCTCTTCAACAAGAGAATAATCAGGGAAGCCATTGAAATAGAGAAACACCCCCATAACATGAATAAACACGACAATACCGCCCACCTACCAGACATCTAGAAACTAGCCCTTATCAACAAACAAGTCCCAGCCATGGAAACCAACACCTGACCCAAAACCACACATGACACCACCACCAATCTCCCTCACCAGACTCAAACCCAAACCCATCCCATAGACAAAAGGCAACCACCATCCAGATACCAGACCACAGCTGCATCACCAGCTGCCACACACCCTGACCCCCAAACCAAGCAAACTGACACACACCATGAACACATAGCCAGATCTCAAATTTGGAGCCAAATCAAAATCCGGAACATTACATCACAGCCACCCGCTCAGGATATCACATCACAGAACTCAGGAGGTTACACCACAAAACCTTAGGATGTCACAACACAGCCAATGACCCAGGAGATTACAGCACAAGACCCAGGAGGTCACAACAATAGAACTCAGAAGGTCATCACACAGCCCATTACTCAAGTCATTACAACAAAGGAGGCTGATAGACATACATCCAGCACCTTAGCCACACAGGTTCTTATGAAAAGCCAACCAATTTGCAAACATCAACTCCATCAAGCAATCAAGAAATAACAACACAGCCAACCAGTCCGCTTACAACAGACCCAGCACACCACACCTCCCCACCAGTATTTATAGAGAGATGGCAGCTCAGATCACGTTTTGCTTGCACAAGCACGAAGATGGCGATTGGGACCTCATTGAAACATCACCAAGATACTCTGAATCTTACACAGAAAAAGACCCAAACACACCAAGACCTGCCTATATGTATGTACGTATATGTATATGTATATAGTATGTGTATGTATAACAGCAGCTTCTAGTATTTCAGTATGCTGGATATATAGCACAAGACCCAGGATGTCACAACAATAGAACTCAGAAGGTCATCACACAGCCCAACTCATGCAGTGGTGATGCAGCCCATTACCTAGGTTGTTACAACACAGGAGGCTGATAGACACACAGCCAATACCTCAGCCACACATGTTCTTGTGAAAAAGCCAACCAATCTGCAAACATCAACTCCATCAACCAATCAAGAAATAACAACACAGTCAACCTCCCCACCAGTATGTATAGGGAGATGGCAGCTCCAATCACACTTTGCTCACACAAGCACGAAGCTGAAAGTACCAGCCTGAAGATGGCGAGTAAGACCTCATCAAAATGTTGCCAAGATACTTTCAATCTTACATGGGAAAAGACCCAAATATGCCAAATATGCACAACTTAATACTAGAAGCTGCTGTTTTGCAATATACCAATGTACCATATGCTCTACTTTAAAAAAAAAAAAATCAGATCACTATTTTAAAAAACAAAACAAAGCAAAAGGATCAAGAGAATTGCCCTCGAGTACTAAATTGTCATTCACTAACTTTGCTTGCAATGCTTGGTAAATGTTAGCTTCATTTGGGAAGTGATTTCATGCATTTTTCTCCCTAAATTCTTTAAAAATACAGAAGAGATGTTTCCATGCCAGAGCCCTTAAATTAGAGATAACTAATCTTGTGGCTCCAAAGGTAATCTATTATGTTGGATTGGGCCACACATGGCTGTGCATATGCAAGTTACTTCCATGAGAATGAAATATATATATTTTTTGGAAAAAAAAAACCTCTTCACTTTGCAGGTATGAGTAAATAAATAGGTGTTTAATCAGCTGGATAAAGTACAATGCATCTAGAGATGAGCTGACTTTGATGGGTTTGAAATTCCTCTTCAAGCATTTCAGTAGAGAGCACCATTTTCGAGCACTATTAACTCCGGGGAAAGATCACTGAGTGAAGTGTTACAAGCTCTCCTCTGGACCAACCCCTACAGATAGGACTGCTTCCTCAATACAGCCTCTAATCATTGGGAAAACAGTAACTTCAGTCATATTTGGTCATCATTTACATCAAGATTGCAGCAGTTTGGTAGCTTGGAGGTCCTCGGCCATTTGTTGTCTAACTCTCATTTTGGTAGATATTTTCTCCCTCTGAAAGTTCATTAAAAGGTGAGAAATAATGGCCTTCACATACAGGTATGGTTAAGGAAATTAGAAATACAGATATCAAATGAATGCAGTCATTAACCAACCTTATCCTAGGATGAAGGCTTTTTCTATCATTGCTTTCAACTCAGAACATCTGGATCTAACTCTGCAAGATTGGATGGAGTGTTCAGGATTTCTCAAGCCTTTCCATTCAAAAGGATGACTTTAAATTATACATGGTTGCTATTTTGGAAATGCTAAACTGAGATTTTGATGTAGATACTGTACATATCCTGAAAAGATGTTTGACTGCATTTGTACATCCATCCTTAGCAGATTTCAAAATAACAAGAAACAATTCTGACGCTGTGGATTGCAGCTGCAGAACAGAATTTATAATTTAGCTCAGAGCTTGTAGATGTTATTAAAATTCATGGGGGAAATGCCTTTTCTTCCAGTTTCAGAAAACAGCATTTTGAGCCTGATTACTTAATTACTCAAATCACCTACAAGGAGAGTACAGATAGGTCATAAATACCTACTGCCTGTTCCATAGCAAGGCCAATTTTGTTGTCATGGGTAAGAAATAATGTATATTCCTACACATTAGTAGCATGGTCTCCTTCTCATCTTCAGAAGCATAACAAAAGCTCTCAGTGAAACTGCTGCAGCACTATTTTGACTCCATAGTAATGCCCTATTTGATTTTGAATTGGTGATATAAAATCCATGTATGAAATAGATTTTATCACATGGCGCCACACTGTATTGTAATGTTCTAGCTTTGCATAGATAAAAACAAAGAATCCCTTCCCTTTCCACATAAGGCTGGCTTGCCTAGTTTGTGTGGGTATAAATTTGACAACATAACAAACTGTGATCTATTCCAGGTTTTGAAGAACTTCTGGAGTATACCAATCTCCCAATACCTGCTTTCATCTCCACCCCAAATCTGTTTTGTGCAAAGGGTCAGGAAATGACTAGTCTAGAAATTTCTTCCTTTTCAGCCATTTTGAGAGAGAAAAGGAGAATTTCTATCTGGTTCTTCTGTTTGGAATACCTGATTCAATGAGATAGATTCCATACCTGAAAAGATCATGAGATGCAGTGGTGGGATTCAATTTTTTTTATTAAAAAAAAATTCTGTGGGCATGGCTTGGTGGGCGTGGCAGGGGAAGGATACTGTAAAATCTCCAGTCAGAGGTGTATTTGCCGGTTCTCCGAACTACTCAAAATATCCGCTACTGGTTCTCCAGAACTGGTGAGAACTTGCTGAATTCCACCTCTGATCTAGATGGCAGCAGGAGATGTCCGTACCTGCTTCACAATTCCCCTTATGTTCCATTCAGAATAACCTCACAAGCCAAAACCACCTGATTGGCCGGCTCTGGTGACTATTAATAATCCACTGTGATGGGCAGGCAGACTATTATCAGGAAGATGGGAGATGTGGTACATCTAACAGGATACTATGAGAGAGAGAGAAAGATAAAGGAAAGGCCTATCTTCTGAAAGCTGATGAGAATTGTTCAGGATGGGAAACATCGATGGCTATTTTCATTTATTTTATTCGTTTTTTAATTAGCCTTTATTACTTTATAAGCAACTCAAAGCAGCAAACATGCCTAATACTCCTTCCTCCGCCACCAACAGCCCTATGAGATGGGTCGGGTTGAGAAAGAGAGTGACTGGCCTAAAGTCACCCAATTTTACTCACAGGTTCCTGGATTCTAGGCCAGATCTAAGTTCTAACTCATAGAAATACAATTCAAGTTTATTCAGCAAAAAATCCTTCTGAATAGCCTCCAATCTTGCCCATATCCTTTGCCCAGTCTAAAGGGAAACATTCACATTAGCTACATTCAATGTGCTTTTTTTTTCACTATAATTAGAAAGGAGATTTAACCATAGTCTACTGAAAGGTCTATGATCCTTACCTGCTTGGGGAAATGAATCAATTGTCTCTTGCCTTCTCTATTGTCCACTTTATTTAATCCGCACCAGGACTTAATTATGCATTGGCTATACATCTACGATTTAGAAGAATGCCTTATCCATTTCCTTTTGACAGCTAAGTCAATGACTTTAAGGAAAGTAGCCAAATTTTGTACAATTGCTACTAGAGTTGATACATAGAACAAAGTAGATACTATTGCATGACATTTTAATGGCATTATGGTTAGGGTTTTTTTTTAAGGAAAAATGTGTAATTATGAGGTAATTATGTGCTTTTAAGATGACCCCTGCTAGGGATCGGTTATCCCTAAATAGCTTGCAGATCTAAGGAAAAATGGAAGGTCTCTATAATGGGAAGGATTAGAAAATATTTGACAGCAGATGTAAATAGTAGCTATAAAAATACCTGAGTTTGTGCAGGGACCCACTTCTTCATTGGGTTAGTGATTTGGGAAGTTGCATCTTGGATGCCTATATTTTAACTTTTATCATGTTTATTACTTTTTGTTTATTTTATTTTAATTCTGTTCGTTGACCAAAGTCATTTGATTGAGCTGCCAGCCATATAAATTGCCTAAATAAATAAAATAAATGGAAACTCTAGGGAGGGAAAGGGCGTCAATTAATTCAGTTTGCTTGTTGGTAAGCTGTGTGGTTGAGTCGCAAGTGTGGTAAGAAGAAACGTAGAACTTGATACAGATTCCAATAAAAACCCACTAAAAATCATGGGGAAAGAAAGAAGACATTATAAATATGGCAAAACATTCTAACCTCTGGTGTTGTGGTAGCGATAGCAATAGTATATAGACTTGTATATCACTCCATAGCATTTTAAAGCACTCTCTGAGCAGTTTATAGTGTAAGCCTTATTTGCTTATTGCCCCCAACAATCTGGATCCTCATTTTACAGACTCCAGAAGGATGGAAGACTGAGTCAATCTTGAGCCCCATCAACAGAATTGAACTCCAAGCTATGAGTAATTATGTAAGAACTCTTTCATCATGAAAGAAAGAATATAAAATAAATTACTGGAATGACGTTTTTTGTCAGGCCTAACTCTAGAACTATATAACACAATCTAGCCAATGTTCAGTTCTTTATTTGTCTACTTCATATAGACAGAATCTTGTCAGATTAATCCCTTATTTCTTTCACCCTAATAGATTTATCCTGGGAAATTTTAGGGGGTGGCTATCCTACATCACTTCTTCTTCCCACAATCCATCTCACTTAAAGTGAACATTTTTTCATCATAACATGAAATAGTGCTATAGTTTCAACATTAGAAGAAATTATGATAAAAATAGGCAAAGTACAAGAATAGCTGTAGTACTTGATAAGGATGGAGGAAAGTGGTTTCCCAAGATACAATGGCCTTTATTTTAACCATATCCATTTGAATTTTTTCTGAGGAAATGTGTTTTTGATCTATCAGTCCAAAACTGGTAGATCAAAGCAGCATTTTTCTAGTTCAGCATAAAGCTTGTGATCATGAAATCTCTAAAGAACGATTTGAATGTATGCACTTTGAAGAACAGGATCCTTGGAGTAAATAAGCAAAACATCCAAATATACAGTTTAAAAATCATCCACCATAACCTGAAAAATATGTTTTATGATATTTTTGGAAGACTACAGTGCCATTACAAAGCCAAAAGGCATAAATGTTTATTTACATTTCCCATAATGAAAATCAATGCCATTAAATATTGTGCCCTCTTTTCATTCAAATAAATTGTAAGCTCCTCTTATATCTAACGTAGTAAAATGTAGGTCTTATGGAAATAATATCAAATGTAGAAATAAGAGGAAGAGAGCAATCCATAAGAGAATTCACAAGTCAATAATAATGGAAGACATCAAAGGAACCAAGGATATTCTTTTCCTTTTGCAATGTTTATCGGGCTAAGAGTGACAGTTTGCCATTCCCTCTTTGTTTCTTTAATGGGTGGTGATGCACAAATCTTACAACTAAATACTGCTTTCAGGGGTAAACATATGTAATGAAAAAGATTCAGCTCTTTTAATAGTATGTGGGAATGACCTTGGGAGACAGCAGACCACACAACCGGCATGTAAAAAATGTCTCAGCACCTAGAGGAAATGTGAAATATTTCAGAAGGGATCCTCCCTAGTTTTCCAGAGAGTAAAAGGAAAAGATACATATTATGATGGGTCAGCAATTAAATGTGTTCAGCTTGTCAATTGACAGCCCAGATTTGAGACCAAGTGCCACATGATAGGATGAGCTTTAATTACTTTCTCCAACTCCTGCCCGTCTAGTAGTTTGAAAGCATGCAAATGCGAGTATATTAATCGGTACCACTTTGGTGGGAAGGTAAGAGCATTCTATGCGACTTGGCATATAGTCATGTTGGCCACATGATCATGGAAATGTCTTTGGGCATTGCTGGGCTGCTTCTGCTAAGAAACAGGGAAGAGCACTGCCGCCTTGTGTTGGATATGACTGAACACAGGAAATATTTACCTTTATATATTTAAAAATATTATCGAAATAAAAGAAGCATCATTAGAAGCCAAAATCACAAGACTTCATCTGTGCAAATTCATTGGAGAAATCAATGATGCCAGGAATGGTTAGTGGATCAAGAAGACGAGGCCAGCAACGAACTTGCCGTCTTGATACTATCAAAGCAGATACAAACAACTGTAAGAAGCTGTGCTTGACAAGGTAGCATGAAGAGCACTTTACTATAAAGTGTCACCAAAAGTCAGTGGAACAAACAGTGGAAAATGAATGAATGTAAATGTAAATAACAATAACTTGACATAAAAATGGCTTCAGTGTACACCCACATTTTTTTCTTAACTGTCTGTAATTTGACAGAAGAATCAGAAGTGATTTAGCAAACTTCACCTCTTCAACATCTATCTAGCCATTGCAGTTTTTTGGCACTAATCCAAGTGAACACTGCTGCAGTTAAGAAAGGAAAAACAATATTTGTGGACACCTAATAGTTATAAATTTGATAGGCGGGTAGTCTTTCAGAATACAAAACTGATTGGATGAGGTAATCAAATCTTACAAGCATTGGCTTACATTGATTTCTTATTTTGATTTGGCAGAAGATATAGACAAGAATGAAACCATACACAACACAGGCACAAAAGGATTTTTATAACCCCAGGTGTTTAAATATATATATATAT
>NW_020769330.1:16565448-16595877 GCF_900518735.1 Pseudonaja textilis | reverse complement strand
TTCAAGTCTACAGCTTAATCTCATTTTCATTATCTGAGTCTTTAGTAACAGTAACAGAGTTGGAAGGGACCTTGGAGATAATCTAGCCCAACATCCTGCTCTTACAGAGAGCTATACTCTTTCTGATAAATGGCTGTCCAGACTCTTCTTAAAAGCTCCCAGAGATGGGGCATCCACAATGTCCCGAAGTAGTTTGTTCCAATGGTTAATTATCTTCAGTGTGAGGAATTTTCTTAGTTCTAGGTTGCTTCTTTCCTTAGTTAGTTTTCATCCATTGTTTCTTGTCCTCTCTACAGGTGCTTTTGTAAATAAGTTGCCGCCCCCCCTTCCTAGTGGCTGCCCTTTAAGTATTCCTTAAATATGTGCCCAAAACAGAGTAGTATGAGAGGGCCTTGGTGTTCTCTTGTTTTCTTGCAGACATTTCATGACCTCAACTAGATAACATAATCGATGCTAGTGTTATCACCAGGACTAGCACTGATACTACCTAGTTTGGGTAATGAAAAGTCCTCAAGAAAACAACTAAGTTCAGAGAGCATCAAGGACCTGTCTTTTCAATCCTGAGTTGCAAATGTCTCAAAGGTGCTTTTTTTTCAAGAGGCAACTGGACTTTCTTGTTTTTCTTTGAAGACGTTTTCACTTCTCATCCAAGAAGCTTCTTCAGCTCAGGCTGGATGGTGGGGAATGGAAGGATTTATATACTCCTTGAAGATAGTCAGTCATTTGCATTCTTTTAGCAAGTTGTCAAGGCTACCTGGAGGTTTATCTGTGTCCTCAGGATCGTCTGAGTGATGCAAATGGGTGTGGAGCCTCCTTGGAACTGCTGAAAGAACCATGTTGTAGACTGGAGATAGATAATGCCGTATGTTGCAAGAGGGCTGTTCAATATTGACATAGATGTCCTCTTTGACCCCTCCATGAAACCAGCGGTCCTCTGTCCAAAATGTGAATTTTGCTGTCTTCAAAAAAGTGACCATTATCTTTTAAATGCAGATGGACTGAATCTAATCCTGATGGGTTTGTCCTCCAATGTTGTGCCATGCATTTATGAAGTGGTTGTTTTCTTTCCCCAATATATGACCTGAATGACTAAAATCTACATAGACACTGAGTCACAAATATTATCCTTTATTGGTACTGGGTGCTGCACCCAGTGTAGCTTAAAAAGCATCTCTTTTGAGCCTTAGCCTTGAACTTTCAAATGATCACTTCCTGGTTCTATTTTGTCCTCTCTTTTCTTCCAAAGAAGCAGGTTGATCCTGTTTTTCCCTATGCATAAAATTCCTATGAAATAGGACCGGTTGATACCAACTAGAGGTTCATTCCCTGAACATCAAAGGTGGTTAAGTTTAGGTGCTACATTCTTCTTGTTCTAGCTGAATGTCCTACACCAGCGATAGCCTCCTGGATATTTGTTTGTGTTGGACCTGCCACCATTTACATCTCTAAATTGAAACAATCCTTGGCTCCATCTGTTAAGAAAGGTATCTATTATTATAGATCAAGCATATTGCAGTAATGCAAAGGCAGAACTGAGAATCGAGTGCCAAAATCCCAAAGTAATACTTTTCCCACCCTTAACTGTTTCTCACCTCAGTGTAACCAATCAGGTTCAGGCAAGATGTTTCCATAACAATCAGTCCAAGCACAGTTTGGAATGTGGCTCTCTCCTTCTTCCAGATGGGTGACCTTGAGGCAGCATCTCAAAGAAATACAGCACTTACTTTCATTTCCCCAAAGCTTCCCACCTTTCATTCCCTCTCCCCACCAATTACGGTAATCTGTCTCTGCATAGCACTGAAGCACAAGCAAGCATAAGGTGGCAGGTGACAGTTTGTTTATTTATCTCATACATATACATGGCCTCCCATATTAAAAACAATTCTGCATGGCTTATAAGGTTTTAAACTTTATTGTTTTTTAATGTCGGGTTCTTAAAACCAAAACTGCTTGAATTATCCAATTCAGTTCCAAGCAAGGAGAAAGACACTGGTAACGTGGAGGCTGATCAGAAAGATGGTTTCATGGTGGAAGCAGAACCACCAAGCACGTGTGATTCTAGGTAGATGACCACATGGAGTGGAAAGTGAGATATATTTATACCGTCTCTTGGGCTTTGCACTTGAACTACCTGTTCCTGTGCAAGAACATGTATTCTATTGAATGTTGTCAGATTCCCTTTGGGCTTCATACAAATCCTAGGAGTTTGTCTGAGCTAAGTTTGGTTGAAGTTTGCTGGGGGTGGTGCAGCTGAGATGCAATGAAGGAGCTTGTGTTCTGAAAGGATATTGGGCAATTCCTATTATGATTTAATGGCTTTGTCCTGGTTTGGATCTTGAGTGAGGGCTAATCCTATCACTCTGCCTTTGTTTCAAAATATCCTGCCTTGAATGGATTTCTGTCTGCAGTATTTGCCTGCAGTATTTTACCTATGAATAGATACTTAGCTTCGTTCAATATCTTTTAAATGCTGGCATCTGCTAAGGGCTATTAAGAAAGGTGCGGGTTGCTTTCTCCCTCTAAAAAACTTCTCAGCCAGGGAAATACAATGTTCTGCCTTTTTAATATTTCTCAAAATATTTCATTCTTCTAGGAGAGGGGTGGGTGCTAACTTTCTACACTGATTTATTTCAAGTTAATTTCCAGCTCATGAAGGCATGTCTAGGGGCAGCACTGTTCATTTATGGCAGATCATGGATTATTCTCTTAGATTTGCACAAAATAAAAAAGAAAGAAAAACCCTCCCTATGCCTTTCTTTATAAGGATTTTATAATCATGGAGTTCCACAAAATTATAAGTGGTCCCCCTTTAATGACCATTTGTTCAGCAACTGTTTGAACTTTGAACAAGTGATCGTTATGACCACTCCTTATACTTAATCACCCTTACAGTGTCCCACAATCATGTGATTATGATTTGCAATCTTCTCTGCCGGCTTCCAAGAAACAAAGTTAGTGGAGAAGCTGGCAGAGATGTACAATTGGTATAGTCACATGAGGTCCTCACTTAATGACCCATGCAGTTGTTACTTGGGGAAAGCAACTGGGACTGCTTAGAATTGCTTTTGCTAAGTAGCACGGACATGAGTTTTTTTTTTCACTTACAACTGTATCACTTAACTATATATGTATGTATATAGCATGTATATATGTGTATTATGTATGTGTTGGGTAGATATATTCTTTCTCTTGAGAGCAGATAACAGAATTTCATTTTAATGTGGGGTGGTGTGCTTGCTGTAAAAAAAATGACAATAAAGTTCTCTCCTGTCTCCCTCTTCTTTTCCCTCCCCCTCCCTTCTTCTCTCTCTTTTCCTCCCCCTCTTCTCTCTTCTTTCTTCTTCTCTTTCTTTCCCTCCCCCTCCCATCCCTTCCCTTCTCTTCCACCTCTCCCTCTCTCTTCGCACTCCTCTCCTCTTCTCCTATTGTCAGCCTATCCACATAAACCGAATAGAAAACAGGACTGGATGAGCTATTTCTTCTTCTTTTTTTGTTAGATTAACAGAATTGTCTGAAGGTATAAACTTTTCACAGCCACTTTCAACCTATCTGATCAATTAGGGTGGGTCCTTCCTAAGTTTCTTACTTTGACAGTTAAGCTTTTGAGAACAATCTCTTCTCTTAACTGATGGTTTCTAGGCAGTATCTCTTTCCCTTATGCCATCCACATATTCCATTACAACTATGCAATTTCTGGTCCTAATTAGCATTGTTAAATGGAGATTGCTTGTCTTTTAACAGAATTAGGAGAATAGAATTACGGAGTTGGAAGGGACCTTGGAGGTCTTCTAGTCCAACCTCCTGCCTAGGCAGGAAACCCCACATCACTTCAGACAAATGATTATCCAACATATTTTAAAAAACTTCCAGTATTTGAGCATTCACAACTTCTGGAGGCGAGTTGTTCCACTGATTAATTGTTCTAACTGTCAGGAAATTTCTCCTTAGTTCTAGGTTGCTTCTCTCCTTGATTAGTCTTTTTTAGTTTTAATTAGGCCTGCTAAAAATGACTAGCTCCTTAAAAATGATCCTGCCCCACTTCTGAAACATAAATGTTATGTTCTTCGTCATGGATCCGCAAACTTGGCAACTTTAAGACTTGTGGACTTCTACCCCCAGAATTCCACAGCTAGCATGGGAAATTGTGACAGACAGTCCACAAGTCTTAAGGTTTCCATGTTTAAAGAAGTGTGCTCTTGGTCCATGTGCTTCTACTCATGCTTTTTGCTTCAAATATAGTTTCCTTTCTATTTGTGATGTGAGGTCTCATTCATGTTTGGCTTTAGCAATAGCACTTAGACTTATGCACCACTTCATAGTGCTTTACGGTTCTCTCTAAGCAGTTCACAGAATCAATCTCTTGCCCCCTGGGTCAAATCTGGGTCCATCTTTTACTGACCACAGAAGGATGGAAGGTTGAATCAATCTTGAGCTGGTCAGGATCAAACTTCTGGCAGCGGGCAGAGTTAGCCTTCAATACTGCATTTTAACCATTGGGCCACCGTGGCTCTTAAGACATGGCATTATGGTCTCAGCTTGTTTTTGAGAACAATACAGTACTATAATTTATAGTAACTGTAATACATCCCCTTTGGAACCTTTTCATTATTTTGCACATCTGGCTGATTGTGTTCTGTTAGCCCAAGAATCCGAAGTCTTGTAGCACCTGAAACTGTCAATCAAATGTCCAAGCAACATCCTCTAATAACAGAGTTTAGGACTTCCTGCCTTCTCCTCCCATCTTCGGGCAAACATAGCTGCTGAATTACAGACCACATAATAACAAGTAGCCAACCACTTAATGGCAGATGCCAGAAAAAGAACAGCATCCTAAAATAGACATATTTTGTGTGAAAAGAAATAGCTGGTGGCCAGCTTGGATGGACAGCTGGAAGATTCATCTGATTTAAACATCTTGTTTAACAGCTTCTGTCTCCCTTCTTAACGTAACCATAATCTTTTCTTATCTTTTGCAGCAAAGGAGTTAAACTTTAAATGAAAGGCCTCTTCTGCTAAAGTTGGGATTTAAACTCCCACGTAGAAAGCAGACTAGGAAATGGTAAGACATTGCAAAGATAAAGGTGAAGTCTGGGAAACAAAGCAGAAGTCTAAAGCGGAAATGTCCTGACATCTGTTTTAGGAGAAATGTCAGGGTGGAGAGTAGAGTATACCTCTTTAAACTACAGCTTAAAGAGGGTGAGGTTTACACTAATTATACACAGTTATATTACTGATTGTTTCCCACATCTAAGTTGACTTCTTGTGCAGCATTCTGTTGAGTGACTGTAAAACTGATTTTTCCCCCCCTTACATACAAATAGGCATGTGTGACTTTCTCTTTCATTGCTAGAGACAAATCTTCCAGTGCAGTATAATAGAAATATTGAGGTTGCAAAATTTTTATCCTGCTGCAAATGTTTAAATGGACTTAAATTATTTACGAATGCTCTGGCCAATCAGCATTCATGAAGTGAAATGGTATAGGCTCTCCTGCTTCAGCAGGGGGCTGGACTAGAAGACCTCCATGGTCCCTTCCAGATTAGTCTATCCTATCCTATCCTATCCTATCCCATCCCATCCCACCCCACCTCACCCCACTCCACTCCACTCCACTCCACTTCACTCCACTCTATTATTGAAATCAACTATAGTACAACTAAGATCCTGATCTTTGCAAATAGGCCTAAGCTATATTCCTGGTGAATAAAAATTATTGAACGAATAAAATCTTTAAAATATTTGAACATGGTTTTCCGTAGCTCCACCAAATGCAGTGCACACCAATAGCAATAGCACTTAAACTTATATACAGCTTCGGGGACGGGGGGACGGGACCCCATGTCCCTGTGTCTAGTTGCCTTGGTATACAATGCCCTATAGTGCAGTCCCAAGGGAAGGAGGTGAAACAGTTTATTTCCAGGGTATGAGTGGTCTTTTTCAGCCTCCTCCTGTCCTTCACAACATAAAAGCCTTCTATGGAAGGCAGGCTGGTTGCAATTATTCTTTCTGTGGCCTTAACTTCCATCAGAGTCTTTACCTGTCTGTTTGGCTGCCATACCAAACCAGACATTTTCCAGATTATAATGAGACATACTTAAGTTCCCCCTATTCTTGATAGGTTGATTGTTATTTCTGGACTCAACGCAAAATGGTGAAACATTCATGGATGTAGGCTTTCCAGCACATTATCTTTTTAGCATTTCATTTAGTTGCCCCATCCAATGCATAAAATTTGAGGTAAGATAATGAAAGTTGATATAAAATATGTTTTTGATATAATGAATCTGAAATGACAAAATAGTCCACTGAAAACTGACAAGGTAGCTTATCAACCAAAGGTTATCCAAATAAGAACATCATCATTTGGACATGAAGAATAACAATGTTAAAATCAGCCTGAATTTCCTTAGCAGGAAATCTCAGAGTTTGGGAGCAGACATCTCTTAAGTTCTCACCCCACCAAAACTCAATAACAACAATCCTTTTTTCTAATTAGGTTGGCAGAGATTGGAGGTATTTAAATGTATCTTACTGAATATTTCCAGGAATGGTGTAGTTGTGGCACTAAACTTAACCCAGAAGACATGTACACATAAAACATATCCATAGATCTTCATCATTTGTTTGTTTGTTGGGTCCAGAAAAAAAAAAGTATATTTCATGGCTCCATAAGATAGTAGCTATGGTTATATTTCTGACTACATCCAAACATGAACCTCAAGACACAGAGATGCCTCCCTGAAAATAACTGAAAATCTGAGTCTTCATGAATAGTTTAACCTTATTCACGACAAACTGAATATCTATTAAGTGTTCCTTAATTTTTTTAAAAAATATTTGCATTTAGTATACCACGGGAGAAAATAATCTAATATATGTAGACAGATTATCCCAAGGGTCTTCAAACTTGGCAAGTTTAGGACTTGTGTACTTCAACTCCGAGAATTCCTGAACTAACATGACCGGAGGAGGAATTTTGGGAGTTGAAGACCACAAGTCTTAAAGCTGTCAAGTTTGAAGACCCCTCCCCTTAACTGAATACATTATTAGATCTTTTAATCTTTTTCTTCTAAACACTTTATTTTCCATCCGTGACAAAACATACATAGCATGTTTCTTATCAAATCATGCCTGATTTGCATTCTTGCTCACTCTACAAAAATAACTTTTTCCGTTTGTAACGCTTTTTGCTGCAGATTCACTCCTCTGTCTCATTTTTCCTCCCTTGTCTACAAATTCCAGACAGTGAGAAAAAGCTCACACTTTGATCAGTGATAAGCAGGGGAATTCCTGAGACACAGGAAAAAGTTTAAAGACCCATTTCTTCCACTTTGCCTCATCCTTCCAGACATTTCAGTTTCTCTTATTTATCTGTTTCGACTGTCTGTTTTTGTCTTTTTTTTTTTTTCTGGCCACCAACATGTAGGAAAGAGATATCACATTGCAGGCAAATTCCAGACTTTTGAAATTCTGTATTAGCACACATTTGTGGGCTGCCACAGTCAAGAAGGATTTAATTTATCGTATTGGAGATTACGTTGAGACTAATGAGCAAAATTTCCTTGGGTGTATATGTTCCGGACTAGCAGGCTTGAAAGCCTGCAAATTGGATTGGTCCGCTAGCAGCGGATCGTGATTGGTCGCCTCAGACTGATCCGATTGGCTAGTTAGCGGGCTGCCGCGGTTGGTCTAACCAAGCGCGGCAAACTCAAATCACCGTCATTGGCTGCCTAGCCGCAGCCAGCCCTATATAAGGGGCTGCTGCGACTGGGATATTTCGCTCAGATCTGAAGTCACTAATAAAGAGCTGTTGTTGCTATCTGAGTCTTGACTCCGTTCTTGGACCCATCCTCCCAGATTTAACAGTATATGAACTTACACTTTAGCAAAAACAAGGAAATTTTCACCCACCAAAAGCATGGGTATCTGTGGTAATGGTCAGTGGCCTGAAGTTGACACATTTGACCAGATGAAACAAGTTCCACCCACTTTTAATTTGTGTCACAGGCATTCTGTGCACATCAAAAGTGGGAAGATCTTTGATCATGTCTACTATTTTGAAACCAATGATTGTTACTGCAAATGCAGATACAAAAAAAAAAAAAAACCAAAACCCAAAAACAGCGAGGGTGTAATTTGGGTGTCAAGGAGCATACACGGAAAAGCCACATCAAATAATTAATTGTAAACGTGCCTTTGCGGGCCTCCTTGTCTCCTCTGCAAAAGATGGGCTTTAAAAGAAAATTAGGTGGTTATTTGAAAGGTTTAAGCTTGTCCTAAGGTTTTAGATCTCAACAAGTAGCAACGTTTAACCCGCTGTATCTGAATTCAAAAGCTAAGCTGGGTTGGGTGAGGTTAAGATTTGGGTGACAGCTCACAAGGAAATACCAATAATGGACTAGATCGGGGTCACCAACCTTTCGGACCTCAGGGACCACTGAACTCATAAATTTAAATCCCTCAGACCAGTAATATGATTTTTTTTTAAAAAAAGGATAAATAGTATTTAGTGCAATATAAAAAAATGCAAATACTTTTTCTGCGGGCCACCAAATTTTTTTTGCGGGCTACTAGTTGTTGACCCCTGGATTGGATGATCTACAAGGTCCTTTCAACTCTGTTAATCTAAACATACTTTGTTCTATGTAAGAGAAACAGAAACTGTTTTTCCCCTAAACCAATTTAAGCTTAGGGGCTCCACCCTTCTTCCCCTGCCCCGTGTTCAAATGCCTATAAAAAGACATGACACATTAGTTCTTTTATTAACACAATTCCTGTACTGTACTAAAAAAGAAAAGGTTAGATTTCATTCCACAGAGCAAGAATAACTTCCCTCCAAAATATAAATAGCAGAAGGCAATTGGCTCTCTCTCCTTTTCTCTCTGTCTCTCTCTGTTGGTAAAATCTGTGTCCTCTGAACAAAACTCTTAGCAAGCATTTTTGGAAACAGATTTGGAGATTATTTTGGTACTCCTCAAAAATGCTCAGGCATGATCACAAATTCCATTTCTACTAGACTTTATTTTTGTTTTAAATCCTGTTTCATTTTAAAGATGATCCTGAAATTTATTTGGACTGCAATGTAGGATTTTCTATCACCCTCTCCTATTGTACAATTCAGGCAGGGGTGGGATTCAGCCGGTTCGGGTCGATTCGAGTAAACCGGATGTTAAATTTACATCTGGTTCATCGAACCAGTAGTTGAACTGACCGGCTGGCCCTGTCCATCCCATCCTGTCACTCCCACATGGCCTGTTTTGGATGCAGGTAAGTTCAGGGTCTGCATGGAGACTCTGGGAGGGTGAAAGTAGAACCCCTTAGCATCAGATTGTTTTAATAATAATATACAAAATATTAATGCTCTGATGGCCATTTTGAAAAATCTTTTCTTAGTGAGCACCTAGAAGCCAAGAGGAATATACATGCCAAATTTCAAGTTTGTAGGCTTTCTGGTTCTTGAGATTATGTGATGATAAGTAAGTGGTATTTTGCTTTTATATATACTGCTCAAAAAAATAAAGGGAACACTTAAATAATACAATGTAACTCCAAGTCAGACACACTTCTGTGAAATCAAACTGTCCACTTAGGTAGCTGATTGATAATCAATTTCACATGCTGTTGTGCAAATGGAATAGGCAACAGGTGGAAAGCAGAGGCAGTTAGCAAGACATCTCCAATAAAGGAGTGGTTCTGCAGGTGGTGACCACAGACCACTTCTCAGTTCCTATGCTTTCTGGCTGCTAGTTTGGTCACTTTTGAATGCTGGTGGTGCTTTCACTCTAGTGGTAGCATGAGACAGAGTCTACAACCCACACAAGTGGCTCAGGTAGTGCAGCTCATCCAAGATAGCACATCAATGCAAGCTGTGGCAAGAAGGTTTGCTGTATCTGTCAGCGTAATGTCCAGAGCATGGAGGCGCTACCAGGAGACAGGCCAGTACATCAGGAGGTGTGGAGGAGGCTATAGGAGGGCAACAACCCAGCATCAGGACTGATACCTCCGCCTTTGTGCAAGGAGGGACAGGAGTCCTCCAAAATGACCTCCAGCGGGCCACAAATATGCATGTGGCTGCTCAAACAGTCAGAAACAGACTCCATGAGGGTGGTATGAGGGCCCAACGTCCACAGGTGGGGGTTTTGCTTACAGCCCAACACCGTGCAGGATGTTTGGCATTTGCCAGAGAACACCAAGATTGGCAAATTCGCCACTGGCACCCTATGCTCTTCACAGATGAAAGCAGGTTCACACTGAGCACATGTGACAGACGTGACAGGGTCTGGAGACGCCGTGGAGAACTTTCTGCTGCCTGCAACATCTTCCAGCATGACCGGTTTGGCAGTGGGTCAGTAATAATGTGGGGTGGCATTTTTTTAGGGGGCCGCACAGCCCTCCATGTGTTCGCCAGAGGTAGCCTGACTGCCATTAGGTACCAAGATGTGATCCTCAGACCCCTTGTGAGACCATTTGCTGGTGCGGTTGGTCCCGGGTTCCTCCTAATGCACGACAATGCTACACCTCTTGTGGCTGGAGTGTGTCAGCAGTTCGTGCAAGATGAAGGTATTGATGCTATGGACTAGCCCGCCTGTTCCCCAGACCTGAATCCAATTGAGCACATCTGGGACATCATGTCTCGCTCCATCCACCAATGCCACGTTGCACCACAGACTGTCTAGGAGTTGGGGGATGCTTTAGTCCAGGTGTGGGAGGAGATCCCTCAGGAGACCATCCACCCACCTCATCAGGAGCATGCCCAGGCATTGGAGGGAGGTCATACAGGCACATGGAGGCCACACATTTTGACTTGTTTTAAGGACATTACATCAAAGTTGGATCAGCCTGTAGTGTTTTTTTCCACTTTAATTTTGAGTGTAACTCCAAATCCAAACCTCCACGGGTTGCTAAATTTGATTTCCATTGATAATTTTTGTGTGATTTTGTTGTCAGCACATTCAACTATGTAATGAACAAAGTATTTAATAAGAATATTTCATTCATTCAGATCTAGGATGTCTTATTTTTGTGTTTCCTTTATTTTTTTGAGCAGCGTATATAGATTGATCATACATATATCTAAGTTAGATTGTATTCTTCAATTATTTAATTATTCTATATAACATGTTCAAAATCACTCTCATTAAAATTCTAAATTCCCTTTGTTATTAATTTACCTTATTTCTGTCCATAACCAGAGATTATCTTAAATAGTCTATGAAATCCACTCCTCGTTGTTAGATCTGCAGAAGGGTTTTCCTAACTGATCTGTCAGGTTCTCAGAGGAAGAAATAAGATCCCTCAGACAAACCTGCAGCCAGGAGACCTCACTTTGTTAACACTTGTCAGTGATGCCTATTTTGTAATTAAAAAGTTCCCACAGCAATGCAGGGGTTTAACCTCACATTCCTTCTGTCTCCTGTGCTTAAATTTCACCCCCTTTCAAATATGTGTAAATTTGAGGTAGAGAGGGAATTCTAATTGAAGCTGGGTTCAAACTGCTCCAGCAGATCTTAAGGAGAATTATTCATGAATGGAAAACGACTGTTTGGGAGTGGTGCCAGATCAGTACTGCCTGTTGAATTGAAACATGAGTCGCGCATAGGTGGTGATTTTAAGAAAAGGAGATTCCTTGCTTTGGAAAAAGGAATGAGGGCATCGATAACATTACTGCTATTGTAATAAAATATGAATGAATAGCATTGCTGTGATTTTTTTATATAGCTTGTTATGTCCTTGATTATCAAAGTCAGGGATCTTTTTTTAAAATAGATTAAAAGAGTTGGAAGGATCATCTAGTCCAACCCCCACCCAAGCAGGAAATCTTACACCATTTCTGACAGATGGCAATCTAGTCTCTTCTTGAAAGCTTCCACTGATGAAGCTCCCACAACTTCTGAAGGCAGCTTCTGTTCTATTGGTTGATTGTTCTCACTGTCAGAAAATTTCTCCTTATTTCCAGGTTCAATCTCTCCTCATTCAGTTTCCATCCATTATTCCTTGTCTGGCCTTCAGGTGCTTAGGAGAATAGCTTGACCCTTTCTTCCTCTCTGTGGCAGCTCCTCAAATATTGGAAGACTGCTATCGTGTCTCTCCTGGCCCTTCTCTTCACTAGACTAACCAAGCCCGGTTCCTGTAACTGTTCTTCATATGCTTTAATCTCCAGTCCCCTAATCATCCTGGAAGTGTTGGAAGAAATATCCATCTGGGTTCAGTTCCAAGTGGGAAGAAAGACATTGGAAACATGGAGACTGCTTGGAAGGATGGTTTAATGGTGAAGCAGAACCGCCAAGCATGTGTGATTCTGGGTACATGACTACATGGAGAGTGAAATATATTTATACCCTCTCTTGGGCTTTGAATTTGAGCTTCCTGTTCTTGTGCCAAGTGATCCTATTGGAACCAATCCTATTGCTTTCAGTCAGACTCCCCTGGGGCTAGGCAGCCATAGCTGAGGTTTTCTGTGTCTCAGACTTGGTTGAATCTTGCTGGGTAATGCAATGAAGGGCAATTTCCTATTGTGGCTGAATGGTTTTGCCCTGAAGAATAATCCCATCATCCTGGAGCTGAGGTCTTTTGTTTTATAGATAAGCTGGCACCAAGTACCTGCTGTGGGCAGGGAGCTGGCGTCTTTTGTTACGGCTTCCTTTCAGATTTTTATTTCTCTTTTAGGGGAACTATTCTGCCTTTCCAATATTTCCTAGGATATTTCATTTTTCTAGGAGAGGGGTGGGTGCTAACTTCTACTGCTTTTGAAGGCACAGAATGATGGGATTCACATTTTTTTTTTACTACTGGTTCTGTGGACATGGCTTGGTGAGTGTGGTGTGACTTGGTGGGCATGGCAGGGGGAAGGATACTGTAAAATCTCCATTCCCTCCCCACTCCTGGGAGAAGGTTACTGCAAAATCCCATTCCCTCCCCACCCCACTAACCTGCTTTCCAGTTCTGTTCTCCTGTGCAAGGCAACAAAAGAAGACCCAGCTGATCAGCTGGGACTCAATGGGAGGCAGAGAATAGATTGGGGGGCGGGCAGTCAGAGGTGGTATTTGCTGGTTCTCCGAACTACCCAAAATTTCCACTACCAGTTCTCCAGAACTGGTTAGAACCTGCTGAATACCACCTCTGCACAGAAAGATTCGGGGAAAAAAAACATTTTATTTATTTATTTGTTTGCTTGTCAAACATGAACAAGATAAAAGGGACATTATTTGGATTGCAGAAGTGGATACACTGTCAGTTTGGAAAATGGGATGAAGATATACTCTATATTCTTCTGATGTCATTACATGATAAAATCATTCTACTGCTGGTATCAGGCGCTTTTCTTCCTCCCTGCTGGTGGTTGTTTATGATGTAATTTTTAAAGAGGAAAAAAAAAAGAACACTATTTTACAAGGGCCACAAGTTAGAATCCTGAAAATATGGCTGAACTGATTATATGCCAGAGAATTCCATCAGTATTTAGCCACAGACTCCATGTCTCTGTTTCCAGTGGGCAAAAATATATTTTCAAAGTCTCAGCTGGTCCTTGTTCAGGAATGTCCAAACTTCGTCTCTGTCAGGAACCATGAATAGCTTCTTTTAAGAGCAAGAG
The DNA here is from genome assembly GCF_900518735.1 of Pseudonaja textilis. The sequence goes on along the minus strand of NW_020769330.1, from coordinate 16,582,286 downwards.
ATCAATATGGGTGAGAATTCTATTCTAAACATAGTATTTGGAACAAGGAATTGTACTCAACAACTGCAAAAGATGTTAAGCTTAAATTCCATGTTTATTAAAGGGTTTTTTTGGTAGTAATTTTATGGAAGTTTATAATGACAGTGGTATAAACTAATACAAACTGAAAAAGATAGAAGACAAAAAGAAAGAGTAAGACGTACAGAAAAGAAAAAAAACACACAGAAAAGGAAAAAAGTAAGAATAAAAAAATCTTTCTTCCCCCTTCCCACCTTCATTCCGTAGTTAATTTATAATAGATACAGAAACAGATTAACAGAGTTGGAAGGGACCTTGTGGGTCATCTAGTCCAACCTCTCTCCACCCAAGCAGGAGACCCTACACTATTTTGACAGATGGCGGTTCTGTCTCTTCTTGAAAGCTTCTAGTGATGAAGCTTCTACAACTTCCGAAGGCAACTTCTGTTCCATTCGTTGATTGCTCTCACTGTCAGAAAATGTCTCCTTACTTCTAGGTGAATCTCTCCTTGATCAGTTTCCATCCATTATTCCTTGTCTGGCCTTTGGATGCCTTGGAAAATAGATTGACCCCCTCCTTTCTTTGGCACCACCTCAAATATTGGAAGACTGCTATCATGTCTCCCCTGGTCCTTCTCTTCACTAGACTAGCCATGCTCAGTTCCTGCAACCGTTCATCATACGTTTTAGCCTCCAGTCCCCTAATCATCCTGGTTGCTCTTCTCTGCATTCTTTCTAGAGTCTCAACATATTTTTTATTGTGTGGTGAGCAAAACTGGATGCAGTATTCTAGGTGTGGTCTTACTAAGGCTTTATAGAGTGGTAGATCTCAAGACCTTTTTGAGATATCATCCAGAAAATGCTTTACATATGCTACTGTCTTTCACTTCATTGAACAGTCCAAATGCCAATTTACATTGTGCGTATCAAAAGTTGAATCTCAGCAAACTGGGATCAGATCTAGCACTTGGTTTACCCAGGACATCAAGCCATGGTTTCATTTTGCCAGGGTTTATAGAAATAATCCCTACTGCTTAAACCACACATTGTATTATTCTAGAATATTGGTTTACCACTGCAACAGATAGATATAACCTAGGCCTCGATAATAAGCCAAATTGAAACACAAATGTATTTAATCTAGACTCCTTTAAAAATTTGGCTTTATAGCTTTTCCCCAAAAAAGGTAATTGTAACAAACCGGGAATGGACATAATTTAAAACCCTGCCAAACTCTTTTCAAGAGCTCCCTTCAAAAGATACTTCAGATAAATTCAGTCATGTTCAACCTCTGGTCCTTCCAGCCAGATCCTGAGCTCTTCTCACAGTGATGTGTTTTAAGATTGTCTGGCTGTCGTTGTGGAAGAATTAGACGGCTCTAGGCCATTCCCAGGAAATATCTGACAGTAGGATTCCTACTGGTGGTGGGATTCAAAGTTGTTGTTTTTTTACTATCGATTCTGTGGGGGTTGCTTAGTTGGCATGGTGTGTCTACTGCAAAATCTCCATTCCCTCCCCACCCCACTAACCTGCTTTCCAGCTCTGTTCTCCTATGCAGGGCAACAAAAGAAGACCTCATCAAATTAATTCAAATGCCAATTAATGAATTATAGGAAATCTGATTGTATTATTAACGACAGTAAGATGCTTAGCCAGGAGACAGTGGAATGGCAAAATCCTCTTTTAAGATATTGAATGTACTAGCTGGAAAAGTGAAGTGTATAATAGGCCAGAATACAGTGATAGATGATTGGTTGGCTGGATCTTTCATGAGGCAATCTGCGCTTATGATTGTTTGTCTTAACTATAAAGAGGGAGTTTCCCTTTTCCCCCACCCTTTTCTTCTTTGTGATCTGTATACTGTTTGATTTACCTCACGATGTTCCTGACTATCTGTCTGATTTACCTCAGGATGCTCCTGACTATCTTGTCTGCTATAAATTGAAATATTAAATAGATTTATTTATCAATAAAGGAGAATATTTGTAGCACAGGGTTGAACTGAGTATAAACTGACAGCAAACAGCACTCCTGCTTGCACTGATGATGTTACCTAGTTAGGGTAATGGAATGTCTGCAAGAAAATAAGCAAGCTCAGAGAGCACCAAAGACCCCTCATATTTATTTATATAAAACTACAAGCTTGTGTCAGTCTCTCCCACTTCATTTGGACAGCTGCTGCACAGTTTCTTGACATCCTCTATCAGTTTAAGTGTTATCTGCATCTGATGCTACATCTTATGAAAAGTGTTTCCTTTTAATAATCTTGGTTCGTCACCCAAAATGATTCCTGATTTCTTTAAGCTAGATGCAATATTTCTCCCATAAGAGAAAGAATTGGGCATCCAGCTTGTTAAATCATTTTAAATGAACAGCACTGGTATTTTTCAAAACATTTAACACTAGGATTTGCTGAACTGGATCACATTACTATTTTTTGTGTGTCTGTTCTTTTCTGCAAAAAGCTTCAATAGCATCTAACGGTGTTGCTGGGACACCTACTGGACATTGGTTAAAATATACAGCCTGGCACAATACTGAGTTTTTAAAACCAGCTGTAGCAAATGCTGGAGGGTTTCCAGATTCTGAAGAAGATTTTAGAATTTGATCTTGAAAGGGGAATATGTTGCAACTTCATGCAAGATATATTCATAGGAAGGATATTGAAGAGAGGCGCAAAAAAAAAAAATCACCACTTTATTTATTATTAAACAAACCATGACATCTTACAACATTAAAAATCTACAATATAAAATTGTAATCTCTCTCTCTCTCTCAAAAAAAAAAATAGCATACATTTTAGTATGTTTCCTGAAATGTCAATCAAGATTGTAATTGAATGGGTGTTGAAATGCAACACCTATGGCAGATTCCACTTTTAAATTTATATCAAAATTCGATGATAGCCCAATTAGATTTAATCCTTGATATAAAAATGCAGCAACGTGAAATGATAAATAGTGTAACCTATTTAACCCAAAAATAACACATAAAATAAGGGTTGCTGTTTTTCAATGAGTTTTGTTTAAAAAATAGGTCTATATGCACCATCTAATTAATTGAGCACAACTGCCCTGTAGCTATTCCTTCTAGTATCTCCTCCTTTTCGTGCTTATGTTTGAGCTTAACAAAGGTGCAGCTAGTTTAAGAGCCACAATTTATGTGCTACCTCTCCCAGATGATGTAGAAACTTGAAAAAGGACTGGCTGCTTTACAGAATAGCAGAGACATTCTTGGTTCATATTCATGTAACATCTGAAGTGCTTCTTGCAAGTTATTTCCGAAAATAATATATATGTAGAAACCCAACATAGTAAGACATTTCCTGCCAGATGTGCTACCTGCACTGAGGCTAGGAATGGCTCATTTCTCTCTTTACAGACACTTCTATTGTATAAATATTCTCATTGCTTTGGCACCACTTTGATACCTAATAGAAGCTGCCATTAAAAAAAAATGTGATTCTTCACTCACTTTCCTATCAAGAGATGGACAAACCTGTATTTGAAAATCCTTTAAAGATGTAGCTGTAAAAAACCACAGACATACAAACAGGAGCATAAATTTGTTATCCATCCAACTTGAATAGGCAAGGATTTCTGTGGGATTCTTGAAATTCTTTGAACTTGGTTGTTTTCTTGCATATAACAGAATAACAGAGTTGGAAGGGATTTTGGAGGTTTTCTAGCTCAACTTCCTGCTCAGGCAGAAACCTTATACTATTTCAGACAAATGGTTGCACAATATCTTCTTTAAAATGTCTAGTTGGAGCATTTACAACTTCTGGAGGCAAGTTGTTCTGTGGATTAATTGTTCCAATTGTCAGGAAATTTCTTCTCAGTTCCAAGTTGCTTGCTTTTCTCCTTGATTAGTTTCCATCCATTGCTTCTTGTCCTGCCGTCAGGTGCTTTGGAGAATAGCTTGACTCCCTCTTCTTTGTGGCAGCCCCTGAGATATTGGAACATTGCTATCATGTCACTCCTAGTCCTACTTTTCATTAGACTAGACATACCCTATTCCAGCAACTGTTCATATGTTTTAGTCTCTAGTCCCCTAATAATCTTTGTTGCTCTTTTCTGCACTCTTTTTAGAGTCTCAACATCGTTTTTACATCATGGTGATCACAACTGGATGCAGAATTACAAGTGTGGTCTTACCAAGGCATTATAAAATGATATTAAACAGATATTGATTTTATCCCTATGTTAATATAGCTTAGAACTGTGTTAGGTAATGTCATCAGTGGTAGGTAGGAAGATTTTTCCCTACTACTATAGAGAGCACCAACATGAAGACACTAATGAGACCTTCCTCGTGTTCCCTGTAATTAGTATCTCTGATAACAGAGGATGGAGTGAAGAACTTCTCCACAAAACTCTACCAACCAAACATGTTGCTATAGAAGAAAGTGATCCCACGCTGATTCCCAGCAATTCTGGATTTTATATGTTACAAACACCCACTGTTGCATTTCCCATCTTACTTTTTATCTATGGCAATCCTTTGTATGCAAATGTATCTATTTATAAATAGGCAAATCTATACATTCATTTATGTATAGATTTGCCTATTTATAGTTGTTTTTCCTGGGGAAAAACAACAACACTATTTTGTTTTGTTTTTTTAAAAAAGTCAAGGATGTCCTAGCTATGCCCAAAGAAACAAGAGAATTGCTACTGCAGTCTACTTGAAATGTTTCTGCCAATTCTGCTCAGAAAGAGCTACTGTAAATAGGCCCAAGTCTCCACAGAAGAAGACAGAAAAGCCCTGAGGATAATTTCCAATCTTCTGTCCTCAACAGTCTTCTGTTCTTTTCCATTAATCTTCTCTTTGTGGTCCTTCAACAAAGACCTTTTAATCTCTTCTTTCAAAACCAGTAACTCTGCAGTTGCCATGTCTGTACATGAAGTCCAACCACGTCTGTTGGGAAGGATTGACAATATTCCCTTTCTTCATAATCTCACCTTTTGGGGGATGATTATCAAGGAATAAGGTATCCCGTGATAAAGCTACACAGCTGAAAATTGTTTCATGTACAAATGCTTTTTGTGTGAGGTTCACCTTTGTTGTTCAGTCGCTAAGTCATATCTGACTCTGCAGTTTGCTCAAATTCATCAGTGACACTGTCTAACCATCTCATCCTCTGCCATCCCTTTCTCCTTTGGCCTTCCATCTTTTCCAACACCAGAGTCTTTTCCAAGAAGTCCTCTCTTCTCATTTAGTGGCCAAAGTATTTGAGCTTCAGCTTGGGTATCTGAAGTTCACTTTTTAGCTATATTTGTATTAGAAACAAGAGGTAGCTAAGACCCTCTCAAGATAAGTCATGAGACTAAATTCAAGAGAGAGCAGGAGTAGTTTTTATTTCTTGGAATATTAATATTTCACCTCTTGAAAAGCAAAGTTAATGAAATCTATATATAAAAGCGAAATACCCCTCATGCATCATCACAAAGTTTCCAGAACCATAAAGCCTACAAACTTGAAATTTGGTGCGTATGTTTCTCTTGGCTTCTAGGTGCTCACTAAGAAAGGATTTTTCAAAATGACCATCACAGCATTAGCATTTCCTATATTATTATTAACACGCTCTGATGCTAAGGAGTTCTACTCCCCCTCCCCACCTGAAAAGAAATCTGTTCCAAATGCAAAACACAAGCAGAGGAGAGGAGTTTCAGTTTCAGAGCAAACAGAAACCAAGGAAAATAATGTCCATTTGGACATTCATATCTGAGATTCTCCCTATCTTTTTGGTAATACCCTTTTAAGTGGTGATTTCTTTTCTGAAGAATTTTGTTACATTATTCTCATGTCTCTCTCTCTTTTAAAATCTCCTTTTCTCAGGCATGGATTTGTAGAAGAATTCCGTATACTAAAGGGGAGAATTAAAAAAAAAAGTTGTGTTATCTCTGGGAAGTGAGAAGAGATGCCTCTTATAGGAAGATACCTGATCACTTCCATCTTGACGCTACTTCTTCTCTGGGGTGGAGAGAAGATTAAAGCTCACAGGGCAGGTAAGTGCAGGTATTGGTTGCAAGAAATGTTCATTTAAGAGGGGCTTTACTTGGGACCTTATTAAAAAGTTCTGAAAATTACAGTAGGCAATACAATTCATTCACCACTTGAGATTATTTTACATGTAGAGATAGTCCTCAACTTAACAGCAATTCATTTGAGACTGTTCGAAATTACAATAGCATTGAAAAAAGTGATTTATATGTCAGCGTTCCAGAAAACCTCCACTCCAACAAGTAACTCCGAGATGGACATCTTCTCAAAAGTTCTGTTTTATTTGGATAGTAAACTGGCACATCTGGGCAATCCTGAATCTGAAAGTTCCGGCCTTCCTTGCAATAAGTAAAAACTACAAATTCACCCCCTGCACACCTCATTGCATCACATGGCCCAATCACCATCTGTCCCAACTTGAGATGTCCCCTCACCCAGGTGCAGAAATCACATGACCTTGATTTAGAAGAAGAATACTATTATATCTAACCACATACACTCCAAGAAATTCCCTCCTCCCATTTTCCCAGGGTCAAGAATGTAGAAGTGTGGAAGCGTCTGGTGTCAATATGGCTTCCAAAGCTGACATTATGAGTGTTTTTCACACTTAATGACCTTTGCAGCATCTCTGTGGTCATATGATCAAAATTTGAACGCTTGGCAACTGTTTCGTATTTATGACAGTTGCAGTGTCAAGGAGTCATGCGATCACCAGTGGTGGGATTCATTTTGTTTTACTACTAGTTCTGTGGTCGTGGCTTGGTGGGCATGGCAGGGGAAGGATACTGTAAAATCTCCAGCCGCAAGTGGTATTTGCTGGTTCTCCGAAGTATTCAAAATTTCCACTACCCGTTCTCCAGAACTGATCAGAACCTCCTGAATACCACCTCTGAGGATCACCCTTTGAGACCTTCAGACAAGCAAAGTCAATGGGGCAGCCAGATTCACTTAACAATCATGTTACTAATTAAACAAGTGCAGTGATTGACAACATCTGTGGCAAGAAAAGTGTCAAAATGAGGCAGAACTCACTGAACAACTGTCTTGCTGAACAACAGAAATGTTGGTTGGTCAACTGTGGCTGTAAATCAAGGACTGTCTGTATGGCCTCAGCTTTATGTATTGCTCTAAAGCAAGGAAGATATCCTCTGCTTAGACGCGCCAGCTGGAAACATTGAAAAAGCATTTGCTGTTTTTTTTTCATAAATTAATTTCAATTCATTTTTCATAAATTCCATTTATGGGAGCAAAGTGAAACAGTGTCTCTGCCACTTAAAAATAGAGAATAGCTTCCCACTTCAATGGGCCACTTTTTTTGAATACAGAACCCACATTAGGTATCTGATATTAGCACTGTTGAGAAAATCCAGAAATATTTCACAAGAAGAGTTCTCCACTCTTCTACTCATTGCAGAATACCTTATGCCACCAGACTTGAAATTCTAGACCTAGAAAACCTAGAACTACGCCGCCTTCGGTCTGATCTAAATATAGTATATAAAATCATACATTGCAATGTCCTACCTGTCAATGAATACTTCAGCTTCAACCATAACAACACAAGAGTACACAATCGATACAAACTCAAGGTTAACCACACCAAACTTGATTGCAGGAAATACGACTTCAGCAACAGAGTGGCCAATGTCTGGAATACTCTCCCTGACTCTGTGGTTTCTTCCCCAAACCCCAAAAACTTTAACCTTAGACTGTCTACTATTGATCTCACCCCTTTCCTAAGAGGTCTGTATGGGGCGTGCATAAGCGCACCAATGTGCCTACCATCCCTGTCCTATTGTTTCTTTTTTATTTTTCTTATATGTATCCATTTCCTGTATTCATAACTATGTTTATACTTATACCTATTATCTTGTAAGCGATTGACAAATCAAATAAATAAACAAAAGATAGAATACAAAGTGCCAGAGCGGGAAGGGACCTTGGAGGTTTTCCAGCCCCATACTGCTCAATGAGGCCTCTTTATTAAATCATTCTAAAATACCGATGCTTGAAACAAACAAATATTCAACTTAGTTGATGGATTACATTTGGCACATCTGATTCTTTCAGTGATTCCATTCAAAGGGTTGCTTTGAAAGAATGATTGGGTTAAATTGTTTTCAGACCCATTTTGCAGCTTGCAAAATTCTTCTAGGTCTTGCTCAAAGTGAGAGCTTCATCAAGGACTTTCATGTGAATATCCTAGGTGAACTCCACTGAACATGACAAGACTTGCTTAAGAAGTATGCATGCAAATACTATTGTAGCTCTCACGTAAAAGCTACACAACCCTGCAATTGTTGAAGCATTTTTTGTAATCAATAAAATTGTTCATTTTAATCTTGGAGCTAAATTATTGATTCATATAAAGGTGAAGGATATGTCCAATCTCAATCTTCACTAGCTAGACTTCAAATGTGACAGACATTTATCCTGCTGTTTATTTATTTAAATGGGCTGCCAGACTTCGGGCAGTAGAAAAAAAGGACAAATAAAACAGAATAATACAAAAGACCCTATAAAAGAGATGTCCAGAAAAAGAACATCCAGCGATAAAGGTAGTCTCAACTTATAGATAGAATTCTTTATTGGCCAAGTGTGATTGGACACACAAGGAAATTGTCTTGGTGCAAATACCCTCAGTGTACATAAAATAAAAGATACATTCATCAAGAGTCAAGAATCATAAAGTACAACAATGATAGTCATAGGGCACAATAAGCAATCAAATCATACTAGGAAACAATCAATATAAATCGTAAGGATACAAGCGACAGAGTTACAGACATACAGTCACAAGTGGGAGGGGATGGGTGGTAAGGATAATTATGATCATAATTAAGCCAAAAATGTCCACCGCTAAGCAATATAATTATTAAGTGAATTTTGCCCAATTGTACAATCTTTTTTTTGCCACAGTTGTTCAGTGAATCACTCAGTTGTTAAGTTAACACAATAGTTGTTCAGTCAATCTGACTTCCCCATTGCCTTTGCTTGTCAGAAGGTCACAAAAAGTGATCTCATGACCTTAGGACATCATAAATATGAGCCAGCTGCCAAGCATCCAAATTTTGATCATATGGCCATGGGGAAGCTACATCAGTTGTAAATGTGAAAAATGGTCATAGGTCACTGTTTTCAGTGCTGTTGTGAGTTCGAATGGTCACTAAGCAGAGGGTTGTAAATTGAGGATTACCTATGCTTCAAAAGCAACTTCCATACCAGAGTCCACCAACTAGTCTAGAAGACCTAGAAGAACCATGTTTTAAAGTCCCAAAGGTGCTGTTTTTCAAGAGGGAACTGGATTTTCTGGTTTTTCTTTGAAGGCATTTAGCTTCTCATCCAAGAAGCTTCTTCAGCTCTGTTTTAAAGGTTTGCTTAAATAGGGTCAGGATAAGGACCATGGAATTGTATGGGGAGATACTGATCCAGAAGCTAGACACTATGACAGAAAACACCTGCTTTCTGGACCTTATATATGGGGTTCAAAACATTCAGACTTTGCCAGATTGTGTGGATGAACAAAAGCTGTGGAAGACAGATGCCACGGTGCCTCCATTCCAGTAGAAATGGAATTCACACCCAGCTTAATTTATGATCTATTTCTTGAAATATGTGCTTCCGAGCACATCATTTGTAAACCTGTATTTAGCTACTATATATTGAGCATACACACAGACAGAGAGAGATGCTTCCTGCTCCAATAAGATAACGATTCTGAATATTTTGCACCCAGTGAGTCACCTACATGTCAGGTTTTGTTTTGAATCTTGCTCCGTTAAACCTTCTGACTGGTGTTAAATAGTTCTCCAGACTAATGATTAATAAAATCTAACAGCCCTGGTTAAGAGAGAATGTGTAGAAATGTAGAAACAGCGTGACTGGGTGGAAGGCAGATAATCTGATATACCCAGGCATTTTCAGCTTGTGGCATTAAAGGGGAAAGGAAGGCGGGAGAACAGAGCACACTCTGTTGGGAGTTACTTTCTTTTTTTTCTTTTTTTTTAAAGTTGTCTCATAGACATGCAAACAGAGTAGACAAAAGGGGCTGAGCCAAGACAGCAGCCGCCAGGGAGAGAGAGAGAAAGGTGGGGAAGAGAAAGTTTGCAAACTGCAGCAAAAAGCTGGATTCGGAACTAGTTTTAGACACCGCCATTAAGGCAGAACCTCCAAGAAAATACTTAGCAGAAGGTCTGCCAGGTGAAACATGTTCAATGCTTTGGACAAACAGAGAGCTGCTGAGTCATTTCTTCAGGTAGACTTTGCTATGTTGGAGAGACATGTCTATGAATGTTGCCCTTCTCCTGGCTGCCTTTCTCTCCCGCGTCTCAGGAGCCTCTCGTATTTCCCTCTCAGGTTGTAAGAACGTTCACTATGATCTGATCTTCCTGCTGGACACGTCCTCCAGTGTGGGCAAAGAAGATTTTGAGAAGGTCCGCCAATGGATAGCCCACCTAGTGGACACGTTTGAGATTGGACCAGACAGAACTCGTGTTGGGGTCGTCCAGTACAGCGATCAGCCAACGACTGAGTTTGACCTTGGAAGTTATGGGACTCAGCAAGAGATCAAAGAAGCTGCAAAGAGCATCAAGTACTATGGAGGGAATACGAACACTGGAGATGCCCTGCGGTACATCAATAGTTATAGCTTTTCCGTACAGGCCGGCGGGAGGCCAAATGATAACGCCATCAAGAAAGTTGCGATCCTCCTGACTGATGGCAGGAGCCAGGATTACGTCTTGAGTCCTGCCTCGGCAGCGCATAAGGCTGGCATCCGGATTTTTGCAGTGGGTGTTGGGGATGCCCTCAAAGAGGAACTGGATGAAATTGCTTCTGAGCCAAAATCGGCCCACGTCTTCCATGTCTCTGATTACAATGCTATTGATAAGATACGGGAGGAGCTGAGAAGAAGGCTTTGCGAGAGTAAGTAAATAAGCCACGGACCAAGAAATTGTGGAAGGCGCATAAGAGTTGTGGTGGTGCAGTGGTTAGAGTGCAGTACTGCAGGCTACTTCTGCTGACTGCCGGCTGACTGCAATTTGGACAGTTCAAATCTCACCAGGCTCAAGGTTGACTCAGCCTTCCATCCTTCCAAGGTTGGTAAAATGAGGAGCCGGATTGTTGGGGGCAAGAGGCTGACTCTGTAAACCGCTTAAAGAGGGCTGTAAAAGTACTGTGAAGCAGTATATAAGTCTAAGTGCTAGTGCTATTGCTATTGTCCATCAAAGGAGTGCTAGGAAAATATATAAAAAAATTCCTTTCAGATTCCTATTGCAGATAGTCTGAAGGCATGCATTTCTATGCTGCTGTGTGTCAGAGCTGGAATTTGATGCCAAAAAATTGTTGGGGACAATATCCATCCTTCTGAGGTGGTTAAAATGAGGACCCAGATTATTGGGGACGATATGCTGACTCTGTAAACTGCTTAGAGAGTACTGTAAAACCCTGTATATAAGTCGAAGTTCTATTGCTATTGGTTGATTTAAAGAAGAACAAGCCTTTGAATTTTAAGTCTCTCTAAGTGTGGAAAAAGGACCGTGTTCTCAAATGCCTCACCAGTAAAACTAGACCACCCATTAGTAAATGTATTGCAAAATCCATGCCTTGTTTTTTTATGTAGCCATTTCAAATGTTTCCCTTCTGCAGGGAAGCAAACAGAAGTGTTGTCTATGGAGAGTATCAATCAACCAGGTCATGGTTGTCCCCAAAGTGATTTTTCCAAAAGGCAACTGGATTTTCTTTTCTTTTTCCTTTGAAAACATTTTGTTTCTCATCCAAGAAGCTTCTTCAGTTCTGACTTCAGTTAGAACTGAAGAAACTTCTTGGATGGGAAGTGAAACATTTTCAAAAAGAAAAAAAAAAACCTCAAGAAAATCCAGTTGCCTTTTGGGAAGTGCACCTTTGGGACAAACTGAAGTGGTTTGCATCAAAATTTAGAGAGAAATGTGCCATGTGTCATTATGGATACTTCTGGACATTCTTCACTGCAGAGAGCCCAGCTTGGCTTTCTTCCCCGTCCTTTTGGATTTCATCAGGATAAAGTTTGAAAAAAATCTTTTTTTCAAGGGACTGGCCAAAATATTGGCTAGATTTAGTGCTTGAGGGAAAGTTGGCTGCAGGATAATCTTCATGAGTGTTCAGTTTGAATGTTATCCGTTGATCATATTATGGGAAACATTATAATTTGTATTTTTTTTTCCTTTAGAAAGGAATAAGCACTGACATGACAGAGTAACAATTGAACAATAATACAAGTAGGTTCTTATAGTGAGTTTGCTCAGATCTGGGGTAAAGTACGCATGAAGTTAGAAGCTTGGAAAGGAGATTTGAAGATGAGATTTTTGGTGCTACATTTAGAAGAGCCAATAAGATCTACCGGGCTTTACACCATTCATGAGTGTCTATCAGCTTATAGTTACAAAGTCAGCATGGTAGCTGCAATGATATGATATATCCACTTAGTTTTTCTCTGTTTTGCTTCTTTACCTTTTAGCTAAAATCAATGTAGCACATAAAAAGTAGGCAAGGCTTTGTCCACACCTTTGCAGCTACCATCTTGGCTGTTTGATCCAATCCCACAAACTATCTTCATGCCATGGATGAACATGTCCATGCAGTTGGATGAAAACTATGGCAACTAGCTTGCTGTATGGGAATAACCCCCATTTTGTAGAAGTCTGCTGATGAATGGTGACAAGTGATAGAAACATCTCTAGGTTGGATGTGGATATTCTGCAGCTAAGCAGTTGATTGACAGACTGACAGTTTTATTGTACTTGGACAACTGTTTTCCTTGAGGCAATAATGATTTGTGGTTTTACAGGCAGACAGAGACGGAAGGATTTAAAGAGAAACGTGTGAGTGTGTGTATTTGCAGAGGTTCATTCTCTTATGTGCCACATTTTGTGCTTTTTGATCTACGTTCTGTTCAGATTAATCCAGGGATCTACAGGTGGACAAGTAGATCCAGATTTTAGTTGATCAGCATGTTATCTAGATCTCATGGCATTTTGTACTTTAATCATAGTTAACATCCTTAAATTTTTAAAATCTATGTCTTGAACCTAATTTCGTTTTATAAACCTTTTGCATACCTAGTACTGAGTAAATTTGATGGCCCAACTAATTAATGCTCCTTACCACTTTCCGTAGTGCAGCACTTGGCTTGTTTTGAAGCTGCTTGGTTATTTGTGTTAATTCAAATTGCTGGGTTTATGCAGGGTCCTGAACTCTCCTTAAACCAGACAAAGTTATACCCAAAGGCTAGGCTTTCTACCTTTCAAGCTACATGAAAATCTCTAGCTGTTACACATTGGTGAATCTGGCTGACATTCTCATTTGATCGATGTCACACTTTGCTGTGACAATACATCACTCCATATTGGAGTTTACAACTTAAAGAAGGAAAATAATAACCTTCTAGGGAATCCGGCATGACAGATGAAAGGAAAATTATCTTCTGTCTTCTCTCACACAATGATTCCGTCCAATATAATAATAACTCTACCTGCAATGTAGCTTGGAAGCAATACAACAAGACTAAGCCGTTTTGTCATATTTCTCCCAAAAAGAATTGCAGCTTTTAAAGAAATTCTTAATGATGTTAGGGTCATTGCTTTGGATCAATCTCTTCATTTCAAAAAATAATGTTCCCCCTCCGAATTGACTTTGCCTCCAATGACATTCATATTTATCAAAATCTGAATATGTCTCATATTGTAGTATTTATCTTATTTTTATGAGACTGAGTGAAAAAAAAAATCTGGTCTGTTACTTTCTGAGTATGAGAAAAGTTTTAAAACTGTCTCCACCAAAACCAGGTAATTCTTTCAAGTGCATTGATCTTTCTTCTAAATCTGTTTAAAATGTGTACAGGTAGTCTTTGATTTATTTTTTTATTTTTTAATAAAATTTTATTTCCGTTTTCCACATATTAAAAAACATCTTTTTTAGTGAACAGCATGATTCCAGGTTATCACATTTCCATACAAACATGACTTTAATTTCATACTCATCTTTTACATTTAATTTCATATCTTATCATTACTTTACATATTTTTTATCATTTTTGTCAGATACTTTCCTCCAGCTTATTTTATATATTTTTTCAATTCATTACTTGACCTGTTTTCTTAAACTTTAAATAACTCTCATATCTTTATATTCATTATACTTTATGCTTTTATCTATCAAGTTTGCAATTTCATTGCATATTCTTATTTCATCATTCTAAAAATTCCATCTCAATTCAAACATTTCAAAAAAGTTTTCCCCACAATTACCAATTAGAGTCTGACATCCCTATAACTTATATATCATTTAATTAATCCCCTTTAAATCCCAATAATTATTTAACTAAAAATTAATAACAATAATCTTCTGACAACTACATTTCATATATACCTTTTAAGTCAGATTCCGCAAGTTTCCCCTTTAATTACATAAAAAATAATTATGATTTCAAAAAGAAAAATTAATCTGTTCAATTCATCATAAAGATTGATATTATTCTCTTTACAACAATCCTCATATTTCATTTAGCTGTAATCTATAAATTCATTAAACATAGTTAATAAACTTATCAGGTAGTCTTTGATTTAGAAAGGCTCATGTAGTGACCATTTGAAGTTTCAAAGGTACTGAAAAAAATGACATAATCATTTTTCACACTTATGACTTGTGTAGCATTCCCACTGGCAGGTAATCAAAATTCAAACTTGGTTACTGATTCCTATTTATGATGGCTGCAATGTTCCAGAGTCATGTGATCAGCTTTTGTGAGCAAAATTAATGGGGAAGCCAGATTCACTTAACAACCCTGTTATTCACTTAAAGAGCTGCAGGGATTTGCTTAACAACGGTGGCAAGAAAGGTCATGAAACGGGGCAAAACTCACTAAACAAATATCTTGCTTAGCAATAGCAATAGCACTTAGATTTACATACTGCTTTATAGTGCTTTACAGCCCGCTCTAAGCAGTTTACAGAGTCAGCCTCTTGCCCCCAACAATCTCTGTCCTCATTTTACCCATCTAGGAAGGAAGGAAGGCTGAGTCAACCTGGAGCCTGGTGAAATTCGATCTGCCAAATTGCAGGCAGCCGGCTGTCAGCAGAAACCGCCTGCAGTACTGCACTCTAACTGCTGTGCCACTTAGCGACGTAAAGTCTGGGCTTACTTGTGATCGTAAGTCAAGGGCTACCTGTTAGGGTTCCAAGTAATTCACCCATAGCAAACAGAACTCCAAGGCAATAGCGAACAGGTTTATTTGATATATCATATTGGCATAAACTGGTGAAAACTGACTAAAAGTTCTCATGGTTTTCATCTAATTCAAAGTAAAAGTCCCCCCCACCCTTTCCCAAACAATCAACCACATGGTCCAAATTAAGATGCTATCCAGTTGCTTGGAAACTCCACTCTTCCCCTTTTCAGCCACCTGTGGGAATGCCCTTGGTTCTCAGGGGAAACTCTTTTGTTTTGGCTAGAAAATCCAAACTATCTCCCCCCGCCCCTCCCCATCCCTCATCACCATTTTGTCAACACTGAAGCTTCCAAGATGGCCTCAGTCAAGCCAGCTTCAGAGTTGACATTACCTGTATATCTTTATTTAAATTTTTATTATTTATTTATATTTATTTAAATTTAAAGATTACTCTGCATATTAAAAATGCTTGCAACTGAAAAGCACAAGTTTTAAAAATGTGCTTTAAATGCATCTCAACCCTGAGATGTTTCCCCCCCCACCCAACTTTGATACAGATGTTTAGCCTGCTGTGGATTGCTTTGCCTCTGATAATTTATGATCTTCTACTTTTGTCAGTGCTTGATATTGCTACTGGTTGCAGTTCAGTGATTTTTACTATCAGTGTTGCTTAGTTCCACCATGACAGATGGTTAATGGGGCTGCTGCTGCTGCCATTTTTCTGATTTAGATGCTTTGGATGTTTTTACTGTGGTGTTTTGAAGTATGAGTTTTAATGCCACATGTTGCTTTAAGTGTGAACCACTGGGAAATGTTACAAATAAGAACAAATAGAGAGAGGATGTCTTCCTGTATGGAATGATTTGGGAATAATTGATCTGGTATCTTCTTGAGTTATACTGTTCCATTGTTCCTGAAAAAGATCTTTATGTCTTCCTTAGTTCTTGTCCCTCATTATTTCTCAAGGCATGGAATGGAAGAAAGGAGCGTAGTTAATTCAATTTAGGCCTGATTGGATAGTCAAGCTTCTAGAGCAGTGTTTCTTATTCTGGACAACTTTAAGATGGATAGCCTTCAACTCCCAGAATTCCTCAACCAAATATAGCGGCTAGGGAATTCTCTGGGGGTAGAAGTCTACGAGTCTTAAAATTGTCAAGTTTCAAAACTCCTGTTCTAGAGCGGTGTTTCTCAACCCAAAACATTTTAAGATGTGTAGACTTCAGCTCCCAGAACTCCTCAGCCAGCATGAATTCTTGGATTTGAAGGGCACATCTTAAAGTTGCCCATGTTAGGAAAGACTTTTCTAGAGTCTTGGGCAAAAATTCTTTCAGTTAAATGTTAGAGATTAAATCAACCCTTACAGCATGCTGTATCATCTGCTAATAAGTTCTGGAAAATTATTGGATGCATTGCTTGTAGAGATGGAGCCCAGTAAGCTGGCAGTATCTGCCTGACTCTGGTTGATCTTGAAGAACTAAGTAAGTGGGTAGGAGATAACTAAGTAGCCCCATGGTGAACTGGAAAATTGAAATAAAGTATGCAGGTAGAAGACAATCTTGAACCTTCTCAAAAAAAATTTCAGGAAAACCATATAAGTGTCTTGTATGTATGAA
>NW_020769330.1:16543095-16558846 GCF_900518735.1 Pseudonaja textilis | reverse complement strand
CTCTTCTCTTCTCTTCTCTTCTCTTCTCTTCTCTTCTCTTCTCTTCTATCCTATTCTATTCTACGTTCTCTATTCTATTCTATTCTATTCTATTCTATTCTATTCTATTCTATTCTATTCTTCTCTAAATATCCATGCAATTTTCTCTACTGGTTTTTTTTAATTCCAAGTCTAACCTGAAGTTCTGAGATCTTCTGAGTATCATCTCCCTTTCCAGCACTAACCAGATTTAAATCTCCATTGCTGTTTATAGAATTATCTAAGTTTTGCTATGAGCTGCTATTGGCTATATTTCAAACTCAACAAATTCAACTCCATACACTATCAGAATAACAGAATAAAAGAGTTGGAAAGGACCTTGAAGGTCTTCAACTAACTCCTTACTCAAGGAGAAGACCCTGTAAGATACTGGACAAAATAATGGCTGTCCAATCTCTCCTTAAAAGCCTCCAATGATATAGCACCCACAACTTCTGGAGATGAGCCATTCCATTGAGAAATTATTCTAATTCTCAGGAAACACTTTATTTCTAGGTTGGTTTTTTTTTCTTGATTAGTTCCCATCCATTGCTCCTTGTCATGCCTTCAGGTGCTTTGGAGGACAAGAAATTTAATAAATATGGATTCTGCTTTTCATCTTTGTCCCTAGTTTTAATTTTAATACCCTCCTGTTATTGGAGTGTAGTCTTCTGAAGCCATTTTTGGATCCTGCTTTCTGTCCCAGGCTGATCTGGCAAGGAAGTGACGTTGATTACTTGAAAAAGAAAATCCACGCACAAATGCACACATTGATTTTTCACACTGATTTCTTCGCCTCCAGCATTCCAACTCCCTTAAAGTGAGTCTAGACTTGTAACTTTACCCCTTTGTTTATTCAATCAGTTCGAGTGAATCAGGGTATCCAAGCAGCAGAAGGATGTGGTCAAAGAGACAGGGGGTGGAGGTGGAAACAGCAGTCCTCCCTACGGCAGCTTTGAAAGCAAGACATGGATTTATATAGAGAGCGACAGGCAAGCTGGAAACTTTCTTTGTAACATAAAGTCATGGCGGAGGAATCCAGCGGCTGCAAGCTCAGAAGGTCTCCAATTTTGCCTTGTTGAAATATACAGGTGGAAGATGGAGCAGGAAGGCCAAAGAAGGGTTTCACTTTCCACTGGGCTTCTCTAAGTGCTGGATGCATAAAGGCCATTCACTGGGTAATTTTAATTTTAACCCTCCAACCACAAGTCTCTGGGGAACCATCCAAGCACAGCACACATGTCCCAAGTAAACATCTTGAAATGTACACTTGCAATCACTGGCTTACCTGTTGTGTTCTCAGTCCTCCAGCATTTTAAACACTTTCATTTTCAGTCATCCAACATGCTAACCGTCAACAATCAGTGTACTATCCAGATATATACAGAGTTAGAAGGGACCTTGTAAGTCATCTAGTCCAACCCCGCCGCCCAAGCAGGAGACCCTACACCATTACTGACAGATGGCAATCCAGTTTATTCTTGAAAGCCTCCCGTGATGAAGCTCCCACACCTTCTGAAGGCAAACTGTTCTATTGGTTGATTGTTCTCACTGTCAGAAAAGTTCTCATTTCCAAGTTGAATCTCTCCTTGGTCAGTTTCCATCCTTTATGCTGTTAAGTTTGAGCAATGAGAGGCTGAACCAGAGCATGAGTGCAACAATACTTTATTTTACAATAAAGGGCTGACCGTGCTTGCCACGCCTGGAACTGGCTCGCAGCAATCAGCAACTGGTTGGACCCCGCAGCCTGCTTTTATAGCTGGCTGCTGGAGAGAACCAACCAATGGGAATGGGGGAAATAACGCCCACACAAAGTGAGTGGACCTGAGTGAGAACTCCTAGAGTTCTCAGGACATAACACCCCTTCCCCCCAGATGCGAACATGCATAGTCCTTGAGGTAGACGGGGGGTTTGTGTTGGCGCCCGGAACGGCGCAGCTCGGGAACATTGTCTGTCTGTTCGGTATCAGTTTGTGACGGTTGAGCCGGCATAGTGTCGCCAACGCTCCCTCCAGACTGGGCATCCTCGGAAACCACCGGGATGGTTACTGGGGTCGAGCTCTCGTGGGTTGGATCAGGCTGGTCAACTCTCTGGGCGCTGTTGTCCGAGTTCGGGTTGACCGGAGCGGCCGCTGGTGCCGACTGGTCGTTGGGTGCGATGTGGCTGGGCGGCGGATGAGGTGGTTCCTCCTCGACTGGAGACTCTGGATTCTTGTTGGCAAGGGTGCTGAGGTGCCTTCTAAGCTGGTCTATGTGTCTCCTCCAGACGCGACCATCCTCCAGCCTGACCCTATACGACCTCGGCCCGGTGACGGCGATGACCTCGCCTGGAATCCAAAGTGGGTCCCCAGCGAAATTCCTTGCGAATACAGGCTCCTGTAACATAAAATGTCTAACCCCCGAAGTAGAAGCGAGGGGAGAGTCAGGGCAGTATTGAGGGTGCAGTCTGTCCAATACAGTCCTCAGGCGCCGGCCCATCAGAAGTTCCGCTGGGGACTTATTGGTGACTGTACAGGGGGTTGAGTGCTGGCTCATCAAGAACCGTGCGAGTTTGTGGTGCCAGTCATCCCTGCCAAACCTAGCGAGGGCCTCTTTGGTGGTCCTGACGGCCCTTTCAGCCAACCCATTACTGGCAGGGTGGAATGGGGCTGTGAAAATGTGGCGAATGCCCAGGTTGGCAGCAAAACGGCTGAATTCTACTGATGCGAACTGTGGGCCATTATCAGAGACAATGGAGTCAGGTAGTCCATGTGTAATGAACAGGCGCGTTAACACGTTGGTGATTGCTAGTGTGGTGGTCGTGGATAGCTGTGCCACGTCTATCCATTTGGAATAAGCGTCCACGACCACTAGGAACATCTTTCCATGCACGGGGCCGGCCAGATCGATATGGATTCTAGACCAAGGGGCGCTGGCGCTCTCCCATCTGGTAGGGGTGGCGATGGGGGGAGCAGGATGGGATTCCTGGCAAATGCTGCAGGAACTTACCCAATTGACAATGTCCTCGTCTAGACCCGGCCACCACACGTAGCTGCGTGCTAATGACTTCATTCTCACGATGCCGGGGTGTCCCTCGTGCAACGCCTCCAGGACTCGGGTACGCAGCGAGGTCGGAATGACCACTCGAGTGCCCCACAGTAGACAACCCTGCAAACTGGACAGCTCCTGCATGCGAGTCTTAAAGGGTGCGAATTTGTTATCAACGTTGCCTCCCGGCCACCCCCTCCTCACCCAGTCGAGCACCTGGGCGAGCGCTTGGTCTGCCTTGGTTTTAGCGGCGATGTCAAGGGCGGTGATGGGCAGGTCCAACTGGGTGATTTCGAAAATGGCGTTGACAGGAGCTGGGTCTTCAGCCGGAGCGGGTAAGGGGCAGCGACTGAGAGCGTCGGCGTGGGATACAGTTTTGCCCGGGCGGTGAATAAGTTTGTATGAGTAGGCCGCTAGGAAAAGTGTCCACCTTGTCATCCTAGGGGAAAGGACTTGAGGGGTCTGTTTGTCGCCGGCCAGTAGGCCCAGGAGGGGCTTATGGTCGGTGACCAGTTCGAAGAAGTGGCCAAAAAGGAATTCGTGAAACTTTTTCACGGCCGCAACAGCTGCTAGGGCTTCCTTGTCTATTTGGCTGTAATTTCGCTCCGTGGCCGAGAGCGTCCTGGAGAGCGTGGCAAGTACGCCTGGCAAGGCGGTGCGTGCGACAGTTTAATACTTGCCTCTGTGGTCCCGAGTGCGAGGACGGGGGTCTGTGTGTAGCGCTTTGAGGGGCTTGGCAGACTCTTGCGATGTGCCCCCTCTTATGGCAGTTGTTGCAAGTGGCTCCTTTAAACTTGCAGGTGGCCCTTTGATGCGATCCCCCACAGGCTAGGCACAGTGTCATGTGCTTGGGTGGACCGGTGTATTCTTGTTTGGCCCCTACCTGCGGCCGTCTGTCGTTGGCGAGGCGGTGGACGTCGTTTTCATCGTTGTGGGTTTCCTCCGCTTCCACCTCTTCGGAATGGACTGGGAACGATGCCAACTTGGCACTTGGGCCCTGAATTTCGGTGGCTGAGTTCGTTGCTAGCTCGGATGCTAGGGCCTCCTCGACCGCCTGCGCGAGGTTGAGGTCTTTCTTTGCCAGCAGGCGCCTCTGTAGGTTGAGATCCTTGACCCCACAAACTAATTGATCGAGGAGCATGTCCTCCAGGTATGTTCCAAACCCGCAGTGCAGGGCTGCTGTTCTGAGGGCGGCCATATATTGATTGATGGTCTCCTTACTTGATTGCTTCCTCATACGGAACGTGAACCTCCTGGCGATTTGTGAAGGCCTGGGAGCGTAGTGGTTAGTGAGGATCTCAAGCAACTCGGACCACGGAACATTTTTCAATTCTCTCGGCGCCACGAGTGCTGCGGCGGTATCGTAAACGGTGGCTCCGCAGTAGATTAGGAAATAGGATTTTTTCCGATGCTCTCCCGCATCCGCCAGGCCGACCGCATCGATGTAATGATTGAAGCGGTTCTTATACGATTCCCACTTCTCTTCGTCTGGTTTAAACGCCGGGAATACTGGGTTGGAACTCATGGTGCTGGAACGGCTGGGCTACCTGCGGAAAAATCTCTCTGGGACAACGGGCGCTCGTGCGTTACTAGTGATATCAGCTCTGGAGAGGTTTTTTGCTACCCTCTCTTTCTCTCTCTGGGTTATCACGTTGGCTGCTAGCCGTTGGAGGTGTCTTTGATTCGCGCCAAAAGTGGGCGTTAGTGACTTCCTACAGCGCTGTGCTGTGTCTCCTACTGGCTCGAAATTCAAATGACACCCGTTTGAATTTCGCGCCAAATACAGAGCGGCTGCGGCTCGCAGCGCTTCACTTTCCCCGTAGCGGGGCTAACAAGCGGCTACAGACGCTTCTAACTTTTTGAACCAGACCGCTTTTTCTGGCTGCGGATCAGCGTTTGCTCTTTTTGATCGCTCGTTTTGTTGGCTGACCGCTCTCTCTGGCTGCGGATCAGCGTTTCCCTTATCGCCAGCCGATCGCTCTCTCTGGGCTGCGGATCGGTGGCTAGTGACTCAGCGGTTGCATGGTGCTTCTGGTAGCCATCCCACCTTCGTCGCCAGTGTTAAGTTTGAGCAATGAGAGGCTGAACCAGAGCATGAGTGCAACAATACTTTATTTTACAATAAAGGGCTGACCGTGCTTGCCACGCCTGGAACTGGCTCGCAGCAATCAGCAACTGGTTGGACCCCGCAGCCTGCTTTTATAGCTGGCTGCTGGAGAGAACCAACCAATGGGAATGGGGGAAATAACGCCCACACAAAGTGAGTGGACCTGAGTGAGAACTCCTAGAGTTCTCAGGACATAACATGTGCCTTGTCTGGCCTTTGGGTGCCTTGGAAAATAGCTTGACCCCTTTTTCATCTGCTATCATGGTCCCTCTCTTTACTAGACTAGCCATGCCCAGTTCCTGTAACTGGTCTTTTTGCCTCTTTTAGCCTTTTAGCCTCCAGTCCAATACAAGAATGAAGTGAGATGCCTTGTTCTGTATAAAGTATGTCAACAAAAACAGGCAAGGAGCAACAGTCAAAGCTGGCATGGTAGCCCTGTGATGATAGTGATGGCATGTGATGACTTTGCCTTCAGTGACATTAATATTTATCAAAATATTAATATTAGTATGTAGTATTATTGTTATGGGATTGAGTGAAAAAAATATATCTGGTGCATAACTTCCTGAATATGAGAAAAGATTTAATAGTGGCTCCACCAAAGCCAATTTACAATTAGTCCTCAAGTTATGACCACAATTGACCCCAACATTTCTGTTGCTAAGTGAGACAGTTTTAAGTGAGCTTTGCCCCATTTTATGACCTTTCTTGCTCCATTTGTTAAGTGAATCACTGCAATTGTTAAGTTACTAACATGATTGTTAAGTGAATCTGGCTTCCTCATTGACCTTGCTTGTTAGAAGTTCACAAAAGGTGATTATATGATCCCAGGACATTGCAGCCATCATAATTACCCATTGCAACATAATTTAAACATGATTAAAAGTAGACTAGAAACCCAGTTAAAATATAGCCCCTTCAGACAATTTGGTCCTCCAGCATGTTAATGATTTCATCTGGAAAAACCTCCTTATCTAATAAATAAATGTATTTTGACTTACCTGCAGAAAGATAACAGGAAGATAAGAAAATTGGTAGGTATGCATGGTGCCCAGTCCTTGTTTCTGTGGCTCCACAAACCCATTCAGCCAAATCAATCAATGCATGAGAGTCATCTGAGGTTAAATGTATTTTGAGTTACGTAAATAAACAATCTGAACATAGCTCAAGAACAGGAAAACCGATTCTTCTCCCCAAAAAACCTCCCAAACCTCAGAAAAATTCAGAGAACAAGAATTCAAGTTCATGATATTGTGGGAATTGCCCCCACCACCAACCAGAAGAATGAAATATTTTGGGAAATATTAAAAGGCAGGATAGAATATTTTCCCTAAAGGAGAAATTAAAAAAAGAAACTTAAGGTAGAGAGGAACCAGCCCCAGTTTCCCTGCCCCAAGCAGAAACTGAGGAAGCCAGTTTTTAGAAAAGCAGATTTGGTAATCTGCTCAGAAAGACCGGATCAGACAGAAATTCCATATAAGCAACAAAAGGTTAACAAAATTAGTTCAGACAAACAATTAGGATTTGCGTTTCCTTCTTCTGCCCATAGAGCCAGCCATGATTCCATAGGAATTTGACAACAGCCAATAGAATATTAAAGGACATGTTCTTGCACAGGAACAGGAAGCTCAAAGAAGGTATAAAAACCCACCCATTCAAACCTCCATTTTGTCAGCTGCCCAGAATCGCATGTAGTTGGTAGTTCTGCTTCATTAATAAAGGGAACTTTTCTTTCCAATCAGCCTCCACAGCCTCCATTTTGTCTCCACTGTCTTTCTCCCGGATTGGATCTGGACCTGGATATTTCTTCCAACAATATGATCATACTCAGATTGCCTTACTGCCCTCTATATCCTCAGTATTCCATCCACCCTGCCATTCCAAAAAGAGGAATGGATGGGTCCTTGGTGCTCTCTGAGCTTCCTTGTTTTCCTGCAGGCATTTCATTATCTAAATTAGATAATGTTTTTTTAAAAAAAGGAATTTTACCTACCAACCACAACAGACTTCTCTGCTCTTGTGAAATCACCAATGGTTGACTGCAGAGCCAACTTGTCTTTACTACAGAAAGTCCTTGACTTAAGAACACCGTTGAGCCCCCAAAATCTGTAGCTAAGCAAGACAGTTAAGTGAGGGATACCCCACTCTGCAACCCTTTTTGTTATGGTTGTTAAACGAATCACTGCAGTTGTTTTTTTCTTTAAGACATAGATTCCCATCCTATCTTCCACCCTCTCATGACCTGAGAATTTAATCTTTGGTGGATTTATTTATTTTTCAGAAATCTAGCAAAGAATTCAGGTGAGATCCCACTGGAATCACTTTCTGGATATCCTGAGAGGTTAAGGACCCCCTAACCAAAGAATAAAATATTTTGGAAAATATTAAAAGGAGGATAGAATATTTTCTCTAAAGGAGAAATTAAAAAATCTTAAGGTAGAGAGAAACCACCCCCAGTTTCCCTGCCCCAAGCAGAAACTGAGGAGGCCACTTTTTAGAAATGCAGATTTGGTAATCCATGTAGTTCTTAAGCAAATCCAGCTTTCCTCGGTGATGTTGCTTGTCGGAGGCCAGCTGGGAAGCTTACAAATGGTGATCACATGACCCCCCGAGACTGTTCAACTGTCATAAATACGAGTCAGTTGTCATGTGCCTGAATTTTGATCACATGATCCTGGGAATGCTACAATGATTGCAAGTGTAAAAACTGGTCATAAATCTTTTTTTTTTCAGTGCTGTTGTAACTTCAAATGTGACTAAACAAATAGTTGTAAGTCAAGGATTGCCTGTATTTGATAGACCATTCTCTAATGCAGGGGAGTAAAACTCAAGTCATCATGGAGGTGTCACGTGATGTATCGTGACTTTTTCTCCCTTTGCTAGACTGGGCATAGCCAGCATGTGATGCGTCTGGCCTGCAGGCTGTGTGCTTAACACCCCTGCTCTAATGTATCAACATCTGCTCAGCCTTACACTGACCAAAAATCATATTCCAATGTTTTTTTTTCCTTTAAGACATGGACTTAGATAAAACCACTTCATTAGGAATTACCCGATAATCCAAAATCTTGAATGGTCAGTTGTAAATCCTGCCCGTCCCATCCTCCACCCTCTCATAACCTGTTCTGACCAAGGCTTCCAAACCATAATTATGCATGCACTTATTTTAAAAACAAGACTTATTTTATTGCAACGCTAGGAATTGTTTTCATTTGCAGCTAGAATTAATCTCAAACAGTCCCCCGAGATAAGCATCCACCTTTCTGCCAATAACAGAAGTATCAAATGAACTAAAAAAAAAAACCCAACCGAAGTACTGATGCACACTGGGTTCTCTGCCTTGCTGTTGCCAGACTCTGAAAGCTCTGAAGGCCACTCCCAGATGGTCCTGGCCCCATCTCTGCATCCAATGCAGGACCCTCATCCAAGTCCTCTCCAGACTCCCGGACTGGTCCCCGTTCTTCCCAACTGTCCGATTCCGCTGCTGTCTGCACCAGCTGCCAGCGAACCACAACATAACCTGAGAATTTAATCTTTGGTGAACTGATTTATTTTTCAAAAATCTAGCAAAGAATTAAGGTGAGATCCCACTGGAATGACTTTCTGGATATCCTGAGAGGTTAAGGAACCAGATGAAATTGCATAACTAAATCTGACAGATTTTATTTAGAGAAAGGAATTTTTCTATCCTATTTTAAAGTACAGCTCTATACCTTATCCATACTGGCTGGAGAATTCTGGGAGTTGAAGTCCCCACATTTTAAAATGGCCAAGATTAAGAAACACTGTTCTAACCTTTTGCTGCCATCTAGAAACCATCTGGAACTTTGTAGACAGGACAAAAATTGCAAACAGTCTAGATTGTCATAGTGCTTCGTAAATGAGACAAGCAGAAAGCCAAATAAGTCTTTAAAGTATTTCCACCGATTTAATGTCGGATGTCTTCCCTTTGACGATATATGGTAGCTGGAATTTTCAGGCACACAATTTCTTACTAACAGAACTGATAAAGGTGCTACTGCTTCTCTTTATTTATTTATTTTTCCAATCACCATTTTCTTTTCAAACTTGAAAACTGCAGGTTTTTCACCCCGCTAAGCCTGAAAAATTGGAGGGGAAAAAAAAAAGCTGTAATGACAACAGTTGGAAGCCTTTAAAATTTCAAGGGCTTTTACTGGGAAACTATTTTACTGTGACAATAAAGTGTTCTGCACACAGTAGTGATTTTTATTGAAACAGTTGAGCTGGAGGTATGCGCAGCCCCAGAGAATGCAAAAATCATTTTTCAATGTTGCAGGGAATAAGGGAGCTGGTAACTGGAAAAATGAAACCACAAAATTCAGATTTTTCAGCCTTCTGTGTAAAAACATTTATTTGCACATGTGAATCTTCTTGCCAGTAGAACCCTGCTGTTAACACTAAGCTTCTGAGAAGCTTTAAACCAGGAGTCTTCCAACTTGACAGCTTTAAAGACTTGTGGACTTCAACTCCCAGAATTCTTCCTCCAGTCATGTTAGCTCAGGAATTCTAAGTCCACAAGTCTTAAACTTGCCAAGTTTGAAGACCCTTGCTTTAAATCAATGTGTTTCCAACGTGCTACCTTTAAGTTTTGTAGCTGGATGGGAATTCTTGGAATTGAAGTCCACACTTCTGGATGGTGCCAAGTTTGAAAAACACTGATTTAACAGAATAACAGAGTTTGGAAGAGACTATGGGAGTCTTCTAATCCAACCCCTGTTCAAACAAGAAGTACTACAACATTTCCGACAGATGGTTGTCGGATCTCTTCTTAAAAAGTCCCAGTGTTGAAACACCCACGACTTTTGGAGGCAAGTCATCCCACTGATTAATTGTTCTAACTCTCTTTATTTAAATCATAGATTTATAGAGTCGGAAGGGATCATTGAGATAATCTTGTTTAATTCCTACTCACTGAAAGATTGAAGAACCAGTCAAGAAGAGCTCACTGTCCTAAGAGGCAGCCTGTTCATTAGTCACAGAAATTCTACCTAATGTCTATCTGGACCTATTTCTTTTAATGTTTTAATCTATTGGTCTTAGTCTTCATGGTTAGGTCTTTACCTCGAGGAAGGTATCTCCTCAAATTTGCTTTGCAAAATAATGTGGTTCCCTAATTTCTAAAAATTAAGTGGAAGGCTGTCTTTGGACTCCTCAAATGGTAGAGCTTGAACTATAACAAAAGATTGAGAGAAACGTTATCCTAAACTGTTGGCCAAGATGGTGCCTATCAGGCATATGATATCAGATTCCTTTGGTACATGCCAAAAAGTTTCACCACAGAACCACTTCAGTGTACCTTAGAAGCAATCTTGAAGTCACCCAGCTTGGAAGGATTTGATGTAGCACTGGGAAAAAAAGGTTATTTTCTTCTGAAAGGCATCTTCTTCACTGCAGTGGGCCAAAGTATTCTAAGTCCACATTAGAATGTAAACTAAATTAGACAACTACCAATACGGCTGTATTCATCCCCGTACCTTTTACCATTGTCTTATTTCTGTTACCTGTCAACATTTTGGTCTACTCTCTCATCTTCTCACCATGTTCCTGATCTTTCTGTTAATTCACCCCCAACTTCTTTTCCAACTATCCACCCCAAAGTGTAAGTTGTAAGTTTTGAATTAAACAGGCTGAATGATATAGTATTTATACTACCACAGACCCAATTCTTTATCCAAGGGGAACTGAGTGGTCTCTTCGCAACCTTTTTCCTAGTGCAAATCACATGATGAAGCAAATCTAAGTTCACACACAGACCTAACTAGCATCAGGAGGACTGTGCAAACCAGTGGTGGGATTCAATTTTTTTTACAACCGGTTCTGTGGGTGTAGCTTGGTGGTTGTGGCAGTGGAAGGATACTGTAAAATCTCCGGTCAGAGGTGGTATTTGCCGGTTCTCCAGACTACTCAAAATTTCTGCTATCAGTTCTCCAGAACTTGTCAGAACCTGCTGCATACCCCCTCTGGTGCAAACATTTACTTGGCAGGTAGCCGCAGTGAAATAGTGACTTGGGTCTGGACTTTTGAGGGTTGAAGCTAGCAAGGGGAAAAAAATAAAAAACTACATATTAAGCAAACTCAGAAAAGGTGTTCACCTTCAAAGCTGTGAAAAGAATAGCTAAGAGATTACTGATTTATAAAAGTTGGCAGAATTTTTCAAGATTGAAAGGCAGAGGATTTGATTCCTACAGATTTGATCTCCTGCACACTTGCAATTCCTTTTGTTTCCCCAATAAAAGCTATTTATTTAGCCCTGCTTTGCATTTTAGGCTTCTGCATTTAGTTATACAGTGTGGAACTGAATCCTTGAGAGGTGTATTATTCCTAGATCTGACATCCCAATGTTGTTCATTGTGTTGAGATGTTAAGTGGAGAACAACGGAAGGGAGGTTATAGGATGGTGCTTGCAAAATGAAATGGAAGAGCATTGTAATCGGATGAAACCATGAACTTGTGCTTGAAGTTTGTAGCTGTAGAATAAGAAAACATTGCACATTGTTGGAATAAATATTGGAGAAAGTGCCAATAAATGGACTCGCTAGTGATGAACATTTTCTACCCACTCCTATGGACACTATTGTAAAAGCATTAGGAATGGAGGGAATGGTTGAGGAACTCCCCGGCTGATCCTGTCTTTCTCCATGGGTTTGAAAGACAGAAATCTTTCTTTCAGGTTCCCTCCTATAGGAAGAACAGAGTCCATCCTTCTTTCAACTCCCTCCCTCTCCTGTCTCTTTCCTTCCTCCTCCATTCTTCCCCCTCTCACCTCCCCCTCTCCTTCATTCTTCCTCTTCTCCCCTTCTCCCTCTTCTTCCCCCTTCTCCCTCTCTCCCCCTCTTCTCCTCCTTCTCTTCCTTCCTCCTTCCTTCCTTCCTCCTTCCTTCCCTCCCTCTTTCCATCCTTCTCACGTTCTCTCCTTTCCTCTCACCTTTTTCCCTACCAAACCTAAGGCAGAAAGCTTGGAAATTAAGGCTATTAGAACCCAAGATTTTTTTTCTGTTTAAAAAACAACATTTTGCTACATATATCTAAGTACTTTTAAAAGTAACATCATTTCACTTTATGTATGCAATTTTCAGAACCAGGTTTACTTTTAAATCTATGTATGTTTCTCTCCCTCTTGCTTGCTCTCCTTCTCTTCCTCCCCCCCCTTCCCTCCCCCCCCCCCCCCCTCCTCTTCTCTTTCTCTCTCCACCAGAAATACCAAATGGCAAACATTTGACAAATCCACTTACAAATACATGTCGAATTTCTCCCTTATTATTAGTTAGCAAACTTTGGTCTTATTGCCTTTTCTGCCTAGAGACTAATCACCCATTCATCAATCATTTTCCCATTCATTCAATGCCCATGTAAATCCAAGGAGTCCTTTGTGCAACCTTGAAATGTGAAAGTACATCTCACATCTTAGTCCACCTACTAACATGGACAGCATCCTGCCCACACGCTTTTATCTTTCTTGGTGACTTCAATCTACCTCATATTAACTGGACCCTAAATGAATGTACAACTGAAACCATACATGCAACCTTCTACAATGCTGTAGCAAATCTGGGACTGGAACAACTAGTAACCAACAATACTAGGCTTAACAACTGCCTCGATCTCATCTTCTGCAATAGTTTGAATTCAATTTGCGGAATACAAATTAAAGAACCCTTTTCCATTACAACATATTCTTTCTAGAAATCAAAAGAGCCATCAAACTATATGTACCAATAACAACTCCCAAAACCAGGAAAAAGAGATTACCCATAACAATAAGGATGCTTCAATCCAAAAAGAGATCACTCTGGCGGAAAAACAAATCTGGTCATATTGCCAACTTCAAAAGCTGATACAAAAATCTATGCCACCAGATAAAAACTGAATGCACTAATTATCACATTAAACAAGAGGAAAACCTTCTATGCCCCAATTCCACCCGTGCTTTCTACAATTTTGTAAACAACAAACTAAAAGACTCAAGGTCCATCCCACCCCTGAAAGGACATAATGGCAAAGACTGCAATGATGACACCAGCAAACCTCTTTAACACATTCTTTGGTTCAGTATTTGTAAACAGCAATGGATCAAGCCCAGTACTTCCTAGTCGAACCACAGACAACTACAATGATCTAATACATATCGATTTTATAGAAGACATTGTTGAAAAAGCACAACGCAATCTAAAACCATCTCTATCTATTGGACTGGATGGAATATGTACGTACTTCTTAAAAAAGCTACCCACTGCCATAGCCGAACCTCTAAGCATAAGCTTTGAAAAATCTTTCAGGACCAGCTCCTTGCCAAAACTATGGTCACAAGCCACGGTCATCCCCATCTTCAAAAAGGGAGACCCCAACCTAGTTGAAAATTACAGACTACTCTCCTTATGCTGTGTCACCTGTAAAGTCATGGAATCAATTATTAACCAATCCATTATCCTCCACTTAGAGACAAACAACCTACTCTCTAATAAACAATTTGGTTTCAGGAAAAACCTATCCTGTAATCTACAACTCTTACACTGCAAAAGCATATGGACTACACAACTCGATCAGGGCAAAGCAATAGACACAATCTAGATAGACTTCTGTAAAGCCTTTGATTCAGTGGTACACAACAAACTACTACTAAAACTAAAATCTTATGGTATCTCTGGACACCTACATAACTGGATAGAAGCATTCCTGTCAAACAGACAACAAATGGTCAAAATTGGGAGCGTCCTATCAAATTCTGTACCTGTCAACAGTGGTGTCCCCCAAAGCAGTGTTTTAGGACCAACTCTCTTCATACTCTACATAAATGACCTCTGTGATCATATTAAGAGCAGCTGCATTCTCTTCACTGATGATGTAAAGCTATTCAACACCACAGACAATACTGCTACCCTCCAAAAAGACCTTGACTATGTATCAGAATGGTCAAACAAATGACAACTTCAAATCTCAACAAATAAATGCTCTGTCTTACATATTGGCAGAAAAAATCAGAAAATAAAATACAAGCTAAATAGTCAAGACCTTGTTGAGGATCCAGACTTTGTCAAGGACCTTGGAGTACTCATCTCAAATGGTCTAAGTGCTAGAGCCCACTGTAACTACATAGCCAAAAAGGCATTAAGAGTTGTTAATCTAATCCTACGTAGCTTCTTCTCTGGTAATAACATACTACTAACTGGAGCATACAAAATATTTGCTAGACCTATACTTGAATACAGCTCATCAGTCTGGAACCTGATGTATTGCTCTTGAGCAAGGAAGATATGCTCTGCTTAGATGCACCAGTTGGAAACATTGAAAAAGCATTTGCTGTTTTTTTCATAAATTAATTTCATTTCATTTTTCATAAATTCCATTTATGGGAGCAAACTGAAACAGTGTCTCTGCTACTTAAAAATGGAGAACAGCTTCCCACTTCAATGGGCCACTTTTGAAATCATTGTTGAATACAGAACCCACATTACGTATCTGATATTAACACAATTGAAAAAGTCCAGAAATATTTCACAAGAGTTCTCCACTCCTCTACTCGTTGCAAAATACCTTATGCCACCAGACTTGAAACTCTAGACCTAGAAAATCTAGAACTATGCCGCCTTCGGTCTGATCTAAATATAGCATATAAAATCATACATTGCAATGTCCTACGTGCAAATGAATACTTCAGCTTCAATCATAGCTAATCTAAATCTCCCGGCACAACAGAACAGATGATGGTCAGAAAAAGGAAAAATAGCAATTTAGCAGGCAAGTTTGTGGGGTAAGGAGTGAGAGGGCGGGGAGGGTTCCTGCAGGCCATGTGGGCGGCACAGCCTTGTGTTTCTGTGCAACCTGGATTAATTGCTTTGGGGGGGTGCTCTGGGGGTGAGATTTCTCTGTGGCCCACCAAAATTTTCTCCAGGCCCACCAGTGGGCCATGGCCCACCAGTTGGCAACCGCTGTTCTAAACAGTGCCATTCTTTCACAGCCACAAAACATAGCCCCAAGGCTACTTGAGCTTAGTAAATCTTTGTTGAAGAATCAGGGTGGCTTCTTTTTTTCTTTTTTCTTTTTGACATGGATTAAGCTGGAAGGTTTCACAGTACTTTGGCCTTGACATCAAAAATGTGGTTGCCAAAAGTCTGGCCTTGGACAAGTACAAAAGCAAAATAAAATTCTGAAGCTCAGTAGCAATTTTTTGTGGGAACAAATGACCAGGCTAGGCACTTGCAGTTACCAACTCTTGGGAATATGACTGAGAGAAAAATGTGCATTCTTTACCCACGGAGAATTTTGACTGGTGAGTGTGTGATGACCTTTAGGAGCAGACAAGACCTGCATTTTTGCAGTTTTGGCCAGGCCATTTTTCAAAATATTATTATTCTTTCCCCATCATATTGTTGAAAAGCTTCAAATCTTTCTCTTGTTCTTATGAAAGTTAGGAATAAATAGTGCCTCTAAAATGTTTTCCTGCTAATTCATTTTGTACACTGAGACCTTATGCATTGAAGACAAATTCCTTGTGTGTCCAATCACACTTGGCCAATAAAGAATTCTATTCTATTCTATTCTATTCTATTCTATTCTATTCTATTCTATTCTATTCTATTCT
>NW_020769330.1:16528582-16543085 GCF_900518735.1 Pseudonaja textilis | reverse complement strand
CTATTCTATTCTATTCTATTCTATTCTATTCTATTCTATTCTATTCTTTCTCGATTATATTCATTCAGAGAATGGAGTGTATAATTGTCCAGGCATGTCCCAATCCTGCTTGTTATTGTTCCTCATTTCCTTGGTTATTTCCCTTAATACCAACTTCTTTTTACCAGTTTTTATTATTTTTATTTCAGCGGAATTAATTGACTTTAGTCCGGAAGTCTTTGTGAAACAGGGTATCCTTTTCCCTACTTTAATTTACAAAATTTAAAAACATAGCTCCAGGAATGTGATTAATTTTGTTGCAAGGATGAGAACTGAGTTCAATGGAATGTACAAGGTTTCATTTCTCCAGATCTGACTTCATTTATCTATTTTTATTTGTTATTTTTCTATTTATCTGTGAATTGGTCAGCCAGTCTCTCTTCAGTCTTTTTTTTTTTGTAAACATTCAGGATAGCTTACCATAATTACATATGGTAATTGATTGTGGCATCAATGTCATTGTTAATTAAACTATATCAAAGTTAATATACAAAGTTAATAAAGTTAAAATGTGATTAAAAATTAAATAAAATTAAAGTCAATATCTTTAGAATTAGTTCACGGCTAAGAACATTTTTTCCCTAAGCTGAATTCTTGAGAGTAAATAGCAAAGAGCAATATGGCCTTAAGAAAAGTATTTTAGATTCAATGAAATTTACATTTGTTTTAAATTAAATTCACTGTAAATAATGCAGTTATTCTCTATGTGTTTAATACCTTTCCTTTCTTGTCAAATTAAACTTTACAGCAATTTTGGACAATCCAAAAGGAGTACCATTCAGTATTTTTAAAATTTGTTTATTTTATAACAAGATTCAAAGAAAATACATAAAATTTCAAACTAACTGGGGAGAAGGGAAACCAAGAAAAACAAACTAAATAGAAGTAAAAAGAAAAACACAATTAATGATAAACCATAATGAACAAAATATAAAAAGAAAACCATATCCTCTACTTACTAAATGTTACAAAATCTGAAAATTTCAACTGTTCAGGGTAACTAGAAAACTATTTAAAACTTTTTTGGTAAAAAGGAAAGAGCAAATTTGATTAACAGGCAGAATAACATAAGAGTACAACTGTTTTTGCTGTCCCTTTAGTATGATAAGACTTAATTCAAAATAATTAGGGAACAATCCTAAAATTTGTAGTCCAGGGTTTTTAAACCTTGGCCCCTTTAAAGATGGGTGGACTTCAACTCCCACCCATCCCCAGGGTTGCTGGCTGGGGAATTCTGGGAATTGAAGTCCTCCCATCTTCAAGAGGCCAAGATCAAAAATCATTGCAGTAGTCTATTCTATCAAATTTCACTGAAGTTTATTAAGGTTAATATCTATTTAGTAAGTAGGCCCAGAGGATGAAAACAACAAAGCGGGTAAATCAAGACCTGTCTAATTAAGAATATCTCTTTCTCTATTTTGCCTTTGATGGTAAAGATGCCAGGATTAAATCTAATATCCTTTTGCCTGTGTGAATCATTAAAAGTCTCTGGTTGCAGATCGAATGTTAAATGAATTGATCTTTTAATTATTGTTGGTGGTGCCCAGGAATTTTAACCCCACTGAGCAAGATTAACTATTCACCATTATTTGTTTTCCTTTGCTTTGATGTCACAGTGAATAAGAGGAGAAATGGCTGTATAAAAGCCATTAACAGCCTTTCTTCTGCATGATTCATGACCCAAACAGATGGAATTAAACTGCTAAGACAATGGACAATTCATTTGAAGGCAGCTATAATTTCACATTAAAAAAAAAAAGATTTTAGGGTGGCCACTTCTCTAATCCTATAGATAAAGGTTAACCCAAAAGAACTGCTGAAGTTGCTGGATGTCAGGTGGCATATAAATGAAATAAATTATTAATATTATTATTTCTACTATTTGCTAGAACTAGTGCTCTCCTGGCATGTCTATAAGAAAGCACAGTTTGCTTTCCACTTGCAAAAACAATTCATCTGATTTTGTAGCTTGCTTTGAAGGGATCTCATTTATTTCATTTTTCATGTGTGTCCATTCATATGGCATATGACACATGTGTACCTATTTTGGTTTGCCGGCAGCCTGTGCAGATGGCAGCGGAATCAGACAGTGGGGAAGAATGGGGACCAGTCAGGGAGTCTGGAGAGGACTCGGACAAGGGTCCTGCATCTGATGAAGGGATGGGGCCAGGACCATCTGGGAGTGGGGTGCTGTCTTCGGAGCCTCTAGAATCTGGCAGCAGCGAAGCAGAGGACCCAGGAGAGCCTGTTCCCAGTGCGCATGTGTGCAGAGCTGCTAGAAGGAGACAGCAGATGAAACAAAAGGGGAGACTCAGGAGTAAGGCTGGGAGTTGATTGCCCCTCCCATAAGGGATAAAAGTCAGGCCTAGATGATGAAACCTTTGCAGGAAGCAAAGTAGCTTGATCGGTTCCGAGTCATCCTTGAAGCTCTGTGTACATTGATTGGGGTGGGGTTTTTTTTGTACTTCAGTTGGTTTCTTTTATAGTTAATTGGATACTTCTATTTTTAGCAGCACTTCACAGAACTGAAAAGTGTGTACTTATCTGGGGGGACCATTTAAGATTAATTTCGGCTGGAAATAAAAACAATTCCCAGCGTTGCAATAAAATAGGTTTTGCTTTTAAAACAAGTTTGTGAATAATTACAGTTTACAAAGCCTGGGTCAGAACAGTACCAAATAGATAGATGCAGATATGTATACACATACATATGAACAAATTTATACACACACATACCGTACATATAGTATATGCATATGCAAACCAACGTTGTAAAAACTCTAGCACGTTGTTCAACTTCTATTATTATTTTTATTTGCAAAGCCTAAATAGTCTAAATCTAAATTTCCAGGAAGAAAGAGGAAAAAAAAATCCACTGGTACCCTCTTTGTCCTTATGCTTTGTCCTTACAGGTAATCCTCGACTTACAACACATCATTTAGTGACCGTTCAAAGTTACAAGGGCACTGAAAAAAGTGACTTATGGCAGCTTTTCCCATTTACAACCATTGCAGCATGGTCACATGATCAAAATTTGGATACTTGGTAACTGGTTCATATTTATGACGGTCGTAAGGTCCTGGGGAAACCAGATTCACTTAACAACCATGTCACTAATTTAATACCTGCAGTGATTCACTGAATAACTGTGGCAAGAAAGGTCATAAATGGGGCAAAATTCACTTAACAAATGTTTCATTTAGCAACAGAAATGTTGGGCTCCATTGTGGTTGTAAGTCGAGATCTACTTGTATTAGATTTCTCTTGTAACTTTTCTAGATTTTTCCAGGGCAATCTTGATAGTGATACCAGTTCAACATTCACTCTACAGCACAGCTCCCAAAGGAATCTTTGACGGATGAACGCCTATCTGTTCTTGAAAGCAAATAAAATTTCAAGAAAATATCAGCTTAATGAGGGACAAAAAATAGGTATTAATAGAAGCATGGGTAGATTGGAAGAGACAAGTAGGGCAAAGATTTATTATCACAACTGGAAGCTATAAATGTTCTTAAAAGAAAACAAGGACACTTTCTTTTTTAAAGTCTCGTTCCTACGAAAACAAATTTCTCTTTTTTTATTTTCTTTTCTTTTACTTTCAAACATTTTTATTAAGTTATTAAGTATTATAAAATACAAAACATAAAAGTAAATAGAGGAACACTAAGGAAGGAAGGGAAAGAGGAAAGAGAAGTGAGGAAAGGTAGGTGAAAGACAATAAAATGAATCATTGACTTCTGACTCTCTCTGTTACTTTAAAATAAGGCATTAGCATCAAGGCACAACTTTTTTTTTTTTTCACAAAAGTACGAACAAGTCATTTCTATAAAGAATCTATCAATCTAATCTATAAAACCCAAAGTCAAACTTCGATTCTTTTCCACATCAAGCACAAAAATCAGAAGTGGTAAGAAGTGGAAATAAAAGTACTTATGTTCTTTTCTTTAATCAGAGTAGTCAATTTTTTGCCATTTCAGTCAACTCCATCAATTTCTGCAACCATTCTTCTGTGGTAAGTATCATTTTTTCTTTCATGCACAAACGAATTTCTCAAGCCCTTTCAGAAGATACTATATGCGCGTTATAAACATATATGATGCATCCGTTCTCTACAGACTCAAGGCATCTGTCATTATAGAAGCCACAGGGATAGATATAGGATAGTGAAACACAACATGGAAACTTTCCGTGGCTGACTTGACTCAAAATATTGCTGCACTGAATTAACCAAAATTGGTGCAACAGGACAAATGCTCTTGGGACTACTCTGAAGTTACCAAATCTCCTTTTATTTAGGAACCCCATATCAATAGATCATCATCACTGCCAACATCTGTGAGAATACACTCCTGAATGTTACGCTGAAAAAGAGTGTGAGAAGCAAAACTAACATTGGTGCCTGTAAAATTAGAAATATTTTCACTCCAGCTGAAACTACTTCAAGTTTCCACTGGATTTTGGATCAATGGTGGGATTCAAACACTTTTACCATCAGTTCGGTGGGCGTGCTTTGGTGGGCGTGCTTTGTGTGCGTGCACACACTTTGAGTGTGGATGAAATGGATCTTTGAGAATGTTTTGAACTTTCTTAAGGCAGCAGGAGCTATAGAGCTCTTCCAAAGAGGGGAGAGGACAACCAATGATCTTCTGGGCAATGAATTTAACCCTCTGGAGAGTTTTCCTATCTGCCCCTGTGCAATTGGCAAACCATACAGAGGTGCAATAAGTTAAGATGCTGTCTATGTTGCAGTGGTCACCACCAGTAGTTCATTCAGTTGTTGTTTTCTGAGAAGTCTCAGGTAGTATAATCTCTGCTGGGCCCTTTTGACCAGTGCTGCAATGTGAGCACCCCAGGTCAGGTCCTCTTTTATGGTAACACCCAGAAACTTAAAACTGGCCACTTGCTCCACTCGGTCTCCATTGATAAGCAAGGGCTGGATGTCTGATCTGTTCCTTCTATAGTCCACTATAAGCTCCTTGGTCTTATTGGTGTTGAGGACCAAGTTATTGTCTCCATACCACGAAATCAACTGATCCACCTCATCTGAATAGGCAGACTCATCCCCCTCAGAGATGAGTCCCACCACTTTGTTGTTCCAGTGGTTAATTGTTCTAATTATCAGAATATTTCTCCTTAGTTCCAGGTTGCTTCTCTCCTTGATTAGTTGACACCTGTTGCTTCTTGTCCTGCCCTCAGGTGCTTTGGAGAATAGCATGACTCCCTCTTCTTTGACAGATGACACCTAGAGGAAGATAGACAGACAGAAAGACAGACAAAAATCTTTGGATATGCCTCTCAGCAAAATCTGAACCATTGAAATTTTTCCATTGAAATGTTTCCGCATTCCAAGGCTTTTGTTTTTTTTCCCGCTTAACTACTCAGTTTGGTCTGAGGTCTGAATTCTTGCCGGAGGCCAAATGAGCAGAACAGCTGCTGTTCCTGTCTCATCTCTAATTTTGCTTCTGGAAATAGCATGATCCAAACTCCCAGCTGACTGTGACTCACTTGCTCTCCAAATTGGCACTTGGTTGACTGAGACACACGCGGTTAAATGAAAGTTACAGGGTCCGATTTTATAAGCAGACAAGCCGTCACTGTAATTGTTTCCTCGTTCCCTGTAATTTGCTGTAGACAAAACAGGGGCGAAATACTGGCTGGTTTTCGATCTGCATAAGGGCCTTTGTACGATCATTAACGTTTTCAAAAAACTCGCTTAATTGGTTTGCTGAGTTGTGGAAACTTGCCATTTTACTTGATCTTTTATGAGAGCAACAGAGTTTTTTTTATGAACGGGTGTAAAAGTCTGTAGAGATTCTCAGTCATCCAGGTCATGGTTGTCCTAAAGGTGCTTTTTTCAGGAGACAATTGGACTTTCTTGTTTGTTTGTTTTTTTTGTTGAAGACATTTCGCTTCTCATCCAAGAAGCTTCTTCAGCTCTGACATTCTCCACTATCCTGTCAGAACGGAAGAAGCTTCTTGGATGAGAAGTGAAACATCTTCAAAGAAAAAACAAGGAAGTCCAGTTGCCTCCTGAAAAAACACCTTTGGGACATTCATAAATGGGTCTAAGATGCCACCCCTTTTTTTTCCCTTATCAAAAATTAATATTTGATGGCAGTGAACAAGAAAAAAATACGAACAAACAAAAAAAGACCAAGGGGTTCTTGGTGCTCTCTGAGCTAGGTTGTTTTCTTTCAGATATTTTATTACACAACTAGGTAACATCATCAATGCTAGTGAGGAATGGGGTTTGCTGTCATTTTATATTCTAATGCCTTATTCTGTCAGTATTGATGGGAGTGATTTAGACTTAGAATAACTTTATTGTCACTTTAAATGTACACTAATAGACATACATTATAATGAAATTTCATTGCATACAGCTCTCAAAGGGTCACCACTCCAATATACACCACATAAACATGACAAAGGAAATCAAGAAATAAATATAAAATAATGCATATACATGACACAGAGAAACAATACAGTCTAGTTCGGATGTATAGGTGTATATGGTGAGAGAAACGAATCTTGTGAATTTACCAGACAGAAGTCCAAGGGAACAAAGCTGTTACAGAATCTGGTAGTCCCACCAGAAATACTTCAAAACCTCCCCCGGGAAAGGAGCAACAAGCGTGATCTTGGCAGTTCCTTGAATAGGCTGTTTATTGGTAGCTTGTTTGGCAGTTCCTTAATTGGAGTATTGTTTATATTTATTTATTTAGGAAACTTATATGCCACCTATTTCATAACCGACAACTCCGGGCAGAGTCTTATTGATTGTTGGTCTGGTACCTAATTTGAGCAATGAAATGTCTGCAAGAAAACTATCAAGCTGAGAGAACACCAAGGTCCTCTCACTTCAAACCTTGGCTGTAAATATTCTCCTTTATTGGTAACACACATGGACATCAAATGCTTCAGAAAGCATACAAATGGTAAAAAAAATAACTGAGAGAAAGAGAAGATACTAGATAAATTGAAAGGATGGTATTTAAGATATTTATGCAACCATCTGTCCTTTAACCTGCTCTATTTTACACAAGTGTCAGAAATAGCCAACACTCCAGGAGATAGGCTGAAAATACTGAAGGATCTTGACAGACTTGAACATTGGGCCCTAACAAAAATAAAATTCAGTGGTGAAAAATATAAGGTTTTACATTTAGGCAAGAAAAACGAAATGCATGGGTTTAGGTAGTACCTGGCTCAATAGTAGTTTATAGGAGGAATCAGGGAGTCGTATTGGATAATGACTTAAATATCAGCCAGCGGTGTGCTGAAGCTGTGAAAAAAGCCAATGCAGTCTTAGGCTGCATTTAACAGAGGGATACAACCAAGATCGTGTAAAGTGTTAATTCCACTTTAAAATGCCTTGGCAATTCTATACTTGGAATACTGAATCCAGTTTTGGTTGCCATGATGTAAAAAAGATATTGAAACTCTAAAATGAGTACAGAGAAGAGCAACAATGATTAGGGGGTTGGAGGCTAAAACATGAAGAACGGTTGCTAGAGTTGGACATGTCTAGCCAAGTGAAAGGAAGGACCAAGGGTGACATGATACCAGTGTTCCAATATCTAAAAGACTCCATAAAGAAGAATGGAGGGTGTCAAACTATTTTGGGCGTGGCTTATTTGGTGGGCGAGGCTTGGTGGTCATGTAACTGGATGGACATGCTTAGTGGTCGTGTGACTGGGTGAGCTGGCTTGGTGGTCATGTGACTGGGTGTGCGTGGCCAACTCAATGTCACTCATATCAAGGTGCCTCACCTGGCCCCTCCCCTCCCAGCCATTCCTTGTCACTCAGCCTCAACTTATCTATAGTTCTGTAAAAATGTTGTTCACCTTTTTTGACTTAATTATCGGCATACTATAGATGTACTTTCATGGACCACTGAAAGGAGGAAATGGCTCACATGCTTTACCCAAGAGAGTGATAGGCAACAGGCTTTTAAGGGGCTGCCACAAGTGGACAATGTATTTTCCAAAGAAGCAGAATGAAAACAAGAAGCAATGGATGGAAACTGAACAGAGAGAAGCAACCTAAAACTAAGGAGAAACTTCCCGTGAGTGAGAACAATTAACTAGTGGAACTGCCTGTCTCCAGAAGTTCTGGATGCTCAATCACTGGAAGTTTTTAAGAAAAGACTGGACAGCCATTTCTCTGAAATGGTATAGGGTTCACCCCAAGGTCCCTTCTAAGTATTATTCTCACACCTTTCCCAGGACTTCTACTCAGAGTTTGGCATCCTCAGTTTTCTTGCCTGAGCTGGAGGTTGGACTAGAAGACCTCCAAGGTCCCTTTTCAACTCTTGTTAAACACATGTGTATTTTATGCTCTGGACTATTGACATTGAATACATACAAACCCTGAAAAATATGTGGTAGCCCTGGGCAAAAGAAAGGCAGAAAAATCACTCTAGGTGTAGGGAAGTGTAAAATATTAACACATGATAAATGATGGAACAATTAAAAATAATAGCACAGAGTTTTATCTCTCTCTCTCTTCCTATTTTTTTCTTTCTTTCTCTCCCTTCCTCTCTCTCTCTCTCTCTCTTTTTTTTCTCTCTCTCTCTCTCATACACACACACACACACACACACACACACACACACACACAGAGCACTTTAACAGACAAGCATTTTGGAAGCAGCTCCTTTAAATTTCTCCAAGGCTTGGATTCCCCCACCCCCTCTGTCAGACCGCACTACTTCTCACTCCAGCACTTTAACTCACAAGGGGAAAGCCATACTTGCAGCATCCATGGGGAATCCTTGGAGAAGTTTTTAAAGGACCTGCTGCTTCCAAAATGCATTTCTTTAACATTGCAAAAGTGCTCCAAGGCTCGATTCACCCGCACCTCCCCTGTCAGACCGCACTCCTTCTCACTCCAGACACTTTAACTCACTCGGGGAAAGCGATACTTGCAGCGTCCATGCCTTTCTTCCTTTCCCCCAGGGAGAAAGAGGACGTGGGGAATGGAAAGCTAGGAGAGCAATCGCAAGTGAGGACCGGGTGACCAGGTTGGGGTCATGGCCAGCCAGGGTCACCACCGGTTCAATGACCCACACCAAATAACCGCTCCCGGTTCGCCTGAGTAGGTGTGAACCAGTTGAATACCACCTCTGGCTGCATCCCCTGTGCGTAAAACAGCTGATGCGCAGGAAACCGCTCTGCTGCACAAATCAGCTGTGATCAAAAACAAAGAAATAAAGCACAGGAAAAGGGCAGGGTGAGTCCAAATGATCACCGGAACTACCAGCTGGCTCGACCCGGTCCGAACCAGAAAAATCCCAACCCATAAGGTATTTGCACCTTATGACTGACATCATACTAACCTATGATATCAAAGACCCTTTTTCATGAAAAATATAACAATACAATCCATTATAAATGATTTGATTTGGTTAACAAGGGTGAACAAAAAAGATCTAATTAGCAATCCCAATCTAAAGGAGCTTCACATGTGATTCACTATTAATTAATCCACCTACGTACATTGACAATTGTTGCAATTAATTAAAGATTTTGGACTCAGTCTTGCAAGCTTGAGTGCCTTCTCTACTAGAAGCTCATTTGTCTTCAGGGCCATGACTTCACTTTGGTCTCTCTCCCCATTTGAGTTTCCTGTGTCTCGTTCCTCTTCATTTCCTTAAATCAATTCTGGGGCTCAGTTCTTTGAAGAGCAGCTGGAAGGCAAAGGAACTTGTGGGCTTCGACTCAAAACTTGTTAGCGAGGGAGGAAGCTGTTTTTCTTGGCACTGGCAATTTGAATGCCCGATGAATGGACAGGAAATAAAAAGCTAGTTAGGCATGGTTTTATAAATGATGTTTTCCCTCTGTGTCTTAAGGTGTTATTTCCAATTTTCATTGTGGTTTTAATAATTGTGGTCGATGTGCTTTACCAAAAACCACATGGAAAAAAATAGGAATGGATATAATATGAATACATCAATTATGAAAACTGTATTACTTGGAACAACACATATATTATGAAAACATTTTTAACTACGCCAGACCCTTGGGAAAGATCCAATAGTTAAAAAGAAAAGTTTTTTTTTTAAAAGAAGTCACAACTTATAGACTGAATGTAAATAGCAATGACTTTCCTCCTCCTCCTCTTCCTCCTCCTCCTCCTCCTCTCCAGGCTGATGATGTCCCTTAGTTGGGTCATGAAATGTCTGCAAGAAAACCACCAAGCTCACAGAGAGAGGGAGCCAAGACCACACTCTCCTCCTCCTCCTCTTCCTCCTTTTCCTCCTTTCCACAAACCCCACCCCCTTCTAGCACTGATGATGTTCCCTAGATGGGTCATGAAATGTCTGCAAGAAAACCACCAAGCTCAAGAGAGAGAGACAAGGCCACACTGTCCTCTTCCTCCTCCTCTTCCTCCTCCTCCCCCCAGTGTT
The DNA here is from genome assembly GCF_900518735.1 of Pseudonaja textilis. The sequence continues at coordinate 16,532,635 of NW_020769330.1, read as the reverse complement.
TTTCTCATGTCCAGCTCTCTAGAATTCTTCATCTATTTGTATGCAAAGAAGTGCAACATATGAGAATTTTAGTAGTATTCACTTCCTCCATCTTTTGTGTTTCCCAAGAAAGAACATTGGAACTAACGAAGCAAGTTTGCCTCCTATTACCACATTGAAATCAATGATGTGTTCCACATTCTAAGAAAAGGGGGAGAAATATTTACCATCTCTGATAAAATGCTGGAAAGAGCCAGGATTGTTCAGGGGAAAAAAGGAAAGGAAAGGAAAATTATTTCTCAGATCTGAACAAAGCTGGATCATTCTGTTTGGGATGCTTTTGGACTTTTTTTTGATATTTTGCCAATTACTGTGGCTTTTTCTTATATTATGAGTCATCACACAGCTATATTCTATTTTGATACATACCACTTAATGATTGCTTCTCAGCTGAAGGTCAATAGACATGGTTGTTAATCACTTTTGTACAAATCTGGAAACCCTGAAAACATTTGGGGATGAATGAAGCAGCAACCTGCTCAATCCTCTAACAGGAGGAAGAGATTCCATATTTATAAACATGAGCCTATTGCATGAATAAGCCTCCATTGGTTTTGAATGTTTCATTTGTTTTTCCCCTGCATGTATTTATATAACTGTTTATTCATACCAGTGGTGTACCATAATCTGGTCATAATTGTTAAATGTGCAGTATCTTGCATTGGTTGAACAAACATATGCTTTGATGATACATACTGTATTTATTAAAGTCAGGTCCAAAATTACATGCCTGATCTTGGTAAATCAGTTTTGGTTTTTGTTAAGGTACGTGTATTATTTCTTCTGCTTCTTAGTCAGCTGTTGTAGCCTTTGGAGTTCATTCTGCAAACAATATAATGTCCAGTGTCATGATTGCATAAGTTAGGGCAGGATTATTGCATTTCAGCAGGAAGCAAATAGTCAAGACCTTCCCTCAAAGGGCAACGGTATATGTCAGAGGGCAAACATTCCTAGAATGAGATTAATGAGTTAAATGGTACATGTCATAGATGAAAATAGTGTGTGAACTGCTATGAACTATGCGGCCCTAATTTGTTCAAGTGCTATATATTGATGTACACAGCTTAGCACTTATTTAGCTAGCTATCTTCAGTTGTTGGTTTGCTTTCTTCAGAATAACAAAATAACTAAATTGGAAAGGACCTTGGAGGTCTTTCTAATCCAACTTTCCACTCAAGCAGGAGATCCTATCCCATTTCAGAAAAGTGACTGTCCAATCTCTTCTTAAAAGCCTCCTGTGATGGAACACCCACAACCTCTGAAGACAAGCCATTCCACTGGTTAATTGTTCTCACTGTTAGTAAATTTCAGACCCAGCTTGCTTCGCTTGTTAGGAAAACTCAGATTTTCTTTTCCAAGTTGACCAAACAATGCAATTTCAATCATTCCATATTTATGTCTGCAGACCAGCAGGATAGATGGAAGGCCAAAATAAATTTCTTCCATAACCAAGAAGTATTTTTTTTTTTTTTTAGATTTGATCATTATCTAACCTGCTTCATCCTGGGCTAGAAACATGGAGACGCTTATTTCTTCTAATTCTTTAAAGTATTATATAAATTAACAAAGAAAGAAAATCCTTGTTGTGGAAAGAAAAGTGGCTGAACATCTTATAACTTCCAACAAGTATTATAATAAGTACCTCCTCCTTGGTGGCAATTATCTTCACTATAGCTAACACACTGGTTTATTCTCAACAGTTGAGGAAGATCATCTGGTTCTGCATCATAAAATTAGATTCATCCATCCTCTGTGACTGGTTGAAACATGCTAACTTGTTGACGTGAACTTTTCTCGTGGTAGAAGGGATTTATCAGCTGTCCCATGCAACTCTTTGCTTAGTCAATCATGGCTTCTTCATGAATCTTCCTTGGAGTGGAAAGACATTTGAGTATCCGGATAATTCCGGAGTTATTGTGTTTTTTTTCCCTGCTTCATTCAGGTCAGAAGCCCTTCCCTTGTCAAAAATGTGATGCCTTCTTTTCTACCAAATCTAACTGTGAACGCCACCTCTTACGCAAACATGGAGTTGCCAACTACTGCCTGAGAAGAAACGGGCTTATCCCCCAGTCTAAAGAAAGTGATGCTGGAGCTCATGATAGCACAGGTAGCTTTTTTAGGTTGTTCCAGAATTTAAAGATAAGTTGTGTTCCTTTTTGCTTTGGGCCTTTAGAGGAATCAGTGAGACTTTAGAAGACTTTTTAGGACCTGAGGAATTCAGTTAGATGTTAATACCTTGACCAACTTAAGTCTGTTGTGGTGGGGTTTCCCCCCCTATTCAGGAGCGGTGGGAGCATTGAAAGTCTCACAGACAGGCAAGAGAGTTCTATGTCAAATCTTGCTGTTTCTAATCTTACCCCAACGTTCAACTTTCTCGCCTGCCCTGTAAAGGTTCTTTTCTAAAGAATAGATGGTGAAGAGAATAAAAGTAGTCTGTTCTATAAGTGGTGTATCCATCTCTTGGAATAGTGGTAGACCACTCTTTCCTTGAGGGCAGTGGTAAGATTCAAATTTTTTACCACCGGTTCTCTGGGTGTGGCTTGGTGGGTGTGGCAGGGGAAGGATACTGTAAAATCTCCAGTCAGAGGTGGTATTTGCCGGTTCTCTGAACTATTCAAAATTTCCGCTACCGGTTCTCCAGAACTGATCAGAACCTGCTGAATACCACCTCTGCTTGAGGGTCTCTAGGCTTGGGAAGGTCTGCACCAGAGCATAGATTACAAATTCTGTCCTGTGCATTCCAATACAGCTTCATCAGTACAATTTTCCAGAAATGGGACTTGTCTTGCTATATTTATAATCTATGTGGGCTTGAATTCTGTACTGTTGATTCGGGTTAATTCTGTTCTGATTGGCCTGCCTTGTCAATCTGAGGTGAATGGTTTGGATCTTGTATCTGATAGTCTGTAAATCCTATCCAATGTTTTTTTTTTCCTTCTGATGGCTCCTTGATTTGAGTGTCAGACTTTCAGAAATTCCTGACTCTTCTGATGTTTGTTTGGTTGATTCTTTCTCCATTATTCCAGTCAAATGTGTGAGTGATTTTGAGGACATAGGTAGCTATGAGATAGCAATAGCACTTAGGACTTATATACCACTTTTACAGTGCTTTACAGCCTAAAGCAGTTTACAGAGTGCTTTACAGCCTCTAAGCAGTTTACAGAGTTCAGCAGCTTGCCCCGAGCAATCTGGGTTCTCATTTTACCCACCTCAGAAGGATGGAAGGCTGAGTCAACCTTGAGCCTGGTGGATTTGCAGGTAGCTGGCAGTCAGCAGAAGTAGCCTGTCACTAAGATGTTCTGGTTTTCTTTCTTTGCAGTTTTGTGTTCATTGTTATTTTACTGTAATTGGGGCCTTATTTACTCTGTGTGGTGTCAGTTGCAATCTGGGCAGTCGATTCTGTTTATGATGCCAGTTCTTTCCGCCAGTTTATACAACTTTCTTTGTAGTGTTTTTGTTGGCAATGGAGATACCCAGGGCTCGTAGAGTTTCCAGCGTATTATCAAAAGGGTAGAAAAGTACTAAATATTATTTCTATTTTGCCAAGAGGTGATAAAAAAACAAAAGGAAAAAAAAATCAATGGAGATCTTAGCAATAACTCTAGTTTAAATGTCCTTTCCTTTCTCTTCCCTCTCTTTGCAGATGTCCTGTGTCCAAATGTCCGCGTAGAAGGAGACAGGTTCAGACACAGCAATGGAGAAATGGATGACATACCAGGTAATGCAATATCAGAGACAATCAATCCTTCTTCTCATCACATTGCAAAGCAGAGACATGTTGTATAGAGAGACTGAATTAATCCTGAAAGTGGCATTTAATACTGGCTAGGACAGTACCTTCTTTTGCAAATGGAACAGATAGAATTATTTAAGAGTGCTAGGCTGTCTTTACTGGTCAAGGAGCAGAATATTATTAAGGAATAGTTTGGATCTGCTTTTCTGCTTAACAGCAGCTTCAGAAATAGGTAGTGTTAAGTTTGAGCAATGAGAGGCTGAACCAGAGCATGAGTGCAA
>NW_020769330.1:16508252-16528572 GCF_900518735.1 Pseudonaja textilis | reverse complement strand
AGTGAGTGGACCTGAGTGAGAACTCCTTGAGTCCTCAGGACATAACAGGTAGCATTGAAACAAAGCTTTTGTTTTGTTTGGAGAAGTTTGTTTGTGAGAGATCGTGTTAAAAGGAAACCAGGTCATCAAAGAACATGGTGACAGGACACTATTAAAGCTGATACCAGCCAGAGCATAGAACAACTCAAAGAAGTAGTGCAAGATAGGAAGATGTGGAAAGATTTGGCCTGTGGGAATGTCAAGAGATTTGGGCACATCTGAATGGATAACATCATCATCTTCAAAATCATAATGAATAATAAGGGGACTCAAAAAGGGGATTTTTGTTTCTGCATTGAAGCACTCCAAGGAAAGTTTAGGGACAGTTGGGTCTCTCTCTCTCTCTGTGTTTATTTTGTTTTGTATCTGTGTCTCTTTTAGTAGGGAAGGAATTTTTACAAGGTTGAAAAAAGCAGTGCTATCTCCATACACTATATTTTCCCATCTAGTAAAACTCTTACTGTATATACATCATTATGTACTTCAGAAATAACACTTGGGGAGGAAATATGGTAGACTTATTTGGCCAGCAGTGACAAAACATGCATTTGATATAATGCAGAGGATAAAACCTGGCCCTATTAATATTTGCAATAAATTCTTCTCTTGTGCAATACGGAAATATGAACTTTTAAAATGAGCAGAAGCCAAAATCAATAAGGATTTCCTCTCCCAGGAAGGTCAGATGAAAAATTTCAGAAAAAGCTAAATGTGTTCCTAAATGGGAAATAAGACTTAAGTATCTCTCCTATTAATGCAGAATTTCTGTAGCTCAGTCATACTTTTGTGTGTTTGAGCCAGTAAGGTTCTCTCAAGCACCAGTTAATTATGGATGCAGTTCACACGAACGTTTGCAACAGTGGCAATATACCAAAAAATGATCCCATTATAGTTGTTTTTAGGGTCTTTCATGGGGTGAAGCCAGAGGTGGTATTCAACAGGTTCTGACCAGTTCTGGAGAACCAGTAGTAGAAATTTTGTGTAGTTCGGAGAACTGGCAAATGCAACCTCTGACTGGAGATTTTACAATATCCTTCCCCTGCCATGCCCACCAAGCCATGTCCACAGAACCGATAGTAAAAAAAAATTGAATTCTGCCACTGGGTGAAGCCTGTGGGCACTGAACAAGAATATATGTCTTATTACTACTTCTGAATGGAAAAAAAAGCTCAAAGGGAAAATACATTCCAGGAAACAAAGAAAGTATCTACCGAGTAATTATTTGCAACCTGTAATATCTCCAAAATTACAGTCTTGGCAAAGGATCATAGTGCACCTTCTACCATACCAAATGATATCAATTTTTGAAGAGAGTGAAAACTCTAATAGAAGGTTTTGAATTGAAACCTTTTGTGCGCTTTTTCATGTGTGTGTTTCTGTAAAGGTGGTGCCTGAGTTTATGCACCCTCCAAATCTTAAATCTGGATAACCAAGTGCTTTGTTTGCATAATGTGCTTAGGCCCAAATCAATTAAGCATGTTATGGGTGGTAGCCAAGGTTATGCAAAATGGTTGGGTCTTGTTCGACATGTTACATCCCACATCTTATCTTAGATTAATCATTCCTGACTCTGGCACTGAAACGTTTGTCTCATTTGCCATACAGTGAATGTCCCTTCACTTTCTAAGGACATATGCACACTGCACTGTTAGATAGAATAGAATAGAATAGAATAGAATAGAATAGTATAGAATAGAATAGAATAGAATAGAATAGAAACAGAATGGAATGGAATAGAAACAGAATGGAATGGAATGTTTAATTATTATTGATAGATATTAATAAATAATAAATTCCTATCAGCAGCTAAATGTTATTGTCTTTCATGTTTTCTTTTGTTCTGTTGCTCTGGCAGGGTTTGACTTGATGGAATTATTCAGTGTACGGGAGATGTTCCGAAGGAAAGACGATGGAATCCAGAGCTCTTATGTTCGTCTTGGAAGTTTTCCCATTGTTCAGCGTACACAGTACGTTCCCCTTCTTCCTTTGAACCATTTCTCCAATTGTTTCATTTCCTGATATGGTCCTTTTAAATTCAGGGTGGGTGTTAACCCTGAAGCTGGCCTTGCCAAAGCCATTTTGAAGCTTCCGTTTTGCCACGCAGGAGCTGAGGGATAGGGAGGTGGGAATACAAATAGCTGGGGTTTTGTAGCCAAAACAAAATACTTTCTCCTGGGAACCAAGGACATTCCCACAGGAGACCAGAGAGAGGAGGAGTGATGTTACCAGGCAACCAGATGGCACCTTGACTGGACCATGTGATTGATTGATTGGGAAAGGGAGAAAATGTTTACTTTTAATTAGGTGAAAACCGCAGGAATTTTTGGAGTCAGTTTTCATTAGGTTGTGCCAATATGATATTTCCAATAAAATTATTATTTGAGGAATCTACCTGCCTCAGAGTTTAGTTTGCTACTGACGTATTACTTGGAACCCTGACAGTGGGACTGGTGAATTGAAATCATTCAGGTTTATAATACGCCAATAAGATTTAATATACAATCCAGAATTGCAATTCTCTAAATTTTCACAAGATACCTATTTTATTATGTTAAGCCTTGATATCAACTTGTTGGCACATAGTCAATCCATCACAACTTTGTTTACTATAATATTTTTTTTTACAGTAGAGAAATGAATGGAAGACATTTGGAAAAGAGACCAGTTCTTCAAATATTTAATACACTAGTCATCCCTGTTTCTCTTTGGCCTGACAAAGGGGTTGTCAAATTGGAAGCAGTTTAACTTCCGAGCTATTTTTTTTTTTACTTTCTTATTTTGGGGGAAGCAAAACTTTTCATACACGCTCATTAAAACATCAATTGCAGATATTTATCACCTTCCTTCTTTCTCTCTACAAGAGTTGGTGCTTCCTCCTTATCCATGGCCAGTTTGATTAATAACCATTATATACTGCAGGGAACAAAGAGTTTATCTCCTACATTATGAATTGAAGAATGGTTGCCCACATGTGTATAACCTAAATACTTTTCATTACTTCCTCTCTCTCCACATATCCTTCCTCCAGAGATGTCTTTCCACAAGGACTTCCGGATGAGTATGCCTTTGTTGCTACTTTCAAATTCCGCAAGTCATCCAGGCGAGAAGATTGGTACATTTGGCAGATCATCGACAAATATGGCATACCACAGGTAAGGTTGCTTTTTCAGCCTGAAAGAAGTTGAGTTATTTCTTTCCAGCTTATTACACAGCACTGTTGGCCTTCTGTTTACTGTAGCACCTCGATTAACAAAACTGGGTTGTATGTACTAGCTGGGCTAGGTGCCAATATATAGGAAGGTATGACTCTCCAAAAATTAAGGAAGATTAGGAGTGGTTATTTAGAGCAGGGCTGCCAAACTCCTGGTTCATAGGTACGATGTGTCATGTGCTGGCTATGCCCACACCCAGTTTAGCGAAGGGAGGAAAGATCCCAATATGTCACATGATGCCACTGTGAGGATATGAGTTTGACACCCCTGATTTAGAACATAGAATAATAGACTTGGAAGGGATGTCGGAAGTTTTCTAGTAGTCCAACCCCTTGCTGGAGCAGGAGACCCTATACCATTTCAGACAAATGTTTATCTGGTCTCTTTTTGAAAGCCTCTAATGATGGAGGCAAGCCATTTCACTGGTTGATTGCTCTCATCATTAGGAATTTTCTCCTTAGTTCTAGATTGTTTCTCTTCTGGGTTAATTTCCATCCTTCGTTCATACTTCAGTGAGAGTCAGGGGCGGGATCTGACCGGTGTGAAATCGGTGATTTTTGCAATTTGCGATTTGCTGTGTGCTGAGCGCACGTGTGGAAGATTGTCAGCTATGCTGCCTAAACAGCTGAGCAGCAGTGCGCAGGGGTGTGCAGGGTTTGAAAAAGCACTATTTTCCTGCTTTTTCAACTGCAGCTGTGCCACGCAAAGCAGCTGAGGTTGAAAAAGCAGGAAATAAAGGTCAGGTAAGAGCCCAGGTGGGCAGGTGGGCCAAAACAGCAGCAGACATAGAACCAGTTCTATACCTGCTGCTCTTCAGAGCTACCAGTTCTACAGAGCTGGACAGAACTGGTAGAATCCCACCCCTGGTGAGAGTCCATATACCATGAAAAGCACATGGATAGTTCCATGAAGCTTTATACTGCACTTGGAATACTGTATCCAGGTTTGATCGCAAAGATGTTGAGACTCTAAAAAGACTGCAAAGAAGCACAGATCAAAAAGCGATTAGGGGATTGAAGGCTAAAATGAACAATCACAGGAACTGTATGTAAGTCTCGTCTAACAAAAAGAAGGGCCAGAGATGACAGGATAGCAGTCACAGGGGTTGTCACAGAAAAGAAGAATTTGCACCTGAAGGGCAGGAGGAGAAGTAATGAAAGGAAGTTTATTAAAGAGGGATCCAATCTAGAATGAAAGAGAACATTCCTGTCAGTCAGAACAATTAACCAGCAGAATGGCTTTTGCCTCCAGAAGTTATGGGTGATCATCACTGGAGGTGCAGAGATTTGTTCAGAATGATACATGGTCCCCTGCTTAAGCAGGGGGTTGGACTAGAAGATCTCAAAGGTCCCTTCCAACTCTGTTCTTCTGTTAAATCACCAGGACATGAATATGATTCATAACAGAATGGTTCAAAATAGAATGGTTGGGTTGGGCCTTTTTGCTCTCCAAGGACTCTACTCAATGCAGCATAACAGTTCTTAACACCAACACCATACTTTAATTACAACACACACCTTCCCTAACTACAAGTTATTGCTGTGGATCACCCCCAGCCTTCTAGGACATTGCCAGTGAAAAAATACCTTTAATATCCAACCCAGTTTAAACAAAAATCTCAAAGTCTTTAAAGTAGCACACACCCTTTCTCCAAATGTTCTTGTGCTAATTGGGATGAGGTATGGCTTTAGCATGCTTGTTCCTTTTTGTAATTGCTACTGAGCTTCCAGCAAAGGTTCTACCAGGACATTCTACCATCACCATAGCTTGCAGACATGGCAGTTGAATGAAAGACCTCACGCAAAAATTGTAATAGCTGCCAACCTGCACCCATCACCTCCGCTTCTGTGTCTGTAGGTGATTTACATTCGTGTTTCGTGCTACACACCCTTTCCTCATTCTGTCTCAGCATTGGCTGTTTGTAAGCTCGAAAGACTGGGTGGGATGAAGTTGCCTCTGGACATCAGCATGTCCTTGAGAACACCAGGGTGTGGCTCAGGTAGCACAGTTATCTGCAACAAGGACTTGGATGCTTGTGAGTAAATGTATGAGTGCTTGTCTGAGTGCAGGAAGGAAGTGCAGAGACGCATTTCTACCTGGCTGCAGGTGATTGCAGAGCTGTGGTGGTGCACAGTGGTTAGGATTCAGTACTGCAGGCTACAGCAGTTCAATTCAGTTCATTGACTCAAGGTTGACCCAGCCTTCCATCCTTCCAAGATTGGTAAAATGAGGATATAGTGTCATAATATACTGACATTATAAATCACTTAAAGATTGCTGTAAAGCAGTAAGCTGAAAATGGAAAGAATAGGGGATAAAGAATTGAAAATATATGTGAGGAAATGATTTTGATATTGAATTAATGAATTAAAATATGAAATGGAAATTTATTTGAAGATTAGTGGAGTGGATAATAATTTGATGTGACATTAAATAAGAAAGTTGAAAATGTAAGTATAATTATGTACAAATGTTGTAATCTGGAATCACGTTGCTCACGTGAAGAGATGTGTAAAAAACAAAAATAAAAAAAAACTTTTATTTAAAAAAAGAATGCTGTAAAGCACTATGAAGCGATATATAAGTCAAAGTGCTATTGCAATTGCTATGGCTTTTCGAAAACACAGGGAACAATCCATTTCCTCACAGGCTGCAAAACTAAGAAATCTTCAGGCTGGAATGAAAACTGAAAAACATTCTGCAGTAAGGAAACACCAAACCAAATCATGTTTTTCACAAAAACCAGGAGATGCCCAAAAAATCATCAGTAGTCTAGCTTAATTTAGGTTGTTTTAGATTTTTTACGTGCTAAGGTGTGAGGGGAATATTTTTATGGCCCAGGGGTTGCACTGAATGCCTGGAGCCTCTTGAAGAAGCTTCTTGGATGAATGAAATGTTAGAAAGAAAGAAAGAAAGAAAGAAAGAAAGAAAGAAAGAAAGAAAGAAAGAAAGAAAGAAAGAAAGAAAGAAAGAAAGAAAGAAAGAAAGTCCAGTTGCCTTGGGAAAAAGCAACTTTGGGAACGTCTGAAGGGTGGGTGGATAACTAAAATCTGCAAATCACATAATACATGTAGGTGAAGTTCATTGTTACTGTAGTTTCAATTAAGGCTTGCCTGTTTTAGAACTGACGCTATGGATTTCATTTAAATAGATAGATAGATAGATAGATAGATAGATAGATAGATAGATAGATAGATAGATAAGATAACTGCCACAAAAACTGGAGTGTCAGCATTCCAGCAAACCTCCATTCCAATCAATAACTCCGAGACAACCATATCTCAAAAGTACCTTTATTAGAATAGCACCTGGCACATCTGTGGAATCCCGAATCTAAAAGTTTTCAGGCTTCCCACAATTTTCCAAACTATAAATCCATCCCTCCTTGTCACATCACATGGGCCAACACAATCCATCCAAAAGTAAGATCCTTATTTCATCCTGCGCCATACTCAGTGACCTTGAACTAACAAAAGAATTTTATTTTGTCTACTTTGAGCTACTCAATTGAAATCACCCCCCTCCCACTTTCTCAGGCTATGTGGCAGCATGGAATATGGCTTCCAAAGCTGACATGGAGGAAATTTAGATGTCAGCTTACTACAGGTGCTAAGGTTGCAAAAATTTTGAATTAGATGCAAAATTGCAATTTGCCTATCTTTGGGAAGACCTCTCCTCTTCTCATAAATATCAGTATAAATGATTTAGACATTATTCATACGTGTCACCAGGATGGGAGGAAGGTGTAATAACAATAATGATGGAAAGAACTGGTATTATTTATTTATTTATTTTGATTAGTCAATCGCTTACAAGATAATAGGTATAAGTATATACATAGTTATGGATACATGAAATGGGTACATATAAGAAAAATAAAAGAAACAATAGGACAGGGACGGTAGGCACCTTGGTGCGCTTATGCATGCCCCCTACAAACCTCTCAGGAAAGGGGTGAGGTCAATAGTAGACAGTCTAAGGTTAACGTTTTTGGGGTTTGGGGAAGAAACCACAGAGTCCGGTAGAGTATTCCAGATATTGACCACTCTGTTGCTGAAGTCGTATTTCCTGCAGTCAAGTTATGCGGTTAACCCTGAGTTTGTATCTATTGTGTGTTTTTGTGTTGTTATAGTATACGACAGGGGTGGCATTCAAAAATCCCATTAACCGGTTCACTGCCAGTTGATGGGTGGGCATGGCCATGGTGGGCATGGCCTACAAGAACTTCTAGGAGGGCTGTTTTTTTTTTTACCTTCCCAAGGGCCCAGAGGCTTTCCTCGGGCCTCTGGGAGGGCAAAAATAGCCTTCCCTGGAAACAGGTCTGTTTCCATACTTCCAGTACTTCCGGTAGGGCTGTTTTTTGTCTTCTCAAGGATTTGGAGACTTCCTTCAGGACTCTGGGAGGGCAAAAATGACCTCCCCTGGGCTCTGGAGGCCCATTCGGAAGCCAGGAACAGGCCCATTTCCAGACTTCTAGAAGGCCCATTTCCTCCCCATCCCCACCCCCACCCCCGGAGCCTCCACGTGGAGCTCAATTCAGAAATCAAATGCTACAGATCCAGGTTAAGATTTGAGCGGTTCTTAGCACTCTCTGAGATTGGATGTTTTCTTACAGATATTTCATTATCCAATTATCAGTGCTAGTTTGGGTAATAAAATGTCTGTAAGAAAAGAATGAAGCTCAGAGAGCATCAAGGACCCCTCATTTCTTCCCTGAACTGCAAAGATTATCCTTTATAAGTTGAGATTTATATTAATCAAGACCACTGGGGAAATGAACAGATAATTGAAATGTTCTATCAGTGTTTTCTAGATTGTGATTTAAAAAATATATATCCAGAACTTTAGCAACACAGCCAACCTCAATTGAAGACAATCCTGGCTTGCTGGAAGGAATTCATTTGAAAAACTTATGAGTGTGACAGGTGGTTAGCGTGGCCAGTGATTCTTAGTTTGCTCCAATCAAATTGATGCTGCTTAGTGTCAGTGTGGGTAGAAATTAGGGATTTGCGACTGTGGTGTTTGACTGCCAACTGGTGTTCATGGATTCTAGTTTTCAACTGACGTGATTTGTGTCTCATGTAGAATTGTTTGCAATGGTTACAGTTTGTTTTGTAAATTACATTTTTTCTTTCATCCTTCTGTATCTTGTCTTTGGTTTGGGATAATTACCAGTGAAGTATGGGTGTGGGTTTGTGGGCTATTGATATTTCTAGAGATTATCACTCTTCAATATCTTTATACTTCATAGAAAACCTCTATCTCATCTGAACATTTCTTTATTAGAACTGACAGTTCACCATCCTGCTTCTTCTTGACTTTTGTGTCTAGCATGTTGATCGTATATAGTAATGAACCAAGAATAAAGAATTTGCAGAATCAGGGATACCCCCAGAACTTTCTAAAGCCATCAACTGTCTGGTCCTCCAAGACTGTTAAATTTGATTTACTGCTGTACTAAACCTAGGGTCTTCCATAATTCCTCACAATTGGTTATGCCAGTTGAGTTTTTGTGGTCCAAAACATCTGGGACACATAGAAATAGATTCCATGTTCGATGAACTTTGTTCTTACCCTCTTCTCATGATTGATAGCTCCTTTGTTGGATATTTGTTCCATAAAGAATCATGTCCTTACAGTGTTATGTCTGTTTTCAAAGGTTTCTATCCGGTTGGATGGGGAGAACAAAGCACTGGAGTACAACGCAATTGGACTCACCAGAGATGCTGTGAGAGTCGTTTTCAGAAACGGACGTGTCAATGACCTGTTTGATCGTAACTGGCATAAGATTGCACTCAGCATCCAGTCCCAGACGGTCTCCTTGTACATCGATTGCAAACTGGTCCAGACATTACCGATTGAAGACAGAGAAAATATTGACATTCAAGGGAAAACGGTGATCGGCAAACGCCTTTATGACAGTGTGCCAATTGATGTAAGTACCAAGGAAAAAGCTCATCCCCCCCAAAAAGTGGGATCAGTTCTGCCACCAATCATATTTCTTTTTTAAAAAAGTTTTTTATTTTAACAACAAAACAACATAGACATACCGCATAAAACATAAAAACATCATCCTTCTTCATATTTCCTTTTTTAAACAAGTTTTATTCAATATTTCCAAAACAACATAAAAAAAGCTCTTTTCAGCGTACAACATAATTCCGAGTCACCACTTTTACATGCAAATATGACAGTAATTATATATTCATTTTTACATTCAACATTCTGTCTTGTCCATTTTTAACTTAATTCTATTATTACTTCTCCATTTCAACTTTTACATAAGAAAAGAAACAAACACATTAATTCTGTTAAGTGATATTACTTTCATTCTAAGCATCTTTTCAATTCATTTCAATTTCTTTAAGATATATTTTTAAAACATTAACATTTCTCTTAAATATGGTCTTTTCCAAAGTACTCTTTTCTCATTTTACCTCTCAACTTTTATATAAGAAAAGGAATAGGCAAGTTAATGCTATTCATTAATTTTACTCTCATTCTAAACATCTTCTCAATTCATTTCAATTTATTTCAAATGTATTTCTTAAGCCTTTAACGTTTCTTTTAAGCGATGCCTGTTCCAAAGCACTCTTTTCTCATTCAAATCACAAATAGTTTCCGTATCTTCATGCTTATTCCCTTTTAATTCTTTTTTATCTTGTCAAATTTGCAATTCCATCGCATATTTTTTTTTTTCCTAAGGTCTAGATTAATACAAGTTTTTCACATAAAACAAAACATAAATTTCCCTTCCCATTTTACTAGTTTGGGGTGTCACCTCAAGTGGTTTAAGTATGCCTTAATTCCCTCATCTGTAATTCCCAATTAAACATCTATTTTACTTAGTTATAGTAATAATCAGTCCCTAGAAAAACACACTACTTTACACTGTACTTTTCAGTCAGATTCCGCAATGTATTTTCTCCCTTTATTTCCATAAAATTTTATTTATGCTATAAAAAAAAGAAAGAAAGAAAGAAACAATTAATCCATTTTGTTTGGTCACTGATATTAATCTTATTTTTAAACCTCCTTACAATTTATTTCAATCATTTCAATATATATAATAAGTAATCTTCTTAATTCTACATGGATACAACACACAAGGAGAGAGGACATGCCCTCTAATGGCTGCCTTTATATAAATAGCTCTTAAAGGGATAGAATCCATCCCCAGCCTTAAAGGGAAATACCCATGCTATGCTGATTCATTCCTATTGCATCAGCCACATCTGGTCAGCTTCACTGCTGGTTGGCTTTTAAATCCCAAGACCTTAACATGTCATTCCATTACAAATTTTCAAGAACTGTGTGGCACTAAAATATCTTCAGTTAAGTATAGATGTCAACTCTGAAACTGGCCTGACTGAGGCCATCTTGGAGGCTTCAGCTTTGCCACAATGGTGATACGGGATAGTGAGGGAGGGAATAGAGATAGCTGGGGTTTTGTAGCTAAAACAAAATAGTTTCCCCTGAGAACCAAGGACATTCCCACAGGTGGCTGAAAAGATGAAGAGTGCAGTTTCCAAACAACCAGACAGAACTTTGATGGGACTTCATCTTATTGTTTGGGAAAGGGGGAAAAACTTTTATTTTTAATTAGGTGAAAACCACGGGACCTTTAGAGTCAGGTTTCACTAACCTGTGCCAATATGATATACCCAATAAACCTGTTCTTCGAGGAAACTGCTTCCCTCAGAGTTCTGTTTGCTATGGGCATATTACTTGGAACCCTGACAATAGAATAATAACAGATTTAATATTTCATGATTAAGGGAGACATGATAGCAGTGTTCCAATATTTGAGGGGCTTCTAAAAGAGGAGGGGAGGGGGTCAATCTATTTTCCAAAGCACCAAAAGGCAAGATAAGAAACAATGGATAGAAACTTATTAAGGGGAGAAACAACTTAGAACTAAGGAAATTCATCTGGACAGTGAGAATCATTAATAAGTGGAATGACTTGCCTCCAAAAGTTATGGGTGCTCATTCACTGGAGGTTTTTAAGAAGAGATTGAGCAATCATTTGCCTGAAATAATACAGGTCTCCTGCTTGAGCAGGGGTTGGAAGAGAAGACCTCTAAGGTCCCTTCCAACTCTGTTATTCTATGTACTATTTAGCAGTCACCACAGACAGGAACATGAAAATAGTTTCCTTTCTATTTTTATTTTGTGCATTTATTGTATTCAATGTTTATGCCATCTATTTCCCCTACAAAGTTATTCTGGATGACTGACACGTTAAAAAAATACAAATAAAAGTAATAAAAATATTAGATATTAAAACAACACCGTTTAAAATATTATTATAAACCGAACTGAAACCAAAATTATTGGCAGTTCTCTGAAGACAAATCTTCTTTCTACCATCTTTAGCATATGTGATTTCTAGACTTTGAAATTTGATAAGCAGCCCTATTGCTCATGAAATGGAACAGAGCTTTTAAATCTTGCTAGAAATTTCTGAATTCTGACACCCATTCTAAAATCATCAAAATAAATAAAAGCAACACACCAGAGATGGAAAGAATGGTGAAATGTTTAATCTATTGTTGGTTTTCCTATCCTGAGGTGGATTTTAGAAACTAGAATTATTCAGGGAAGGACTTTGAGGCTTAGACTTCTAGATTTCTTAGACAGAAATGTTCACAATTTCATGTCCTCAGTCTGATTAACCAGTTTCTAAAGTATCTCACATCACTTTTTTTTTTTTGCCTTTTTACATTTCTTGTTCCAAACTTTCTGGGCCTGTAAATGTTTACACATTCTTCCATTGTTATTATAAGGGCAAATGACACTATGAGGACTGGCATTATGCCAGCAGATAGTCTTGTGGGCGCATTATTTTGCTGCAAAATCAGTTCACAAATGAACTGACACAATTTCTTTTTTCTTTTAGTTTGACCTTCAGCGGATGGTTATTTATTGTGATTCACGACATGCCGAGCTTGAAACCTGCTGTGATATTCGTTCTGGACCTGTAAGTTTAAAATGTAGTCCTGCTTTGCAAATGTGCTTTTGGACATAGCATGTAACAATGGCTCCTTGTTATACCTTCCAGCTGAAAGGCTATATTTGATTGAGATACATGAACACACTAACCACCATTCCAAACACCACACCAAAATATAGGTAGTCTTCAACTTACAAGTATGGCTTGTTTTGGAATTTCCATTGTAACTCACTGTGGCTATAAGTCAAATCAGATTCAATTTTATAACCATTTTTACAGCAGTTCTTAAGTGAATCCAGCCACCCTGCATGGATTTTATTGCAATTTTAAAAAGTCACAAATCATCAATTGGCAAACTTTATGGGAGAGAAACAAAAAAAAAAAGATAACATTGGCCACATCGTATAAGGAAAACCTATATAAAATGTTTTATAGGTGGCATCTTCCTCCAGCAAAATTGTCTAAAATGTTTCAAAATATATCACCTAACTGCTGGAAATGTACTAAAGAATATGGTTCATATTATCACATATAGTGGAGATGTAGAAAAACCCAGGAATTTTGGCAGAGAATTCAGAGGTGGCTTGAGGAGAAGGTAGGGTAAAGGTAAAGTGGAATAAAAACCAGATTTTTCTTCTTGTTGGAATTATAACAGAAAAATACAATAAAGAAGAGATCTATTTAATGATATGTGTGATTATGGCAGCAAGACTAACTTTTGCTTAAAAATGGAAAGATAAAGAAATTACTGATGAAAATGACCTAATAAAGATATATATGGACGTGCGCTGAGATGGATAAACTGACTTTAGAGATGAAAGATAAAGAAGAGATAGAATACTATAAAGTATGAGACAAATTTTATCAATGGTGGGGGAAAAGGAAAGAGCTAGAATTAAAAGAGAATAGGGTTGGCAGAACGGATGACTTGAATTGGAAACTATTGCATAAATGTACAGATGTATAAATGTAGATTTGTATATAAAATATGTATTCTATGCCATAATATGTATGACAAACAGGATTGTTGGGATGATCACACTATGTCCAATGTTTTTAATAATTTATTTAATAAAATTTTGTTTTAAAAGAAGTCACAAATCATGACTACAGGACATTGCAACCAGTTGTAAATGTGAGATGGTTGCCAAACATCCAAATACTCATCACATGACTATGTGGGTGCAGCAACAATTGTTAACGCAAATACATGTCATGGGTCACTTTTTCTGGGGCTGTCATAACTTTGAGCTGTTGTGAAACAAAAGGTTGTAAGTTGAGGCCTACCCTGTGTTAATTTTAATAATGAAGATTATATATAGTTCAATGTTGATATTTGTGGGTTCTTAGCATTCTTTGAACTTGCTTGTCTCGTTTCAGGCATTTCATTACAAGCTAAGCAATGAATCATCAGTGCATGGGAGAGTAAAGTTGGCAAATGTTCTTTCCTTGTGCTCTGATTTTATTACTCAGCCTGGTGATGAAATGTTTGCAAAATCTTCAAAATCTTCATTCAAAATATTCATGCGGTCATGGTACAAATTCAGAATATCCCAATGAGACTGAGATATAATCATCTTCGATGGTCTCTCTGTTGCCTCCAGAATCTTCTTGGAGCTTCATTTATACTGTTAAAATAAACAAAACAGATTTTTTTATTACTTCTTCCCCTTTTCTTCTCCTTGTTCCTTATTCCTCCCTTTTCTGTGGCATTGGTATGGTGAAAAGTTCAACCACCAAACTTTAGAGAAGAGCAATTTTTGCAGGATCACCCTAAGACGTAGTCTGTGATGACCTGGGGCATGGCACAAAGGCAACACAGTCAGATAATCAGTAGGAGTCCCTTTATTAGCTCCAACTTTGCCCCCAGTGTCCTGGTTACTTTCTGGGCTAGAGAAAAAACTCTCGCAGCAACAGCCGTTGGTTGCAGAGAATCAAGTCCAAAATGTGGTCAACAAAAACTGTAACTATAAGTGCAATCAAGGCAAAATGAGGTAATTAATCCGGCAGGGCAGGAGAAGGAATTCCAGACGTGAAAGAATGGCAGTAATTCAACCTGGTTGGGAGATTGCCAGGAACGCAGATAACCAAAGTCAACACAAGATAAACTCAGGTTTGTTCCCAGAAGACGCTGCACTCAGCATGCATCTCTTTTAAACTCTCATTCCTAGGTGTCGCTAATGAAGAGAATCAGGGCCCTTTCCTTCCCCGTAAGCCGTGCAACCCAAGTTGCTCTCTTCTCCGTTCCCCTCTGCGTGCCCTAGGATGAAGAGGGGGTGGGCCTGGGTCCTCCACTGAACTCCCGCTCCCTTGTTCTATCTCTCCCCTGCTCTATCCAGCCAGACTTTGCCCTCCCCAGTTTTCTCCACAGCCAATGGAGCCACACTCTCACTCCCTGTCAGGTGTTCGTCTTCCTCCTCAGATTCAGACTCTGACAGGGAAATGACATAGTCTCTATGCAAGAATCAGTACAGCAGTAGAACATCATTTCTGGCAATCTAGAGCTGATTTGGTTCAAAATATAGCATTTCTAATCCTGTGACTGAATCAGTAGTGGTGTTTGCATGATTGACACATTCTGTTTAATGCACAGCTATCCTAGTCATGAGGGACACAGTGGCTCACTGGCCAAGACACTGAGCTTGTCGATTAGAAAGATCAGCAGTTTGTCGGTTCGAATCCCTAGTGCCACATAATGGAGTGAGCTCCTGTTACTTGTCCCAGCTTCTGCCAACCTAGCAGTTTGAAAGCATGTAAAAATGCAAGTAGAAAAATAGATTTCACTTTGGTGGAAAGGTAACAGCGTTCCATGCACCTTCGGCGTTTAGTCATGCCAGTCACTTGACCACGGAGACGTCCTTGGACAACGCTGGTTCTTTGGCTTTGTAATGGAGATGAGCATCGCCCCCTAGAGCCAGAAACGACTAGCATGTATGTGTGAGGGGAACCTTTGCCTTTACCTTACAATAAAACTACTACCTTGAAAGTGTCTTGGAGCCAACTAAGCAAGGCGAACCTTTATCTTTACCTATCCTAGTCATGAAAACCCTACCACTAAAGAAGCTTTGAAGATAGCTTTGCATCATTCTGAGGTCATTCAGCATCAATATTGTGCAATATTGGAATCAATAGGAGTACATGTACTCCTTGACTTACAACTATTTGTTTAGTGACCGTACAAAGTTACAACAGCATTGACTTACGACCGTTTTTCACATTTACAACTATTGTAGCATTCCCCACAGTCACGTGATCAAAATTAGGACTCTTGGCAACTGACTCTTATTTATGATGGTTGCAGTGTCCTGGGGTCATGTGATCCCCTTTTGCAACCTTCTGATAAGCAAAGTCAATGCTGTGTTACGGCATCCACAACTGCAGTTTTTCGCTTAACGGTTGCGGCAAGGAAGGTCGTAAAATGGGGTAAAACTCACTTATCAACTGCCTCACTTAACAACAGATATGTTGGGCACAATTGTGGTCGTACATCAAGGACTATCTGTGGTGCCAAATATTATCCCGATATAAATTGCTGATAAAAGGGAACTATTTCTTTTTCATGAAAAACATGCCCATACCCATCTTGTCTTTTTAAAAAATCCTATTTAAATGCTATTTATGCGGTGTTGCTATTGTTTGTGTGTGTGTGGTTTTTTTTTTTTACTGACGGAGTGTCAAGTGACCCTGGTTACAGATGTTCCCCCTCCTGTAATTCCACCAACGGATGGAAATGAGTACATTGGACCTACCAAGACAGTCAACTGTTCCTGTCCTCCAGGAGAAAAGGTTTGTATTTGAATTCACCCTGTTATAAATAAGAGCCACTAGACTCAAGAGAATTGGATCTAAGGCAATGGTCCCCAACCTTTTTTGTACCAGGGACCAGTTTCATGCAGAAACACTTTTTCAAGGACCGGGTAGGGGTGTGAAGGTTCCAATAACAAAAACCTTAATCAATGCTGGGTGTTTTGTCCCCATGTGGTGGCGCAGTTTTGATGGTTTCATGGCTTCATCGTTGTCTCGTCTACCCTTTCCAAAAAAACTCTCCAGTGAACTCTGTTTCTGGCTCATTTTGTGAGGGCTAGCTTACATTGCTGATGCAGGATAAATACGTGCCAAAAAGTCAAGCGCGGAAGTGGTTGTCTTTCAAAATAAGACACCTGGAAGCAAAAACATATTTTTATGTATATTTTAATCACAATTATTCATTCTTTGCGGACCGGTACAAAATGATCCATGGACCGGTACCGGTCTGGGGCCCGGTGGTTCGGGAACCCCTGATCTAAGGGATATTCCTTGGGTTGTGGTTAATGAAAGCTCAGCATATCATAACAGGAATGGACAACCGGTAGGCAGGGTTGGGCTGATACCGGTTTGCCCTGGTTTGCACGACCTGGTAGTTAATTTTATGGCCGGTTTGGCAAACTGGCAAATCCCACCCCTGGTTAGCCCATCCCAACCCCACCTCACCCCTCCCAGGAGTCCCCACATGGCCTGTTTTATATCCCAGGTAAGTACAGGGCCCACGTGGAGGCTTGGGTGTGTGTGTGTAAGAAATGGACCTCCTGAAGGCTCCAGAAGGCCAGAAATGGGCCTGTTTCTGCCTTCCAGAGAGCCTCTGGAGCCTGGGGAGGCTGTTTTCACCTTCCTGGAGGCTCAAGAAAAGCCTCTGGAGCCCAGGGAGGGCAAAAAATGGGCCTCCCAGAAGTTCCAGAAGGCCAAAAATGCCCCCCTTCCCTGCCATGGTGCAGGAGGCCGACCAGGCTATGCACACCATGGCCACACCCACCCTGCAACTGGGCAGAGAACCCATTGCTAAAAATTTTGAAGCTCACCCCTGCCTGTAAGCCTGGAATTGCACATGGCCCCTTACTCACTTTGGGGAGGGGAGTCTTTTTCTCATGATTCTAAAAGCTGCAGGCATAGATTTGTGGTGCTTTTGACATGGGAAGCTAATGAAAACTCCAGTGTAAGCCCTAAAACAGGCATAGAACTATCATGAATTAAACCACAGGAAATCATTTTTAACATCCTTGCTTCATAAGGAACCACCCCTACTCCTCCTCAGAACGTATGTATGGCCACCAAAGATTGTCCACTTCTGTCCTGCAAGAAAGGAAAGGAAGATAAGAGAATAAAGGAAGATTTAAGTAGGTCTACAATTTCTGGTCTCATTAAAATCTGGATGACAGTTTGATGTCACTAAGGTATGCTGCACAGACACACTGCTTCCATGCAGTGTTCATCTGGAATGGTATATGAGGAAAAATCTTGAGAAATGAATCAAAGAGATGCAACAGATAAGAGTTATAGCCTACAGCTGCATAACAGATGGATAAAGAAGTTCAGAAGGGACTAACTTCCCTTACTTCTCAGGCTGTAAAGGAAATGGTGGAAGAGTTATACTTTCAGACCTGCAAGACTCTATGAATGTTTTCTCACAATAAAATAGCCCACCTAATCTGTTCCCTTATCTGGTATACCTGGGAAAGGTGGGTCCATTCTGTAAGTCTTATAAATGCAAATTTCCTGCTGTTTGCTTGGTGTCCTGAAAAGTTAGCAGCCATGGTGACTCAGTGGTTAGAATGCAGTATTGCAGACTAACTCTGCCCTTAGTCAGGAGTTCGATTCTGATGGGTTCAAGGTTGACTCAGCCTTTCATCCTTCTGAGGTTGATAAAATTGTCAGAGTGTTTGCAGTGTGACTACCATTATGAGACAACCCAGGAGCAAAATGCAGCACACAGAGACTTAGACATTTAACAGTGGTTTATGTACAAGACATATACAGAAATATACATGGTAGGAAAAATACTTTACAAGCAATCAACCCTCTTCTTAACTCTACACAGAGAACTCTGCAATGGATACTGGACACAAGGAGAGAGAACATGCCCATTAATGGCTGCCTTATATATCTGTAGACCCTTTCTTAGTCTTCGAAAGGCAATACCAATGCTGATTCAATTACATCTGCCTCATATTGCATCAGCTTCACTGCTGGTTGATTCTTAAATGCTAAGACCTTAACAAAAATGAAGACCCAGATTGTTGAGGGCAATATGCTGATGTTGTAAGCTATCCAGAGAAAAAGCATTATGGAGTGTATATAAGTCTAAGTATTATTGCTATTGCTATCCCTTTTGAGCATCTTTCTTCCCCTGTTGTGCAGCTGTGGGCCACATCCTCCCTTATCCTATCATTCCCTAGACAACATCTCTTCCATCTGTTACTCAAGGTCTTCCTCACATGACTACATCATCTGAATTTTACAGCTGAAATATGGCAGCCTCCATTGAAACCCCTGTGATTTTTTTTCAGTCCCATGTAGTTGTTTCAGAAACTGCTTTCAGCAATTATTGCAGATGTGCAGACTGCTCACAAAGACCCACTAACTCAAGATTCATAACATGTGAGATGCAAGGATGAATTTTGCTATTAAACAGTCTCCATTTTTCACTTTAGGGGGAGAGAGGCCTTCCAGGGTTTGAAGGATTGACAGGACAAAAGGTTAGTGTTGTCCAAGGAATAAAACATTTTCTTTTAAATGAAACATAAGCTGCATACACTTTCTTAAGGATTTCTTCTTCTTTTCAATCTACTCTCTACTGTTTTGTTTTGTTTTTTGCAGCCTTAAATAAAGCAGCTGTATTTTTTTTAATTGTGGCACTTTAATTAACAAGGCTTTCACAGAAAGGCATGAGAAATTGTTAAAAGGAAAAAAAAAATGCCTCTTATCTTTTAATAGCCATCATCTTAACAATGGCTGGAACGCAAGATGATTTGAAAAATGCTAAATCACAGCCAACTTAATAGAATGAAATACAATTATTGAACAAGATGCCTGCGTGAGAAATCAACCTTAACAACTCATTCCATTTGGAGTGTCCCACAGCATCTCTAAAACACAGCCAGATACAATGCAGATTCCTGTTTAACACTCAAAAGAGACCTGCCTACACAATTGATCTGATGGGTGGAGTGGTTTGTTTGACATTGGCATTGTATTAAAGGCGTCTATTTTTTATTTTCTTCTTTTAACATTTTTTCACCCATGATTTACGTTTGCACACAGTGTAATGGCTGGATGATAATATTTTCCATTACTATCTTACTATCTTTGCAGATGGCATCTGTAAACACTTTAGTTATGCTGCTGTCTTAGTTTATTAGAATTTAGGCCATTGGGCACTTAGAACAAGACAGTACAGTAAGACCAAGGATCAGATACATTGTAGTTTTATTTATTCTAATTTATTCGTAAGGTTTGTGGATGCATATTTTCTGACTAACGCTGTAGCTCTGGAAAGAGCAGATACCATTTCAACATTTGCAGGAAAGCAATATTCTTGGCTTCAGGTCCTGGCTATGCCATATTTTCTCCTCCTCCTCATTCCTCTCCCCCTCTTCCTCCTGTCCATAAATCCCACTACATTTCAGCACTGATGGTGTTTCCTAGTTGGGTAATGAAATGGCATAAGAAAACAACCAAGCTCAAAGAGCCCCAGCAAACCTCCATTACAATCAGTAACTCTGAGACAAACATCGCTCAAAAATACCTTTATTAGAATAGCACCTGGCACATCTGTGGAATCCCGAATCTGAAAGTTTTTGGACTTCCTACAATTCCCAAACTGTAATTGATCCTCCCTTGGCCATCATCACATTTCCCAATCACGATCCATCCAAAAGTAAGACCCTTTTTTCATCCTGTACTATACCCAATGACCTTGAACTAACAACAGAATTTTATTTTGTCTACTTAGAGCTACTCAATTGAATCCACCCCCCTCCCACTTGTGGCCACGTGGAATATGACTTCCAAAACTGACACCAAGGACCCAATAGTCATTGTTGTTGTCCTCCTCCTCCCCCCTCCTCCTCCCCCTCCTCCTCCTCCTCCTGTCCACAAATCCCACTACATTTCAGTATTGATGGTGTTTCATAGTTGGATAATGAAATATCACAAGAAAAGAACCAAGTTGAAAGAGCACCAACAATGACCCCATAGTTTTCTCCTCCCCCTCCTCCTCCCTCCTCCTCCCTCCCTCCTTCCTTCCTTCCTTCCTTCCTTCCTTCCTTCCTTCCTTCCTTCCTTCCTTCCTTCCTTCCTTC
>NW_020769330.1:16462051-16507115 GCF_900518735.1 Pseudonaja textilis | reverse complement strand
GCAGTGAGAACAATAAACCAATGGGAAAAAGCTTGCTTCAGAAGTTGTGAGTGCTTCATCACTGGAGGTTTCTAAGAAGAGACTGGATAGCCACTTGTCTGAAATGGTATATAGAATCTTCTGCTTGAGCAGCAGAGGTGGTATTCAGCAGGTTCTGACCAGTTCTGGAGAACCGGTAGTGGAAATTTTGAGTAGTTCAGAGAACTGGCAAACACCACCTCTGACTGGAGATTTTACAGTATCCTTCCCCTGCCATGCCCACCAAGCCATGGCCACAGAACAGGTAGTAAAAAAAAAATTGAACCCCACCACTGCCTAAAAGACTTCCAAGGTCTCTTCTAACTCTATTATTCTATTACGAGAACTGGCAGGGCAAGCTACCTAGTTGAGTAATGAAATGTCTGCAAGCAAACAACCAAGTTCAGGGAGCATGAAGAATACATTCAGGTGGATTTTGTCCTCATTTTTTTTTTTAAAAAAAAGAAACTGTAGGCCCGTGTATTAGTAGATCTCTTCATTAAGAAAGAAATTGCAAATGGTTATTTATAAACTAGTCCCTGAACCCTTTTGAGTTTGGAAATTAACATGACGGTACATTACTCCAACAGCATTTACCAAATAATTAATTCACTGCTTAATTCCTGTAATTTGGAACGAAGGATATACCGTCTTTGAGATCACAAATTAATGTGGCTAGATTTGTCCTCCTTATTATTCAGATTCTCTCGCTTTTTAGCCAATGCTATTTCTAGATATTATCATGATTCCCCATTAACTTTGCTGTCATAATCTATATTATTTTAGGGTTCCATTGGTGCAGCTGGCATCCCAGGGAGAGATGGAGTCAAAGGAGAAATGGTAAGGTTTTATTTTCTCCTCTCTTTTTAATCCTCTTTCCCTTGCAGCATAAAGCCAGGTGTTTGGATCAATCTTCATTGAAAGGAACATGTCTAGGAGATTAATATTGTGTTGGCTCCAAATGTAAGAAAACAAATAAAAATCAGGTTATTAACCTTAACAATCCTATCTTTGGGCCAAGGGAGCAAACAGACTTCTTATAGATTATCTGCTCTGTGAAGCTCTGAGGAGGAATTTCAATTGTCATCCATTAAAATGCCGTGTTGTAACTAGAGATTTCACAGGAGCAGTTGAGCAAAACAGTTGAACAAAACACAGCTATTTATTTCTCTGCAAACAAAAGTTTGCCAGCTGAAATTTGATGGGTGGAAACAGAGGGATCTGAAAACAATAATTATCCACTTCTGGGTCTACAAGTATGCAAACAATCTTCTTCAGCAACAGTACATTTTTTAAAGGTAAATGTTCCCCCTGTCCAGTAGGGTCCAATTCTAAGACACTATCTCTGTTTCTTAGCCAAGGGAGCCAGCTTTGCCTGAAGATGTTTCCATGTTCATGTGGTCAACATGTCTATACACCAAGGGGCATGGAACATCTTCCTACCAAAGTGGTGTTTATTTATCTATTCACATTTGCATGCTTTAAAACTGCTGGGTTGGCAGCAGCTGTGGCAAGTAATGGGAGCCCACACCATTGCATGATGCTAGGGTCTCAAATTGCCAACCTTCCAGTTGACAAGCACAGCATCTTAGCAATATCAATAGCGTTTAGACTTATATACAGCTTCACAGTGTTTTACAGCCCTCTCTAGGTGGTTTAAAGAGTCAACATCTTGCCCCCAACAATCTGGGTCCTATTTTTACTGAACTCGGAAGGATGGAAGGTTGAGTCAACCTTGAGCCAGAATCAAACTGCTGGCAGTCAGCAGAATTAGCCTGCAATACTGCATTCTAATCACTGTGCAACCATGGCTCTTAGCCAGTAAAGTATCAAAAAGCTTTGGAGTAATGAAGTCAGTGAATCCTCTTTCCCTGGGATGTAGACTTCCATATTCCAAGATGTGGCTTGATGTAATGGTATGTGAGAACAACCTTGGGAGGCAGGATGAAGACTGACAAAGTTAGTTTCGTTTTTCAGAAATGAAGAAGGATGAGAAGCAAAATGTTTTCAAAAAACAAACAAACAAGGAAGTCCAGTTGCCTTTTGAAAAAGCACCTTTGAGACAACCATACCTGGATGACTGAGAATCTCCACAAACAAAAGTGGTGAAGTTCTCTCTTCCAGAAATTTTGGAGTAATTGTGTGAAAACTTTGCATTTCTCTCACCAGAAGCATCACTTTTGGTTTCATAGATCAACCAGTTTATGAGTTTTCAGTATGCTCTGATTCCTAAGGTGTCCACAGCAAGTCTTTGCAATGAATATTATTTTGCCTTCTCTTTTAGGGAGAACCTGGTCTTCCTGGAGTAACTGGTCTTCCTGGACCATCTGGCCCAAAGGTATATGAATATATTTAAACAATGTCAAGAAAAAGATTCACAGGGCCTTCAAGAAAAGTTTAGCTGTTTGGGATTTAATACTGAAGGTGGTTTCCAGTTTAAATATGTCAGAGGTCTCAAATATACTCAGTTCCTGGTCAAGAGAGACTCCTAATTCCTTACATAACAGTTTGTCAAAAATCTGATTCACTGGGAAATTTAGTATCTTTGATGATATATTGAATGTAAAGAGCATGTATTGAGGCAGGGGTGGGCTGCTGGGGGCTCTCAGAGGTTCAATAACCTCAGAAAGACAAGCAGCAAGGGAAAGCTCTTAATAGGCTTAATTGAACTTCTGGGCATTCAGCCAAGAGCATTTCACACCTCATAAAAGTGTTCCAAGCTAGATAAACAATTCACTTGTGGTGGAGAGTCATTGAGAAAATCAGATAACATAGCCACTGGCCTCCGAGGGGATTAATTCCCAAATAATAAGAATCATGTAACTCACCAGAAACTCCACTAAGACTCCAAAATCCCTCTCACAGTCACTGCTATTAAGCCTGGTTTCACCCAGTCTTTTATTTAAGTATTAAATGCATGAAATAATAAACAACTTTTGGGCATATATCTTTTTTAGGTAATTAGGGCAAAGAAATGATGTCAAGTTGTCCACACCCACCCAGTCACATGACCACCCAGCTGCACCCACCCAGCCAGTCCTTAGGGCAGAGAGCCCCTTGCTAAAAAATTTGAAACCCACCCCTTTCGATAGTCCCTTTTTCCCCATTAATTACTATTATTTTTCCAAATAGCTTCAAAGTAATATTTACTTATTTCCACTCTAATAAAGTAGTACTACGGCTATACAAAATTGTCAGCATATTTTCCCTTATTCCCTTACTTTCTTAGTCAGCTTTTATACTAATATGATGGCTCATTTATTAAGCCAATACTTGACTCTACTGAGAATTTTGTGTTTGATTTTTAAAAATACAAGTAATAGCTTGTCTGGCTAAAAATGTATTTGAGTCATAGAAGATTAATAGCGATACTAATTTTGATTTGTAATCTCCTTTGTATTTAAGTTTCTGGAGTATTTTTTTTTTACAGTTTCAGCAAAGTATCTGCCAGAGTTAGTATTTAATGTTTTTGCAATCTAAATAAGTCAATACAAGCTTTATCCTGTGTTTCTTATCAAGTTTTCATTCAGGGAGTTATAGGCCACTTATCATGATCTCCAGACCAAAACCACACTTTCACCTTGTTCTCTAGGATGGAAAATGTAAGACATGGAAATGTATTTACCTTAAAGGACAACTAATTTGGAAATTCTTAAAAAAATATAACACAAATGGGCAATAGATCCAATTTGGGAATCAGATATGTAAGCAATTTTCCACAACACTCTTTCTATCTTTCATATCTTAACTTCTTTGGATTCACTAAATTTATATCTTCCACATTCTTTCCTTCCATATAAATGGCCACACAGAAACCACTGTTCCTGGCCAATATGTATATGGTTGAAACCTTAGTGATCTTATGGATATATCATGTGGTAGATGTTGTTATTGTCAAACATTAGTATTGCTTTCTTCCAGGATATCTTTCTGAAGCATCCCTCTGGATGTATCTCTAGATTTGGGCAGCTGATAAGTTTGAATGAATGAGTTAATGGATGGATGGATGGATGAATGAATGAATATGTACATACAGTACACACATATATAAATGCATACTTTTTATGACCCACTCTTAGGCCATAGTTCTTAGATTATCTGAAGCTTCTCACTTCAGAGAAGTTCAGTTAAGTGTTTTCTTTTAGTTAAACCAAACACATTCCGCCCCTCCTGAATTTGTTGTCAGCTTAATCCAGTTAATCTATAAGCACATTGTGTGACATGCTTATGATGGGAAATGATGGGTTCATCCAGTGAATGGAATAAGTAGCTGATCATCATCAGGTGCAACATATGGACAATACCATGTTTTTTCATCTTTTTATCAATTTACCCAGAACTGCTTCATCACAAGCATAAAAATAACCACCTGGTTTTAACACTCAAGTAATTTGCTTTTCAGAAAAGCTAACAAGATGTTTACAATACTGTAGAATTACCTGTTAAAGAGGATTTACATTTGTTCATGTAAATAATCTACCATAAATTTTGATTATCTTCTCAGGCGTCATTTTCCTTTCATTTTTGCTCAGGGAGAAGAAGGACGTCCAGGTCCCCCAGGACGTCAAGGTTATGTTGGAGCACCTGTAAGTTAGGATTTGTTGTCATCATTAATTTAATATTCTAAATGAATGCAGTATAATTGTTAAAATTCAGTTGTCTGGCAAGAAGATTGTTAGAGTTTGCAGCAATCCAACCAGCGTACAAGTAAATAATTCAGCAGGATTAATTTATAGAAGAAACTTCTTTATATACAATAATATACAGTATGTTGCATGTATACCATACCCATGCAGCAGAAGTCAGAACCAAAACTCAGAATCAACAGTCATAATCACAGAAGCTATATATTCACAGAAGCACATCAACTCTTATATACGTATATAGAGCTAAGCCACACCCAGGCTCCGAGGCATCTGGCATGGCTCAAAACAGATGCTGTTTCTTAGTTACCAACCATTTCCATTGGCTGACTTGTTGTTATGGCTATTTCAGCTCATAATTTCTTATACGCTGACAAAGATACTTGATTCTCAAACCAGAAACTGAGCATTCCATATACACAGATATTTGGTTAGGTTATCAAGTTAAGGAAGGTAGAACAATTTCACTCAATAAGGTCAAAGGTAGAGCTATGCAGCCCTTCTGATTCAATTCCCATGATATGTTTTCTGATAATCCAATCCCAGAGAAGATGAAGAAGCTCCTTTAATATCCTATGAAGTTTGGAATCAAACAAAGGCAGAACAGATTTACTCAGAAGACCATTTAATTTCACAATACGAGTCATGCTTCTGAGAAGGTCAACTATGGACATAATAGTTCCTTAGGAATTTGTGTTTGAGCCAACCAATTTTGCAATCTGCAGGTAACATATTGATAGAATGAATTTGTATAGGCTGATCAATATGTACAGTAGACACATGAATTTGTCTACTACTGTGATGACCGAGGGCATGGCACAAAAGCAACACAGTCAAATAAACAATAAGAGTCCCTTTATTATCTCCAACTTTGCCCCCAATGTCCAGGTTACTTTCAGCTGGAGAAAAACTCTCCCAGGAACAGTCTTTAACTGTAGAAAATTCAGTCCAAAACAAGGTACATACAAACTGTAACTAAAAATCCAAACAAACCAAGCTGAAGTAATTAACTTGACAGGGCAGGAGGAGGAATTTCAGACTTGAAAGCACGGCAAAACTCACACAGTTGGGAAGATGCCAGGAACATAGATAAGCCATGATGATACCAGATAAATTCATGTTTGCTCCCAACAACTTGCTGTGCACAGCTTCCTCTTTTATACACTGTGTTCCCAGCTGCAGCTAAGGAAGGGAATCAGGGCCCTTTCCTCCCCCATAAGCCATGCAACTCACATTGCTCCCTTCTCTGTTCCTCCCTGCGTTCCCTAGGATGAAGAGGGGTTGGGCCTGGGTCTTCGTCTGAATTCCCTCTCCCTTGCTCTACCTCTTCCCTGCTTTGCCCAGTTGGACTGTGCTTTTCCCCAGTTTCTTCCACAGCCAATGGAGCCACACTCCCACTCCCTGTCAGCTTCCTCCGCCGAGTCAGATTCTGATAGGGGCATGACAACTACACCTTCTTTTACTGTCTTTAGAACTTTTAAGTCTGCATTAAATTTTCAGATGTCTGAGCCAGTTTGAGTATTTGCATAACCCAAATGAGCAAAATAGAAAAGGATAAGTAATTACATATGCCACATGTAAATATTCCTTGTAGACCTACCCTTTCTTCCCCATTCGTTCATCATATTCTAGACACATTGTGTAACAGTAATTTTTGTTTAATGAGGAATAAATTTACTTTTTTAGTCTTGGACTCTGAGGAATTTGTGCACATAGATTTATCCATCTGGTGAGCTGCTGTATACAATTAAGTTCACAGAGTTGGTTCATTTTGCAAGTGTACATATATTGACCTCAACAAAGCTCATATAGATCAATAATATCACTCAAATTCCATGGGTTCTCATCACATGGATTATACATCTTTTTTTCCTTTATAATGACAGCTTCTACTTGTGGAATAATGTCACTGTTCATCAGATGAGATCATGTCTTTTGTTGGAGAAGGTCAATTAGTTTTCATTAGCTTCCTTTATCTGGTTGCAAAACAGTTTACTGTTTAATTTTTTTAATATAGCTTAAAGTCAAAATATTGAGTTTGTTGATCAATGCTCCAAGACCAATTAGCATAGACATTTTAAAAAATGTTCTATAGTTTTATTTTTTATTTTATTTTTATCCTTGCTACTCTCTGAGCTTTTTGCACTGATGATACCTAGTTTGGTTTTTGAAACATCTGCAAGAAGACAACTCAAGTGCACTTCAACAATAATAGAGTCTAATATATCTTCTTTCTTCAACAGTACTCAACATTTATTACGCCACTCTGTGAACATTCCTAGCCCACCAATAGCTCATCTGGTTATCCTCAGAGGTATCGGTGTCAATATGATTCCTGTGATTTCCTACTTTCTTTCTTTTTCTTTCTTTTTTTAGGGTTTGCAAGGGGAAAGAGGAGAAAAAGGACCCCGTGGAGACAAGGTACAAATAATTGGTCAAATAATAAGACATGAATATGAGTACAAGTTTGGAACAGACTTGGCTCTTGACAAACATTCCATGTTAAATATGCTATACTTAGGACAATACATTTCCCTGGAAGTGTTCTAACCCAAACCCTTTTCCAATAAAATAAACATGAATCAAAGGGAACAGAAACCTTTTAATGATTTTTACGAATCCCCGGTTAAAAGGCTGCTGCAAACTAATTAACTTTGATCAGCACAAACCTCACCAAAACTGTGCGAGGCTGCCAAGAATAACAGATAAGGTTACCTAGAGATATTTTACAACACAAGAGTCTTCAAATACCAACTTAAAATGCTGCAATGTCCATGAGGCTCGAGTTTCAAAACATCTTTGTTTCCTACAAAGAACGTCTGAGTCACAGCTGGCTTTTATCTTCTTGAAGGAGAGGCCATTACCTTGCAGCCTTACTCCCGAGTCGCCCATGCTGCTGCAGCTGCTCTTTCCTGTGAGCAGCCCTGCGTGCATGCACACTTGGCACAGTCTCCTCAGGAACCTCCTCATCGCTGCTGCCAGCCCCCACAATCTCTGAAGGCAGCAGTCCATTCCCTAATGGTCCTGGTCCCTCATCTGAGTCTTCGTTCTCCTCAGCTGTCCACACCTGTTGCCGACTAACCACAACAGGAAGTCCACTTGAGTTAGATCATTTTAGATATAATATAATATATTCTATGCAGGCTGCATACATGTAATTCACCCTTGTCATTGACCAAACATGGTCTGCATAAAGATATGAATTCATTATTTGAATGTATCAAATTTATTGAAGAATTAATCCACTGCCTTTTAGATGTTCTCAATCTTAGCACTGAAGCAAACATCATCTTCATTTAATGACCCCATAATCCCTTGCGGGGTGGAGTCTGGGAAACTGAACGGAGCTAGCAGAGTGTTTTAATGGCCAGATGCCCTTCCTGTCACCAATGAGGAGTTTTGTTCAGCATTCTCAGTGTGCCCAGAGAGAGAAATATCTGCCTCTGCCTAGGATCAAACTCACAGTCTCCTGATTGTGAGGCGAGAGCTCCACCTCTGGGCCACCGCACCACTCGTCAGCAATGAAGCAAACAAGCTTAGGAAATTCTGGATTTAATTTTAGAAACACTATATAGGGAATAGACTGGAGATATAAAATATTGTCCAAAGGTAGGCTGGTAATTGGGTGTCCTGCTGGCCAAAAGAGAAGAAAACAGTCAAAACCAGGAACGCAATTCAGTGCAGGTTGGAGTTCAGAATCAATGCTGGAAATCAAACAATAAATGCTTTTTTTAAAAAAGCTAGGACAGGGGTTAGCAACCTTTGGCTCTGGAGCCGCATGTGGCTCTTTCATCCCTCTGCTGCAGCTCCCTGTCGCTGGTTGGCTCCACAATTGATAGGGCTTTTGGTTAGGACAGGTAGAGGAAAAAGGACACCGTGCTAGGAGGAGACTCTATGGTGGGGGAACCGGACTTCCGATCCGGCTCCAGAATTGAACAGGGGGCTTCCAGTGTGGCTCTTTGAATGCTTAAGGTTACTGACACTTAAGCTAGGAGTTCAGATCAGTCTACTTCCATTTCTAATCCCAGGGAAATGTGTTCATGATAAATGCAACTTTTCCAAAACTACTTCATGGAATGAAATCTCCAACAGAGCTTTTATGTTTGTTTGCTCAGGGAGAACGTGGCCTTGATGGTTTTCCTGGGAAGTCTGGCTTGGATGGAAAACAGGTATGTAGTTAATTTTTAAGTTTAAAAAAAAATAGAATCCTTTTTAGAACAAATTGTGCATATGAAATACAAAGACCTAGGACGGGTAATAAGCTTTTGCAATGCTTTGCATAAACCTAACAGCAAATTCTACCACACATCCTTTATATTTAAAATGATCAATCCTCCAGTGGCCTGATGGTGCAACGGTGGCATTATGGACTATACAAAATAGTTCACATGAACAACCTGATTCATTTCAGGTCTTCCATCTCACAGTTCAAAAGAACACATCTGTTTATTTTAGTTAATGAGCTCTGCTGACTGGAGAAATGGTTTTCTCTCTTTTTATCATACCTCATGCTTTCCAATGAGATTCAGAAAACATTTTTTAGACTATTCTACATGAGACTATCCTGCAGAACAAGCATGTTGGCTATGTCCTCTATGGGGACAAATAAATCATTTGGATCCAAGGTCCAGTAATCAAAACAGGCCAGATAAGCTTGTGCTTTTTTCTACAAAGATAAGGAGTAGCATGATATCAAAGCAGTCTTCCAATATTTGAAGGCCTGTCACAGAGAAGAGGAGGTTAACTATTATCCAAAGCACCTGAGGGAAAAAGCAATTGAGGATAAATTTCCTGTTAGTGAAAACAATTAATCAGTGGAACAGCTTAACTTTAGAAGTTCTGGATGCTCCATCACTGGAGGTTTTCAAGAAGAGACTAGATAGCCATTTGTCTGGAATGATATAGAATCTCCTACTTGAGGTCCAGGGTCCCTTCCAACTCTGCTATTATATAATCTGTATCCAGAACAAAACAGAAGTATACATATTTCTGACTCTTTGTGATCTCATGGAAATCGTTTTACCAGGATGATTTTCCATAACTATTTCTTTGTATTATTATAGCTTTTATGTTTCTAGCATTAATGTTTCATGCTTGGGAGTTTACTGAAAGAGCCAGTTGGTCACTAAGGAATATAGAATGATTGATTAGTTGGATCAACACAGTTCTTATATTGTTAATTGGGTGGAAAGTCAGGTATGTTTACCAGTCTAAGCTTGATGAATTAGTTGTCTCAGTACAATAGAGTTTCAAAGGTGAGCTGTATAGCTTTGATTTATTTGCCTGTATGTTCCAAAAACAACTTAAAAGAACACAAATCTCCCTGCTGTTAAGACAAACTTGTTCCACCAAAACCTTCCCCCACATATTACTCACCTTTAAAGCAGGCAAGTTCTTTCTTTCATAGAAAATAACAATCTTTTTTTTTTAATGTTAGAGGTAATTTTACAGTACAACACAACTTTGATTTGAAATTGGGATATTGAGTGAGTGCCATGTGGAATGCAGAAGTTCCAGACATCAACCGCGAGAACTAAGTAACCATCAAAGACACTTATTTGTTTATTTATTGAATTTATATTGCTTCCTATTTGCCCATGGAGACTTGAGCTGACTTACAGAGTGTAAAACCATATTTAAAATAAAATAAAATTTAAAAAACAATAAAAACTAACAAAAAGAATCAAATAAATTAATAAAGTACAATAGAACAAAATCTGGAAAAACAAATAAATAAAAAATCACCCCCCAACTCCACTCCCTGCCCCAATGACAACACCTCACATGAGCCAGTTAATGGGCCCCATCCTGCTCTGGGTTCTCCAGGTCTGCTGGCAGAACCAAGTCTTCAGTGCCTTCTGGAAGATTATTAGACAGGGGGCCATTCTAATTTCTTGGAGAATGATGTTCCAGAGAGGGAGCCACCACAGAAAAGGCCCTTCTTCAGGTGTCAGCCAAGCTATGGACTGTTCTCAAAACAAAAGAATGATTCGCAATTGGTTAATGCAGGGGTGTTAAACACGATGGCATCATATTGTCATCACATGACGTATTGTGACTTTTTCCCCCTTCACTAAACTGGGGGTGGGCGTGGCCAGCTCATGATGCATCTACCTTGCAGGCCACGAGTTTGACACTCCTGGGTTAATGTGACCCATTCCATGGAGAACAGGAGAGACATCTATTTTTTTAACTATGTGGGATTGTGCGGGAAAAGTTAGAGCTCGTTTTGCATTCATCAGTGCCGAAACGATGTACTCAATAAAGTTTGTTTTTAGGGTTTTAAGGTTCCTTAAATTGTCTACTTTTGTTGGATCCATCAGTTGGACCGTTGATCTTGAGGATATTACATGAAGTTCTACTATAAGTTCACTTTTCTGGACCTCTTAAGAAGACCCAATGTTTCTCTCTTCAGATTCTTGTCTTTATTTTAAAACTCATTACTATCTTGAACACCTTTTGACATCTGGTTATTTTTATTTCAGGGTGC
The DNA here is from genome assembly GCF_900518735.1 of Pseudonaja textilis. The sequence goes on along the minus strand of NW_020769330.1, from coordinate 16,495,964 downwards.
CAAAGGAAGTCCAGGTCAACCTGGACCCGCAGGACTACAAGGAGCGAAGGTAAAATGAGGATTATATAAAGGATTGGTGTATGTGTACTCATGTTTTTAAAATTATTCTTAAAGTAATTGGAATGTAGGAGATAGTAAGCTTAAAAGCAGATGCATCTCTTTTAAAAAAATGCATTAAAGATACAGCTAGTTTAAGTAGATGACCTCTTAAAACAGTTGCATCTTTTTCAGTGTAATGCCTGAAAATTTTCTGTTTTCAGGCTTGAAAATATTGTAGATGTTTCTGCTTTAAACAAGTCCTATGCTTGCAGTCCCTCCAAACCTTTTCTACATTATTTTTATAATCTGTATACAAATACTGCATGTATCTGTCTATAGGCATTTATCACACGCATATATTCATTTATTTGTTCAATCAGTTGATTCATTCATTTTCATTTATCAAGAACAAAACCTACTTAGTAAGAGTTTCTTATTCTTCCACATTATTTAAATCATTTTCATTATGCTGCCAATAAAGTAATCACATTTTAGTGGCCGGATCATAGTGGCTGAAATTTGAAGGGATTAAGTAACTGTTGTAGGATTTTCCTCTTTTTTGCACATTTTTTGTTTATTCCCCACTGAAATTAGCAGGGGTTCTCCAATCTTGTAGTGGGATAAATCTGTGGAGTGTTGTTGTTGTTAGTTGTGAAGTCATGTCCGACCCATGATGACCCCATCGACAACATTCCTCCAGGCCTTCCTGTCCTCTACCATCTTCTGGAGTCCATTTAAGCTCACACCGACCGCTTCAGTGACTCCATTCAGTCACCTCATTCTCTGCCGTCCCCTTCTTCTTTAGCCCTCAATCGTTCCCAGCATTGGGCTCTTCTCCAGGGAGCCCTTCCTTCTCATCAGGTGACCAAAGTCTTTGAGTTTCATCTTCAGGATCTAGCCTTCTAAAGAGCAGTCAGGGTTGATCTCCTCTAGGACTGATCGGTTGGATCGCCTTGCAGTCCCAGGGACTTGCAGGAGTCTTCTCCAGCACCATAGTCTGAAGGCCTCAATTCTTTGGCGCTCAGCCTTCCTTTTGGTCCAACTTTCACAGCCATACATTGCAACTGGGAAAACCATAGCCATGTCTATATGCACTTTTGTTGGCAGGTGCATATAGACATGGCTATGGTTTTTAGTATGCTGCCTCGATTTGCCATAGCTTTCCTCCCCAGGAGCAAGTGTCTTTTAATTTCTTGGCTGTAGTCCTCATATGGAGGTGGATGTAGACACAAATCACTGTTTGAGGTGTGTGTGTGGGGGTGTTTAGGAAAGTCTAGGAAGGGGGTTGCTCACCTCTTTTTCAGTTTTTTTCCCAGCCAATTTTTATGTAAAGGAGTGTTTCTCAACACTGATAACTTTAAGAGATGACAACTTCATTCTCAGAGTCATGTTGGCTGAGGAATTCTAACAATTGATGTTCTCACATCTTATAGTTGCTGAGGTTGACAAACATTGATATAAATCAGCTAACCAATCTGTAGGAGCCTCTTACAGGTCATCCACCTAATTATTTCTCTCTAATTTGTTTCCAATTATAGGGTGATATCGGTCCCCCTGGTAAACCAGGCTCAGCAGTAAGATTTATTTTATATGCACCTTTGGCATGGGATGGTGAAAAATGACTGCTGTGGAATTGATGTGGGATTGGGGATTTATAAATCTGGTGAATATCTCCTACCTTTGACAAAAGGAAGCCATATCCCTGTCTATGGATTCATGCTTAAAAAATGGAATGTGTCCAACTGATTTTTGTGCTTTGCAATTTGGGGATCAAGAGGAAGAAATGTTGAGTAGAGCTTGTGCTAATAATGTGTGTATAATGAAGTGAAAGCCAATTCCCGACACATGATCCTTATGATTAAGGATCATTAATCACAATTATGATTAAGTTTGCAATCCTGAAATAGGTTGCAAACTGACAGGGAAATCAATTATGTGGTACACATGCATATGAAACAGCCTTAATATATCATTAATGGTAACAAAGATTAGATTGTACATGTGGCATCTGTCACTTTTGAAAATATATGTTGGATCACATTTTGAACTACTCTAACTGTTGTTACCATGCATTCACTATTGATGTTAGCCATTTTTCAGTGGGTTCTGAAGTTGTCCTACAAATTCTATTAAAACCTAATACTTGATATTGTTATTTCAGTAGGTATAACGTGCCACAGGGTGAAGGGATCATTTCATGTAGCTATTCAAAACAAAATGGTCTCATTTTTCATAGTCATTATCATTTGGGGGGGGGGGGGGGTCAGGTAACTGAAACAGATTTGATAAATTAACCCCTCACCAGCTTTTAAATTGGATTGCATCATTTATGAAGATTTCCAATGCAGGCCAATCTGTAGTTTTATAAAATAGTGTAGCTGACTCAGAGTTGTGTCATAGTAAATCAGCTGCTTCTATTTCAGTTTGGTATAACTGACTCCAATGTATAGTATGTAAGTTTAGCTTTGCTACTCACAGGGGTCATTATCAAGGGTGGGATTCAAATTTTTAACAACCAGTTCTGTGGGTGTGGCTTAGGTGGTGGTCATGGCTTGGTGGTCATGTGACTGGCTGGCTGGTTGTGGCCAACTCAACATCACTCACATCGAGTCATGCATCTCCTCGCCTGGCCTCTTATGACTGTAGAGATGCTGCAACAGTCCTAAGTGTGAAAAATGGTCATAAGTCACTTTTTCAGTGCCTTTGTAACTTTGAATGGTTGCTCCACACAAGCAAAGTACCAGCAAAGGAGGGGAAAAAAAACTCCAGAGACGTTCCTAAGATAGGAAGTCTAGTCCTGCCAAGAATGTAATAAGGGTTAGTGGAGAGGCAGTTTCTGTAAGCAACACCAGAATGTTTCCTTCCTGCCTTCCTTACGGGATTAGGCCAGGAATTTCTTCTAACAACCGGTTCTCTGAACTGCTTAGAATGTCAACAACCGGTTCTAGCGAATAGGTGCGAACCTGTAGAATCCCACCCCTGGTCATTATTGCTGGTTCCAAACCAGATAGGAATAGTTTCTCAAATGTAATTTCCAAGGGATTTTTCACACAATTGTTGAGACACTGAATCATCAGTGTTTCACTAATATGTGTGGTGTACATTTGTGTGCTATAAATGACTTTCACTCTCTTCCCTCCATTCACTCCCCTCCAAAAAAACCAGTATCCTCATATATGGACCTTAAATATAGTCCTTATATATCTCTTTGCTACCCCGCCCCCCAAAATCAGATTTTTCCTCCTTTTTTTATGGATAATCTTTTTTGTTTCAGGTACAGATTGAAGGCTTGAAAGGAGAGCAAGTAAGTGTTCCTAAATGTTTTAGTGCAGATGATACATGTACACAGGGGTGGGATTCTACCAGTTTGGAGTGGTTCTGGCAAACCGATATTTCTGGCAATCATTTGGCCCTGCTCATTCTCCCCTGCTCTTTGCTGTGTTTTATTTTCTTATTTTGGAGCACAGCTGATTTGTGTGGCAGAACAGTTTTGCCATGCCTCAGCTGTTTTACTCACTGGGGCTGCAGTAAAAGCTAAGTATTATAGCTGAAAATGGGCTTTTTAAAAGGGTGGGCATGTGTGCAAAATGCACGTTTGGTGTGCTCATGTTTGTGTGAAGCATGTGATCACCAAACCTGTTGCTACACCAGTTGAATTGCACCACTGCATGTTCAGGTGTAATATTCTGAAGGTTACTATGATGACCCAGGGTGTGGCACAAAAGCAACACAGTCAGATAATCAGTAGGAGTCCCTTCATTAGCTCCAACTTTGCCCCCAGTGCCCTGGTTACCTTCTGGCTGGAGAAAAACTCTCCCAGGAACAGCCTTTGGCTGCATAGAACCAAATCCATAATGTGGTCAACAAAAACTGTAACTATAAGTCCAATCAAGGCAAAATGAGGTAATTAGTCTAACAGGATCAAAGCAAGAATTCCAGACATGAAGGCATGGCAATAACTCAACATGTTTGAGAAGACACCAGGAACACAGATAAGCAAAGTCAACACAAGATAAACTTATGTTTGCTCCCAGCAGCTGCCACACTCAGCATGCATTTCTTTTAAACTCTCTTCCCAGCTGTGGCTAATGGAGGGAATCAGGGCCCTTTCCTCCCCCATAAGCCACGTAACCCACGTTGCTCTCTCCTCTATACCTCCCTGCATGCCCTACGATGAAGAGGGGGTGGGCCTGGGTCTTCCTCTGAACTCCCTCTCCCTTGTTCTACCTCTTCCCTGCTCTGCCCAGCCAGACTTTGCCCATCCCCAGTTTCCTCCTCAATGGAGCCACACTCCCACTCCCTGTCAGCTGTTCATCTTCCTCCTCGGATTCAGACTCCAACAGGGGCATGACAGTTATTTAAATTCATTCTCTCTGCATTCAAAAATGATATTTTTATTTTTAAATTTTTAAATCATGGAAAATCATGACAAAAAATACAGAACCCTGCTTAAAAGCTGGGTGCTGCTTACCTTTACACTATTAAAAAACCCAACAGCATCTAATAAAAGGGGTTTCTGCAGGTGGTATCAAAATATAGTCAAGAAGTCTGCTGTGACCATGGGATAAGACCCCAGCCACTTTTATATGTGTCAAATGCCAGATTATATAGTCATGGCCACCATCTTGATTTTCCGTCCCACTGGAAGACTCTGGATGGACAACTATTTTCCTGCTAATAGTATTTATTTCAAGGTTACACTCATCCACCCACGGAATCCAATTTATCCAAAATTAATTGTTCTTTATTTTTTCATTAGGACAAGATGGAGGAACAGCAGATAGTATACTTAAGTGAAATTTAGGCTATGATGGGTTTTATTTTGTTCAGATTTTAAATTAGTCCCTCTGTCAGCTTTGGAAGCCATATTTTACTTAGAAGATTCCACGCTGTTACATTTTAGTGCTTGGGAATTTGGGAGGGGGGATTTCATAGAGCGGGGGAAGTTTAGACATAATAACATCCTTCTTCTGAATCAAAGACATGTGATCCTGCACCTGGAAAGAAGTGGTTGGAGGAATGTCTCCAGTTGGGATGACTGGTGATTGGACCATGTGATGGACTGATGGGTGCAGGGGAAGGATTCTTGATTTTTGATTACTTGATGAAAATCTGGAACTCTTCAGATTTGGGTTTTCCCAGATGTGCCAATATGACAACTTTAATAAAATAGAACTTTGAGAAAATGCTACTCTCAGAGTTTATTGGGTTGGAGTTTACTAGTTGGAACAGTGACACCCTTCACATACTTCTTGTGCACACACATTCTCACCTATATACATGCATACCTAAAACAGTTATAGTTTTAACCCTAAAAGTTGCACTCTGGGAATTATTATACAGAAATACATTGTGCGGTGTATTAGTTAAGGTAAATTGAATTTACAACAGAAAAGCTTATATTTAAACCCACCTCCAGCCAAAGAAACCAAGTGGCCACTTCTTGGCCATTTCTCAGTGGCCTCAGTCTCACAGGTTTGCAGTTGTGGAGAAAACAATAAAGAGATGTGCATGCTTCTTTGAGCAAAATAAGCTAATCTATTTGGAGACCTCAAACTCTTTTTAAAAGAAAATGAAATAATGCACAGCATTCATCAAATGATGAATTCACCTACATTAATCTATCTTAAGAATGCATGTATTATAAAATAGGTTGAATTAGAATAATAGGTTAAAGTTTGGGGGGAAAAGAATATTTTACGTCCACTAATCTGTCCAACATTATCCCTCAAAAGATGACAATTGCCAGAAAACAATTAACTCTTAATAGATGTAAAAATGAACATGTGAAAAAAGACAACCAAGTATCTGAAAGAAATGCCTTGATGATTCATTCTTGTGCACTTTAGATCAATCTGGTCAATTTACTAAAAAACCTGGTAGAAAAATGCCTGTCATCTCAGATAATATTATGCTACACTTCAATGTTATTTTTGTTGTTTTAACTTGTTATAGACTTGAGGTGTAAAAAAAAAAAAAGAAAGATTCTTCCACTTGGAGAATGATGAAAAGTGAATATTATAAATCTCAGACCCTATCAGGAGAGTTTGGTTTTTATTTATTTTATTGTTTATTTTGTCAATGTATTAATAATCCTGTTTACACTTATATCTGCTATTAGATAACAGATATAAGTATAAACATGATTATTAATACATGAAATGGGTAAGAATAAAAGGGAACATTAGGACAGGGACAGTAGGCACATTGGTGTGCTTATGCACACCCCTTACAGACCTCTTAGGAATGGGATGAGGTCAACTGTTGACAGTCTAAAGTTAAAGTTTTTGGGGCTTGGGGAAGGAACCACATAGTCAGGTAGTGTATTCCAGGCATTGACCACTCTGTTGCTGAAGTCATATTTCCTGTATTCTAGTTTGGTGTGGTTTACCTTTAGTTTGCATTTATTGTGTGCTCGCAAAACTTTTTTTGAATGCAAAGCAAAACTTCACAGCATCTATTTTAACTTTGAAATTTGTTTATAGGGAGCTCCTGGACCAAGGGGTCCGATGGGGCCTCCAGGAACTCCGGGTCCCCCAGTAAGTAATTTTATTTCTGAATGAATTATTTGTAATCTGAATGACCTACTTGTCAAGTGCGAGTAGTCAGGAACCGAGGTTGTTCAGATGAGTGAAAGTTTATTCAATGCTAGCTCTCCACAAGAATCTAAACTACTAATAGTCAAGGCAAACTGGTGGTAGGTAAGAGTCAATGGAATTCAAGAGAGGCCTGGACCTAGATCTTTTGTGGGCATGAGAGGACTCCAGACTGATGGCATACTTGACTCTTCCCTCAGGCTCAGACTGGTCATCTCCTACACTATAGTATACAAAAATAGAATGCATTAAACTTCATCTGAAACTAGACTATATTTCATTTTGAAACCAGGAAATAATGCAGTGGTGATTTGAGGAACCCGGTTCGAGAAATACTTCTGTTAAAGATGTAGAACAGGGGTGTCAAACTCATGTCGTCACGGCGGCATCACATGACATATCAGGGCTGTTTCCCCCTTCACTAAACTGGGCGTTGGTGTGGCCAGAAATTTGACAGCCCTTATATAGGAGAATCGTTACACAATACACAATACTGGTTTATCAGATCAATAATATAACTTGAAAGAAGGTAGGTGCATATTTCAGTGATCATGGTATTGCATTTCTTGTCTGCATAATTTCATTACATAGTCGGCCTGGAGTTCCAATTGGGAACCGCCATCCTGGCGGCGCCTATCGGATTAAGAGAAGACCTCAACACCTTTGTGTGTTTCTTGCTCCCTTTCCATCTTTTAAGTGTAAATTATTATTATTGTTATAACATTTACCAGGTTTTAATGTTTGTAAGCTACCTCTAAATGATACGGGCAGCATACAAACCTAATAAATAAAATGAACTAAATTCATTGTCCATGCAACTATTCTATCTCCTATGTAGATCTTTGTCACTCTATTAGCAGAATTCTCAGGTTGGCTATCACTATTTGAGGGGGTTTGTTTCAGGTCTCCACTATTTTGGTTCCTAGTATAGGGAATAGCTATTTTTTTTTCTATGACATCCCCCCCAAATAGAAACCATTTAATGTCAATGGCCCTATATGCAATGTAAAGGAAAAATATCTTGTTTTCAGGGATCACCTGGGCCAGAAGGCAAGATAGGACCTCCAGGCCTACCAGGTCTACGGGTGAGTAATCATTCTTGTTTTTAGAGGCTTCCATCTAAAAACCTCTCCTTCCTAGAAGAGTTCTCTGCTGATCAGCAGAGAAAAGGCTACCAATCTTACCCCGCTTTCTTGCTTTGAGCTTAGAAAATTATTTTAAAAATCTCTTGTCCCAAAGATCCTTCTTCAAAAGTCAATTGGACTTTGCTTTTCCTTGAGGACATTTCGCTTCTCACCCAAGAAGCTTCTTCAGTTCTGACCGAATGACGGAGGGTGAAAGGATTTATGTTCCTGGTTGTTTGGACACTTTCTGAGAGTCACTGAGGCCACCTGGAGGTTTATCTGTGCCCTCAGGGTCACCTGAATAGTGCAAATAGGTGTGGAACTTTCTTGGAACCGCTAAAAAAACCTGTGTTGTAAACAGGTATCATGTTCCTTCCCCTCTGTTGAGAGTGGGGGACAGATAAATTGCCAAGTTGCCTCCTCTAGCTAACAACCAGAGGAATATAAATATTTCCATTTTCCACCATTCAGTTAGAACTGAAGAAGCTTTTTGGATGAGAAGTGAAATGTTTTCAAGGAAAAATGAAGTTTGGTTGTCCTTTGACAAAGCATTTTGGGACAATCATGATCTGGATAACCAAGACTCTCCACAGACATTAATAATTACTTGTTGCTTCCCTTAATACAGCAATCTAAATTTTATGGAAAGAGCTTTGCAAAGGAGTTATCGCTTTAGACTGCCAGGTTTCCAGTAGAAACAGTTCATTTTCCTCTTCCCTCTACACAATTGCCATCCGTGTTTTATAATACATCCTGTGTTCCTGAGAGGTAATAGGAAATCCCCATTGTTAGTTGCCAATTAAGGGAATGTATTCTTGCATTCCTGTTCTGCTTCAGGCCGGCTCTCAGCTCGTTGCTGATCAATACAGAAAAGAGGAAGGTGGAAGATATAAGAGTTGAGCATGACCGCCACACAGCAAATCATTATGTGAGCTTCATTAGGGATATAGTGGTAAAATGAAAGCGTTATTTGCTACCATGCTGATAAATGTGTGTCTGTGTTTACAATATGCAGAGGTGGGATATACTATAGATAGAATACCAGAGAGATAGGCAGCATATTTATATACCAAGTAGGTTGAGCATAGCCTAATAGAAAAATCTCATGATGCTCTCCTTGTTAGATATCTGGACATTTTTGAACAGTTATTGTAAGAGCAGCCAAGTTTTAGAACAGTTATCGACACAATTATGGAGTTGAGTGGTGTGATGGCTTAGAGATGGAGCTCTCACCTTACAATCAGAAGACTATGAGTTCGATCCTAGGTAGAGGCAGATATTTCTCTCTCTGGGCACAATAAGAATATATCTGCTGAATAAAACTCCGCCTTGGTGACAGGAAGGGCATCCGGCCTTTAAACGCTTTCCTAGCTCCATTCAGTTGCCCAGACTCCACACAAGGGATTATGGGGTCATTAAAAGATGATGATGATAAACACCTTCATGGAGGATTAAGCTACTAGCGAGTAATAATTTTCATGAGCTCTTACTACTTCTTAAATCCTAGGCACCATGTGTTCAAGTCCTTCCAAATGTTTTTCCTTCCTTGTACTTCACTTATATAGATTTTTATGCAAAGAAAAATTTAGATTTTTTTAATTGCTAAAGATCCATGATTGATCCTGTTTGGGATTATTCTGAAAAAGTGAATAAATATACTATTCTGTTGGTAGTTTTTTTCACCAAGGTCATGGATGACAAAGCCTACCAGAAATAACATACTTGGAGGCTACCCTTAGGTGATATCTATGGAGATTCTCAACCATCCAAGTCATGGTTGTCTCAAAGGTCTTTTTCTAAAAGTCTGCTGGACTTCTTGGTTCCTTTTTTTGCTTGAAAATATTTCATTTTTCATCCAGAAAGCTTCTTCAGTTTTAACTGAATGGTGGGGATTTATATTCTTTGCAGTCATCTCATTGTTAGCACAATGAGGGTCACTGAGGCCACTTAGGGGGTTTATCTGTGCAGCAGCAAATCCACATCTAACAGCCTGGGCATATGCCAAGCCTCACGTAGGCAAAGGAGTTTTGATATATGCCAAGCCTCACGTAGGCAAAGGAGTTTCAATACCTGCAAGACCTCACGTAGGCTGAAAGCAGGTATCAGGAACAAAAGGATGCTGCCCACCTTGGGCTACTGGCTGGACTGCAGGCGCGGATTGATTACTTTGTATCCCTTAAGCACTGTGCTTGAGTGCTACAATGTATCCACTGAGACCCCACCACTCTTTTAACATGTAAAGTAGACTGAACTTTCTCTTTTGTGACGTTTAACAATGTGTGTTCAATAAAAGAGCTTCCCTGAGCGCGTGTTCGGGGCTGCTCACCCAAGACTGAACCGGCTTGGTCTCTTTCTTGATTCATTGGACTCAATGAGAAGCTCTCCTAATGCGGAGCAAAGCCGCATATCTGTATCTTTAAGTCACTTGAATCAGAATACAAATGGGTCTGAAACGCTCTTGGGACAACCAGATGACTGCAAAGAATCTAAATTATTCTATACTCCACCATGCAAGTTAGAACCAAAGAAGCTTTTTGGATGGGAAGTGAAATGTTTTCAAGGGAAAAAAAAACAAGAAAGTTCAGTTGCCTTTTGAAAAAGCACCATTGGTATTATCCTTAGGTGATGTTGAAACAAGGAAAGAATTATTTTTGTTAAACACCATTACAATTAAGAGTGATCTAAGAAACTTTTTATTTACTCTGTAGAGAAGAGGAAAACAGAAAAAAAAAAGTGCCCTGTGCTGGTTTAGGAGGAAGTAGAGACATGGTTGTGTCTCCAAAACTGATTCAAAAAACAGATAATATCTGCGGGGTTGGTTGGCTTTGAAAGGTCATTCCCAAATTCTTTCTATTATTTTGGAATTAAATATCTGGTTCAATTAAAAGTTTTCTCTGCTAGAATACTTGTTTGGTTGAGTTTAAATTTGAACCACCTTCTCCCCTTTCATTCCCTTCCCTATGCATTTTTCTCTGGGTCATTTTTAAAAAAATTCTGGGCTGCAGAATGAGAATTCATATTTTTTCTGGCATGATTCCATTCTGCTGTAGTAATGAAAATCGTAGCAGGTAACCCATAAAAAAATAATGTAATGGACTCTGGGATAATAAATAGTCATGTAGAAATGAGATTAAAAATTCCCTTGTGTGCTATAAATCTATATTGAATTACAGGTTTATTTTTCTTAGCTCCTTCATTTTACAGAAGCCAAAGAAGTCCTGTTTAACAGCCCTGCTTGCAATGAGAGAAATGTGGACTCTTTCAAAAAGCAATATTTTTTTTCCTGTTTACTCATGTTCATTTGAATTGTATTTTGTTACACCCCCTCTCCCCCCCCCAAAAAAAATGCCCTGGGCACAGTATGGAAACCACACAGATGGCAGTACTCCTAAGTGATTGTTATGCCAAAAATCTAATCACACTGACTGATAATTAAATTCTACTTAGGTTGCAACATAGCACCTACAACCCTTCTGATCAGAAGTAGACAATTCCTTTCCTCAGTCTTTATGAATTTTCATTGGCTTCTTTTAGTAACAGAATAATAGAAGTTTGAAGGGACCTTGGAAGTCTTCTAGTCTGACATGGCTGCAGGATTTTGTTCCAGTTGAAATATCTGGACATCTTTTTTAAGGAAAGCTCCTCATGAAGAATGAATGAATGAATGAATGAATGAATGAATAAATAAATAAATGAATAAATGAATGAATGAATGAATTCTTTATTGGCCAAGTGTGATTTGATACACAAGGAATTTGTCTTGGTACATATGCTCTCAGTGTACATAAAAAAGAAAATGTACATTTGTCAAGAATTATAAGGTACAACACTTAATGATAGTCATAGTGTACAAATAAGCAATCCAATCATACTAGGAAACAGTCAATATAAATCATAAAAGTAACAAAGTTACAGTCGTACAATCACAAGTGGGAGGAGATGGGTGATAGGAACAATGAGAAGATTATTGTAATAGTAATGCAGACTTAGTAAATAGTTGGACAGTATTGAGGGAATTATGTTTCAGCACGCTAATCCTAACGTATCAAAATCAAGGATTATAATTCTGTTTAAAACAGATACTGTAAAATTAAGAAGATCTCTTGACAATCCAAGGAATTATCTTACCTATGATCTAGTTTTAATGCATAACTCATAATCAATTGGTTGGATGATCAGTTCAACTTGTTTCTTTTCATTACGTGGTTCATAACTTTCAGTTCTCTCGCCTAGGGCAAGAAAGGAGAAATGGGTCTTGCTGGAATTGATGGATTATCTGGACCTCCTGTAAGTAAGACTGAATAGGATACCAGTCTGATCTCTGTCCAAGGTGCTGAAAAGTCAAGCTTATAATGTTTGTATTGTGTAAGATCAAGAAGCTGTTCTCTCGTGTGGAAACTTGAATGCTTTTTTCTTTACAGGGCTTAGTTTGCAAAACCCTCCATGACCAAATTTACAAAATGCATCTGGTTTTTGACTTCAGGCAAATTTCCCTAATTTTAGGGAATTCCCTAAGCCCTAATTTCTCTAATTCCCTAAATTAATACTTTGTCAGGGAATTGCACAGCCGGTGTCCAAATGAAATAATAGATGCCGACATGCAGGGTTTTTTTTTAATAAATACATTTATTTTACATCAATATATACAGCAAACTAGATAGTCAGGGAAACAGGAGCATCATGAGGTAAATAACAGAGCACATGGGACACAAAGGAAAAAGGCGGGGAAAAAGGGAAACTCCCCCGCACACTCACAGTAACCAAGGACAGCACAGATTGCCTCACAGAGGAGCCAGAATTCTCCAATCAATCAACTACAACTGTGTATTTTGGCTTACTGCACAATCCCACTGATCCAGCTACTAAATTTAAATATTTTAACACACTTTAAATTGCCCTTTGAAGTGCAAATGATCTACACACATTGGGCAGAGTGCCCCTTGTGTAAGTGATGCTTTAAAGAACATCAAAACTCAAATTCCAGGCTTTGAGAATTTGCTGTCTGAATTTTCTTGGAGAAGGCTCCAAATCTACAATAAATTATATAGTGTGAACTATTCACATGAATTATTCACATTATTATTATTTTGAAATCATGACTTCTTTTGTGATCACTGTGCAAGAAGAGTGCATTTTTGATCTTTGGACTTTTATTTTGTATTAGATTTTTATTACCAAGTAAAGAACAAGAATGAGAAGCTGATAAAAAATTGACCTTGACTTTTTCTCATTACAGTTTGAAATGCGACATGAACCCAAACAACATAAAACAAATTTTATAAAAGCTCTACCTTTGTTAAGAGTAGACTGACCTTTTCCTAAGTCAGTTTCTCTTTTAGTCTGGCTAGGTTTTTTTAATTATTATAAAACTTCTGGTAAATTGAATTGCTTGTGGGTAGAGGATTAATTATTGGCCAAGTGTGATTGGACACACAAGGAATTTGTCTTGGTGTAAATACTCTCAGTATACATAAAGAAAAGATACATTCATTAAGAATCAAGAATCATAACATACAACACTTAATGATAGTCATAGGGTACAATCAGCAATCAAATCATACTAGGAAACAGTCAGTATAAGTTGTAAGGATACAAGCGACAAAGTTACAGTCATACAGTCACAAGTGGGAGGGGATGGGTGAAAAGGAATGATGAGAAGATTAAAAGTAATAGTAGTGCAGACTTTGTAATAGATGAACAGTGTTGAGGGAATTATTTGTTTAGCAGAGTGATGGCTTTCGGGGAAAAATTTTTCTTATATTTGAAGCATCAAATAGCATTTTTTAAAAAGGAGAGTGGAACTAGGGAAGAAGTTCAAAGATATTTCTTAACAGACTAACACCGTTGGAAGGGACCTCAGAGGCCTTCTACTCCAACCACGTGCTCAACCAGGTTCAAGTGGAAGCAGGTCTGAGGGTGACCCGATACTTTCTTGTAGAACAAGAAGAGAACAAATGGATTTGGGGAATATCAGAAATATTTCTCTATGCGAAACACTTCCTTGTTGTGAATACAACAAATACAGAGTGGGTTGTATCTTCAACAATTCACAGAAGAAGAATACTGAGTATTCACTTTATTTAGATCCCTTATCATTTCTCTGAAAAGACAGGTGTCACTCAAGTGCCATTCATTGGCAGGAAAAAAAAAGAGGCTTACATTGAAAAAAGCAATGAAAACTAATTTTTTATCATTTATACTTTTCAGTTCTTCCATCAGTCAAACTGCCTTTTAGGCAAACTGCATTATAAAACTATAGCGGTAGGAAAAGTAGCACTTGTTGAAATGCTCTATCTTGTACACAGAGAGGAGACATCCTATGTCTAGTGGGTAAGGGAACAGTTATTAATCTCTGCAAAAACTGAAAGTTAGAAACAATGCTGGTGAGAAAAAATATATTGATGGATTACATGGAATGTATTGATTCATTTATTCAAAATTCATAGCTGCCAATGTCAATCAGTGACTCTGGGCAGCTTACAATTTAATGTAATTGTCTTCTACATTTCTTTACAGGGTCTCCCAGGGCCTCCTGGACCTGCTGGTTCTCCAGTAAGGAAAAACATTTTAAACATTTTAAACATTTAAAGAGCGCTATCCAACATTTTAGCAATGTTGGATAGCACTCTTTATTTGAGATTCAGAGGGTACCTGTTGTGGTACAATCTGGTTGGCCGTAATGGTCAACACAGGACCTGAAAGAGAAGTTAGATAAAGAAAGGCATGAAAACAAAATTCTTCCTATATTTATGGGGGATGGGTAGACAGAGCTGGAGAGAGGAGAATGCAGGCCTAACTCAGCACTGACTCTGGTAAATAATCTAAAAATAAGCATTATACCATAGTGACAGTCAATTTGGTATAATGGGTAAGGCCCCAAATTAGAAGATTGTGTGTCTTAGTTCTGCCTTAGGCACCAAGCCAGCTCACTGTCTCTCAGCCCCAAGAAACAAGCAATGGCAAGCCACTTCTGAAATATTGCCCCAAAATCTGCAGGGTCTTGTCCAGGCAGTCACCAGGATTTGAGGTTGACTTGAAGGCAACCCCTCAAAGCCAAGTATAACAGAACGCAGAGTAGCTTTTCTTGTGGACTTGGCTGGAAATAGGTGGCAGATAATACCAGGGAAACCTCAATATTATAATCTGTTTTAACTGTGTGTTAACTTTGTCAACCAGGGTCAACCAGGAGAAATTGGCAGAAATGGTGAACGTGGGCCACCGGTGAGTTTATGTCATAGAATCTTCAATGTGTGCATTTGGGTCAATATACAGCTAAAATAAGCAAACAGTCTCTTCCAAGGTCAAGATATATTCTGCCTTTAATACAATATTTTTAAAGTATTAAGATAATTTAAGAGTAACAATCACAGGTAGTCAAATAATGGTTAGTCCAGTGGTGAGATTCATTTTTTTTAACTAATGGTTTTGTGGGTGTGGCTTGGAGGGTGTGACATGGCTGGGTGGCCGTGGCTGGGGAAGGATACTGTAAAATCCCCATTCCCTCCCCACCCCACTAACCTGCTTTCCAGCTCCATTCTCCTGTGCAGCTGGGACTTGGGAGGCAAAGAATAGATGGGGGCAGGGCCAGTCAGAGGTGGTATTTGCTGGTTCTCCAAACTATTCAGAATTTCTGCTACTGGTTCTCCAGAACTGGTCAGAACCTGCTGAATATCACCTCTGAGTTAGTCCAATTATTGTTTGCTAGCATCAGCCCATGTGCTTCCAATCCTTACTTATGACTGATTAATTCCACTGATTAATTGTTCTCCCTGTCAGGAAATTTCTCCTTAGTTTCTGGTTGGATCACTCTTTAAGGAGCTTTCCAGCCATTGCTTCTGGTTCTACCTTCAAATGCTCTGGATAATAAGTCAATCCTCTCTTCTGTGTGACAGCCCTTCCAGTACTGGAGCACAGCTATCATCACGTCACCCCTAATTATTCTCTTTGTTATGCCAAACATACCTAGTTCCCTTAACTGTTCACTGTACAACTTAGCCTCCAGACCTGTTATCTTTGTTGTACTTTTCTCAGCATTTATCATGGTGGCAAGAATTGGACCTGATATTCCAAATATGGGCTCACTAGTTCAGTATAAAGCAATAGTGTCATTTGTGACCTTGAGGCTATCTGTCTATTGATGCTGCCTAGGATTGCATTGGCCTTTGTGGCAGCTGGAACACACTACAGGCTCATACTCAAGTGGCTGTCCACTAGGACAATTCGCTCCCTCTCACAATTACTTACTGTTCAGCCAGGTACTGCCTACCTGTATCTGTGCATCTGTTTTTCTCTACCTAAATGCAACATCTTACTTTTCTTACCACTGAACTGAATCTTGTTAGCCAGGGCCCAATGCTCAAGTTTGTCAAGATCTTTCTGAATCTTGAGTCTATCTTCCAAAGTATTAGCAATTCCCCACAGCTTGGTGTTATTTGCAAATTTGATGAGTTCTCTTTTCCCCTCATTTAGATCATTTATGACGATGTTGAAGTGTACTGGCCCTTAATCTTAAAGTTGACAAGATTGGGAATTACTGGCTTAGTAAAATAAAAATGGAGCTTTTGTGGCTAATTTAATAAATCAAGTTGTAGCAACTTATATATTAACTTGACCATAGTTTTCTATAGCTTTTGCTGAACTTCAGTAACTATTTTTAACTATTTCCAAGTTTCAGAGCTGTGAGATCTTTTCTTTGCCATTGCTGACATCTTGTGGCCATCTCTTGAATTGTTTTAAAAAGTGTTCATGATCATAAACAGCAAACCTGCTGAGCTCCTTGATGTTTTCCCACTCAAATATATATTTTAGTTTTGGTTGCTTTTCTCCAAACATGGGGTAAATTTCTAGCACTGCATTGGGAAATCTCTGAGACAGAATCTCAGCTTCCCCAACCTTGTCCTTATGCATAGATTGTCATCCTTCAAATGAGCTGTGTCCTTCTCAACTTGTTTTTCAGTCAATTTTGTGGAATTATGGAAGGCTTAATAATCATTTGCCACGTCAGTTGAAATCTGTGAAGTGATGCTTTAGTAGATATTAATAAATTATCCCAGACTGATTAAATTGTCAGCTAGGTACAAAAGTTTTTATTGAGTCATAAAAAGAGTGAAATCCGAACTCACCTAGTCTGATTTTAAACCATATCCTGTATCTGAACTGAAGAATAACAGAATTGGAAGGGACCTTGGAGATCTTCTAGTCTAACCCCCTGCTCAAGCAAGAGATTTTATACCATGTGGACAAATGGCTATCCAATCTCTTCTTATAAACCTCCAGTGATAGGCACCCAAAATTTCTGGAGGGAAGCTATTCCATGGATTAATTGTTCCAATGGTCAGGAAATTTCTCCTTATTTCTTTTTATGATGCAGAAAATTATGCCCCCCTTGATGAAGTAAAACCAGGCATATCTGAACCCAGAAATTAATATGCATGGCTTGTTTTCCTTTTTCCTTTTCCTTTAGGGTTTACCTGGAAAATCTGGTCAAGATGGTTTACCTGGTCTTCCAGGGTCAAAAGTAAGTAAGCTTAGTGACAAATCTTTGCTGATCTCATTGCTGGAAAGGCTTAAATTAACAATTCCATGGTCTGATAATTCCAAACAGGAATTAAGTTTCTTGCTCCTTTACTTAATACGAAGATTCATCATGAATTTCTGGCTAAATTCAGTGGCTGGTGTCTGAAATGTTGTGGCTCATTGATTCCAAAGTAAGCTTATTAGAAAAGGAAAACAAAAACAAAAACAAACCAGAAGCCATAATAGGTGTTTCAAATATTTGGAAGCTACTATACAGGACATCAAATCTAAAGGTCATGTATAAATTGTTTGCACAGATTGGTGCATGCACCATTTCCTTGCACAAATAAGGTAGTCTCCATATTTGCATGTGTAAAACATGTCAGCCAACCATTCTTTCATTCTTTTTACGTACTTGAATTTAATAAATCAAAATTTGTGTTTCTTCATTTACTTAGAAGGAAGAGCTAGAACTGATAAATGGAAATTGCGAGAAAGCCATTTTCAGTAAAACTCTGGACATTGTAGGCTCTCTATTTTGGGGAACCCTAAGTGTTCTTTGAAACATTTAATTCTGACCCTATTCAACAATTGTATTTCACATTGTCCTTTTTTGGACTAATTTTCTTTTATGTTTTGTTTTTTACAGGGAGAACAAGGGGAAAGGGGAGAAGTTGGTAAAGCAGGCTCCAAGGTAGAAAAAGAAAAGAAAATTCATTTCTTATAAAATATGAGAAATATTCTAAATAAGTAAATACTGGAGGTAGCTGCTAGGGTAGGAAAGAAGATCCCACATCTAATTCCTAGATTGATCTTAATGATTTTGTTGGAAGAAATATCCATCTGGTTCAGTTTTCAAGCTGGGAGAAAAATACTGGAAAAATAGAGGCTGATTGGAAAGGTGGTTTATTGAAGAAGCAGAACCACACGGGTTTGTGGTTCTCGTCAGCTAACAAAAAGGAGTTGAGAGTGTGGGTTTTTATACCTTGTTTGGGCTTTGCTTTTGAGCTTCCTGTTCCTGTGCAAGAACATGTATTCTATGGGCTGTTGTCAGATTGCTATGGGGTTATGCTGGCTCTATAGGCAAAAGAGGAAATGCAAATCCTGGGTGTTTGTCTGAGCTCCCAGGTTTGGTTGAAGTTTGGACTGCTCTGGGGATGGTGTAATGAAGGGGCTTGTCTTCTGAAAGGGTGTTGGGCAATTCCTTTTGTGGCTTAATGGCTTTGTCCTGTGTTGGATCTAGAGTGAGGGATAATCCTATCATTCTGCCTTTGTTCAGTCTTTGCTGCAGGGAGTTTTAAAATATCCTGACTTGAATGGTTACCAAATCTGCATTTCTAAAAGATGGCTCTTCAGTTTCTGCTTGGGGCTGGGAGACTGTTTCCTGCCTCTTAAAAACATGTTTTTCCATTTTCCCCTTTGCGGAAATATAATATTCTGCCTTTTTAATATTTCCCAAACCATTTCATTCTTCTTGGTGATGGTGGTGGTATTTACTTTCTACAATAACCCCCTCCTCCCTTTGGGCCACATAAGTGTGGATGGAACACTTTTTCTGCCCCAAGATTAGGAATTGATCTGATCAGGGAGATTTGATGGGTGCTTTTATTTTTATTTATTTTTAATGCAAAGGGGAAAAGCATTGATAAAGGGAGCAGAAAAGTATCCCTTCAGTGGTTCCCAAAAGGAGAGCTTTCAACCCATGAAGATCTAACAGCCAGGGCAAAAGTTCTGAAAAGAAATTTACAGTATCTAATTTTTCTACCAATTATTTTCATATGCTTGACATCACTTTCTGTGAGCTTCCAGTCAGATTTGAAGCAAGCACAAGCCCCATAATTTTTCACAGCCATGGTTTACCTTTAGTAAATAACTACTGGCTGCCCATTTCCAAGGTTTGTTTCCTGAACCTGTCTTAGCTCTTAGTTTAATGCATCCTGGGTTTGTGAGGCCAAATTGAGGTTAGCCAGTGTGCAATCCAGGCTATTAATATTGTATAAATTGCACACAATGAGTCCTATGACTCCTACTAATAAGACCACCAGTGCAACATATTTTGTCTTACTGGGCAACCGAGCAGCATCATTTGTGAGTCACACTCAGGTTTTTGGGTTTGGAGAACTTTTTTCTGCTACTTCTTCAGTGAGGGAATTGCCTGAGGGGCATGCCCCCTCCCCCATGGAATTGGCAGAGAGGTATGATTGCTTGGATCTTAGTGCCAAAGAGCAAAAACCAACCCAGGAGAAGCTGTGTGTGGAGGTAGGTGAGGGGGATATCCTCATTCTGATTCTGAGTGGCATGTGTGTATGCATGCACATGCAACTACTTCTACAAGACAGACAACACAAACATCCTGGACAAATTTCCCTCCCACCAGATAGAAGTCCAAGGCATTCAGAACTTGCTGTGCCAACCACTCCCAAATGCCATCCCTCCATGAATCCATTTAACTGATTACAACATAAATAGGCAAGAAAGAAAACCTTACAATGAATTTCTGCCCTCCCACCATAGTTTTTCCAGCTGTCTTCTGAGGATTGAAAGATTCTTTAGTCTTCACTGGTCCATCTCAGTGTCCTCTTTCCTCCTGTCTGCTGGATGGCATTAGGCTTGGCTTGGTGGTAAGACTGGTCAATCACACTTGGGAAAGTCTGCTCCATTCTGCTTGCTGTGATGAATTTTTTTAGTAGATGACCGGATCCAAACCCAACTCCCTGGCTCAAATGGATGGAGGATCTCTTCTGGAGGCAGCATCTGGGTCAGTGTGATCTGCTTCTGAAGATTGCAGAGTTGTCTGTGCGGGGCTGAAAGATATGAGGACAGGGCCTCCTCCCTCCTTTGTGGGTGATTCTCCTAGAAAAGGCATTGTTGGAGGATAAAAGATGGAGAGGTGGAGTCGGGGTGGATAGATAGCTTGCAGGCAGAGTTTGGAACAAAACATTAAAGTTAACATTGCAGGTGTTAAATAGACAGATAAAACCACTTAAACACATACAGTAAATGCAAGAATGATTTTTTCTCTCTCCTGTAAATGAACTTAAAACATTCCCTCATAACCTTGGGCTGTTCTTAAAGGTACAGAGAGGGAAGGAAAAAAAAATGAACACAGTTCTCTTCACCCTGTTCTGCTGGCCAGGCAAACCCAGGGTAAAGGTATTTTTTTTCTTTTCATTGCTTTAACTTTTTTTTTCCTAACAATTTAAAATTCTTGTCTTTAGGGATCAGAGACTCTTGACAGTTATAATTACCTCGAGGGCACACAAAGATTTTGAAACAAACACACACACACAAAACCAAGGAGAAAAGGAGAGGAAAACAGAACTTTCGGGGTTACACCCTGGTCCTTCCCACTATAAATCTCAGTTGATTCAACTTAGGGAAGGCACAAATCTTAACAAACAGATCATGTGGTTGCATGGAAGACAGAGAGGAAGAGAGAGAGAAAAAACATACAAACAAACAAACAAAACCAACGTTCCTATTTATATATTCCCCTTTTCTTTTTTTAAGTACCTTTATTTAGCCAAATTGGTTTTACAATTCCATCCCTGAGCAAAATTGCACAATTTCCTTGCTCACATCTTCTTATTCATACCAGCCAGGATGGGCATCTGCCACTCATCCTATGCCATGAGCAAATCTCCTAAGGGGGTTCCTGTTGCAACCGTTGAGCTACAGCTTCCCATATTCCCCTTCTGAAGTGGGGTTCACTTTGGCTTAGCTGGGTCTACCGCCATCAGTTTTTGGATTAAAGTAAACAAACAAAAACCTTCCCAGAGAACTCTGGTTCCCTAGAGAGGACAGGCACCTCCTTTTGTAGGGAATACCAATCAGTTTTCAGACCAAAAAGGGGCCCTGGAGGACCTACTGCTTTTCCTAACACCTCCTAACACAGGGTTTTGTTCAGTGACTTCCCAGCTGGTTGCTCAAGTTCAACTCTCTCATTCACTTTTCCATTCCATTTTCACACAGCCTCTCTCTTTTCCCTAACAAAAGGTCCTGTGCTCTGGCCTGACCTTCTATACTTTCCTGGCTCTATTGGTAGAACAGATCTTTCTGTTCTAGGAAAGGCACAGAGGGATCAGGATCCAGCTATGATTGGGAGCAGAGTCCTCTCTCACACATAGGCATACACACATTTCCCTCACTTTTCTGGGCTTTAAAAGTTAAACTTTAGAGGTACTCACCTTCTTTCCAAGTAGCCTTTGATCTCAACACTCAACATTCCCTTTACTACCTTTGTTCCAAATGGCCAAGATCAGTCAGTGGGTCTGTTGCCAGCAAGGGAGGCTTACCGAGGCCAGGCCCATTGGTCAGGTTAGCTTGGAGTCTCCAATTTTCCCTTTGGGGGGCCAAATTGTGGGAAGAAATATCCATCTGGTTCAGTTCCAAGCTGGGAGAAAAATACTGGAAACATGGAGGCTGATTGGAAAGATGGTTTATTGATGAAGCAGAACCACTGGGGTTTGTGGTTCTGGGAAGCTGACAAAAATGGAGTTGAGAATGGGGGGTTTTGTACCTTCTTTGGGCTTTGCTCTTGAGCTTTCTGTTCCTGTGCAAGAACATGTATTCTATGGGCTTTTGTCAGATTGCTATGGGGTCATGTAGGGGTTATGCAGGGGTCATAGCTGGCTCTATAGGCAAAAGAGGAAATGCAAATCCTGGGTGTTTGTCTGAGCTCCCAGGTTTGGTTGAAGTTTGGACTGCTCTGGGGATGGTGTAATGAAGTGGCTTATGTTCTGAAAGGGTGTTGGGCAATCCCTTTTGTGGCTTAATGGCTTTGTCCTGTGTTGGATCTTGAGTGAGGGCTAATCCTATGCCTTTATTCTGACTTTGCTGCAGGGACTCTCAAAATAATGGTTACCAAATCTGCATTTCTAAAAGGTGGCTCCTCAGTTTCTGCTTGGGGCTGGGAGACTGGGGCTGTTTCCTGCCTCTTAAAAAACATGTTTCTCCATTTCTCCCTTTGGGGAAATATAATATTCTGCCTTTTTAATATTTCCCAAACCATTTCATTCTTCTAGGAGGGGTGTGTGTGCTGACTTTCTACAGTTTTATGTTTATGTTTTTATTGTATTGTAAGTCACCCATGAAATAAACATTTTCAAGCAGGCAAGAATGACTTAAATAGCTACCAATAACATTTAATGAGATATGTTTAATATAATATATCCTTCTATGTGCTTAATAAGTGCATGCGTAGCATTCTTCACAAATTCTTTTTTGAAAGAGATTCAAATGTCTGCAAAAGGTTCTTCCTTCACCAGAGGAAAAAAATAACTAAAGAGAATTTTTGCTTTCTTGTTCGTACTTTAGTTTTAGAGATAGATGTGTAAAAGTTTGGAAAATAAAACAAAAAACTTGGGAAACATGATATTTTGCTATTTTTCAGGGTGAATCAGGCCCCCCAGGACCCTCTGGCATAGTTGGGGAGAGGGTAAGTATTGTTCATGGCAAAGTAGTCTATAAGGTTAATTTGCCATTTGTTCGATATCTAATGACTTTGCTTTTGAATGCTCAAGGCAGCTTACAAGGAAATCTCCCTTTATTATATAATTACAATAACACTCTATGGAACAAGTTGAACTAACAGTGAGTGAGTGCCTCAAGGTTCTCCTTAAAATTGTTGTGCCAAGGTAGACAACCTGGATTTTTTTTGTCTTAGTCCTACTGTAACCTCCTCACTTATGATGATGTTTCTAAGTTGTCCTTTTATTGAGGCAATATCCTTCCCAAAACAACCAGTAGTCAGCAGTGCATTTACAGCAGTGTTGGTGGCAATCTTAATTAGAAAGATTGAGAGGATACATGTGTAGGGCCTCAAAAGAATGTTTGTGTGGTCCATATTGGATGCTAAAAATGAAATGAAACCTTGGCAAAAGTTACCTAGTAGGCTGGGTAAATCATGTCAGAACCACAATGATTTGTGAATGTGTGACCACATACACGCACACACACCTTTGTCAAATTGCTGAATCAATTTAGGGGCTGATTTGGTGCATTTAATCCACAGAGTAATAAAACCCTTAAATGGTTACATTCGGGGAGGCGATCAAACTGACATTTCAAATCAATTGAATTTTCTACAATTCTAAGTATATTATATTCTCATTTAGGGTGAAGCTGGTCTTCCAGGCTCACCTGGTTTGCCTGGTCCAAGAGGAGAAAAAGGAAACCAGGTATTCAATTCAGGATGTATACAAGTTTTGGTTTGATTCATAAAGGAATGGAAATTTCTATTTGAAGAACAGTTGGTATCTGTCAACCTTCTAGACTAGGGGTTGGCGATTAATTTTCTCAAGGGGCCATGTGAAAAACTGGGGCTGTTGTTGAGGGCTTCCACCACTAATCCTCCCCACTGCTTGCCCCACTGTCCTAAAAAACATAAATATAAATTGCAAAAAAATATTCGGAAATAACTAATTATGGCAAATGTTTGTTATTTTGCTTTTCAATACTGCCTAGAAATAATTAACTTTTGTCATTGGGGCAATGACATTATTCAATGGCCTTGTCAAAGTCTATCGTAATATCTTGAGAAGGTCTGAGAAGCACAGCACTTTTTACCTCAGGAAAGGAAAATGAAGACCGCTGTACAACCTTCAAACCTTCTTCTTGCGGACTGTGTTGTGATACGCACTCTTAAATGGCAAACCAACAGAAGAGCCAAGTCACCCAGATTTTTTTCAAACTTAATGCTCACCAAGGCAACTCCTAACCCAACCAAACTTTAAACCAAGTCCAGAAATTCCAACCCTGATCACTTCTAAGGCATCACCACCTGACATGAGTGGCTTTTAGCTTCTGCCCAAAGTAAAATAAAAAGTGTAATCTATATAAGTGTGCAGAGGTACATCATCTCCTGATTAATCAGTTTTCCTTCCCAGAAATTTTAAAGTCTAGAAATTCCAGCCCAGCAAAATTATTGTTCCCTTCCAACAAGAAAAGGAATTCATGCTTTTTAACAAAACTTTGAATCTGTTTTAGAAGTTAGTACAGATTTTTGTCCCTTTTTGTCCTCAAATTGACTTGTGATAATTGTTGAAAGCAGAAATTGCAGCAAATAATATTTTAGATCTATTTTTGCCACCAAGGATCATCATATAAGATCTTGGGTTATTTGGGTTTACAGGGTGAAAAAGGAAGAACTGGACTCGCTGGCTTCAAAGGTGATAGAGGAGAAAAAGTAAGTTACCAGATAACTGATTAAATCCCATGATTTATATGCACACTGATAAATTCGTTTGTTTTGTGGGTGACATCATTGTTTGTGTATGACCTACACCACATATGCTTATACAATTATTATCTGCATTGAACACAGTGGGTAGATGATAGGATAGACATTCCAAAATTTATGCTGTTGAACATTCAATGACTGGATATTGGAACTGTCAATCAAAGCAAGATAAGAAAGAGTATTTTCTCCCAGTTTCAATTTCAGATTAATGAAATTAATCTGATTAAAAATCAAGGATTTTTATAAAGATTTCGTGGGTTCTTACTTGCAAACCACACAGTCATGTGGATAATGAGATGTGCAATGTACAAATTTGGAAAAGAAAGAAAGAAAGAAAGAAAGAAAGAAAGAAAGAAAGAAAGAAAGAAAGAAAGAAAGAAAGAAAGAAAGAAAGAAAGAAAGAAAGAAGAAAAAGAAACAAAGGAAGGGAGGAAGAAGAGAAGGATGGAGGGAGGAAGGGAAGGAAGGGAAAAAAAGA
Organism: Pseudonaja textilis; assembly: GCF_900518735.1. The sequence continues at coordinate 16,470,971 of NW_020769330.1, read as the reverse complement.
AGGAAGGAAGGAAGGAAATACCTATACACAGAGACACATATAGTATTGTACAGATGTGTGCATTTCTGTATATATAAAATGAAACATATTTCCTTCTGAAAAGAGATCCCTGATTATTTCAGCTACATCTTGATTTTGAAGCAGGAAAAATCAGAAAAAAAGGAGTCTATCCAACAGATGGTGGAAGGTGTCAATCAACTAAAGCAAAATGTTCAAGTATCCAGCTGAGTCAAGTGTATTGCTCTCTGGAAATCATACATCCTTGAAATGGAAATAATAATAACAATCAGAGCATAGGAGAAACAGAAGAAAGATTGAGTGGTATAGACAAGGGTGACATATCTCTTTTTCTACTACCAGTAATAATAATAGTGAAAGGCTTGTTGTGGCTTCAACCAGTGCTTGCCTGCTTTCAGAACTTGAGAATGTTCCTTACGATCCATGCCAGAGACTATTTTGGAAAAACAGCTGAACATAAGAGTAGTGCCCACAAGACAAGGGGTCAAAATTTAAGATGGTAGATACATGTAAAATAAAAGCAAGACTTCCAGTTGTGACTTCCGCCTTTTGAACTCCTCCATGGATGCTTCCCTGGGCATTCTTGAGTTATTGTTATGGTCTGTCCATGGGAGACAGATGGAGGAAGAACAATAGAGAGATAAGAGACTTCTCAGCTAGCAAAAGAAATTGGACCATGGAAAGCATCCCAGAAAGTCCCCTAGAGAGCAAAGGTGAGGGCGGACCAATGTGCTTTCATACTTGCAAGATTCTGTTAATGTAACCTTACAATAAAATGTGGCGGGTCAGTGGCTAAGACACTGAACTTGTCGATCAGAAAGGTTGGCAGGTTGGCGGTTTGAATCCCTAATGCTGTGTAATGGAGTGAGCTCCCATTACTTGTCCCGGCTTCTGTCAACCTAGCAGTTCAAAAGCATGTAAAAATGCAAGTAGAAAAATTGGGTCCACTTTCGTGGGAAGGTAACAGCATTCCGTGCACCTTCAGCATTTAGTCATGTCAGCCACATGACCATGGAGACATCTTTGGACAGCTTCGGAAAGCTGTTTCGCTTTCCTAGAGCTGGAAATGACTAGCACTTTTGTGAGAGGGGAACCTTTACCTTTAGCTTACTGTAAAACTACTGCCTTGAAAGCTGTCTTGGAGCCATCTAAACAGAAGTCATAACCTCGGCTCAGGTCAAGAAAGGGACTGAGTTGGATGAAATGCTTTAAGGTACAATAAAATAATCATGGAAGCTTAACTACACTAGGTTTATCTCTGTCCAAACTGCACAGAATTAAAGTGGGATTATTTAGGGCTTCTTTATCACACTTGGCTCTTTCTCAGGATCAGTAATCTTTCCTTTAAGTTCCCCCTTAGTGGATCATTTGTTCCTTCCATAATCCCCAAGTTCAGCTACACATTCTTTTTCATCTGATCTGTAAACCAACGCTCTTGAATGCTGATACAACTACATCAATGTCACTTTTGAGGAGGTTAAAAGGAATAAGATTTAGGGTGAAGGTCATGATGTTAGAAGAAAGGCACCTTATTTTTATCCAGCACTGGTCTAATTGAAACTTCATATTCAAAGATAAAACATTGTGTACAATTGCCAAAAAAACCTCTTTCTTTTATCATGTCGATTTTAATTGCATACCATCAATTAAATGAATACTTAAGGAATGTAGCAGTATAAATATGTGATGAATATTTATTAGATTTATGGCAGATCATCTCCTTATTGGATGATGAATTTGTATACCACAGTTTACATTTATTAAATTCAGATATGAAACTGGGTCTCCATTTCTAATCCTTCCTTCCTTCCATCCATCCTTCCTTCCTCTTTCCCTCTCTCTCTCTCTCCCTCCCTCCTTTCCTCCCTTCCTGCCTACTCCATATTTTTCTCCCTCCCTTTTTCCTTCCTAGGGTGAAATTGGTGCTCCTGGTCTCCCAGGTCAACCTGGAAAAGTAAGTAGAACTGCATCTAAAAGGACAACTAGGTAATCTTGGCTGGTTTCAATAAACTAAGCAGGATTCAATCGGATTATAATTCCACCACTATAGACCATGTCTATCTGTATGTTCAGTATGACTTGAAGTCATTCCACCACCGTCCATGAAATCACTACAACTTAAGTGTCTTTACCTTAAGAAAAAAAACCTGTAAGGATTATAAATGGAATGAGGGCACAGAGGCGGAAGAAGTAAACCAATGTTTCTGAAAATCAGAGTTTTTTCTGTTTTTTAAAGTGAAGATGTGCTTCAGTCAGCCAACTGCATTACTTATTTTGTGTGGCCTGAAGGCCTGTTTAAAAAAAAATGTTCCTACAAAATTCTGACCTTGTGTTGCAAGCTTTTGTGAAGCGTAATTGCACAATGTGTAGCCCTCCATGGAGATGCTGAGCCACAATTCTTGTTGCCCATCAATAGTAAGTAATGCTGAGTATTGAAATTCATCAAATTTGGAGATCCACCCTTAGTGCATTTGTTTGATGAGTTTCCATTGCCTTTGGGATATGTTATGTTTTTGAATGATTTTGAAGTAATAATAAGAAGGAATATTACCATGTATTTATCACCATAATGCAATCAATATTATGTGGCTGCTGTTATTGCTTTATAAAGTTGATACTGAAGCCTCTTATTTTCATTGTTTGCACTCTAGGCTACCTTATTTACACCAAGGCCTACTATTCCTGTAAGTAATTTTTAATTATTTGACGTTTTATGGTTATGCTTATATTTAACATGCTTACATGGGCAAACTGTATTAAACATTAAACAATGGAATGCACACAATATATACAAACTCAAGGTTAATCGCACCAAACTTGATTGCAGGAAATACAACTTCAGCAACAGAGCGGTCAATGCCTGGAATACTCTACCTGACTCTATGGTTTTTTTCCCCAAACCCCAAAAACGTTAACCTTAGACTGTCTACTATTGACCTCACCTCTTTCCTAAGAGGTCTGTAGGGGGCGTGCATAAGCGCACCAATGTGCCTACCGTCCCTGTCCTATTGTTTTTGTTTTCTTATATGTATCCATTTCATGTATTCATAACTATGTTTATACTTATACCTGTTATCTTATAATCATTTGACAAAACAAAACAAAATGAATAAAAAATAAATAAAATATACATGTATTTTTCAAAAAGATATACATAAAGAACAGAGGCTGGTGAGAATCATGCAGTTCCTACTTAAAATGGGAAGGAAGATCCAGAAAATATCCATGGAAGTGAAGAACTCATAGGAATCTGGGATCTTACAACATCAGACCTTCAACTGGGTAAAATGAGCCTCTGGAATGGCCAGAGATGGTATCAATGTCCACCTAACTTGGACATCAGAATAAAGTCTCCAGGTTCCATCTCTACTTTAGCTCCATCAGCAAGATTTCACATTGCCCACAATAGATCTGAAATGAAATCCAGAGCTTGAGTGACATCTGTAATTTTAGGTCATTTGCTGAAAGCATGTTGACCTACAAAAAGGGATTAATTCTGTTTGATATATCGTCATCGTCATTCTGTACAATATACGAAAGGAAAATTCCATCTGGGTTAGCAAATCCAGTTATTTCTGGATCCCTCTAGTTTAACAGGTGGAATATCCATACTGTTTCCAATCCTCTTTTCAATCTGTCTTAAAATATTTTGAAACAAGCAAAGAAAAACAAGTGAAGGCAGGGAATATCAGGTTTCTTCCCAGAGTTAACTTCCTGTCTTTGTTTCTATAACAAGAATATCTTCCTCTTATCCTTATTTAGTACAATCCTTTTCCTAAATCTAATTATTAAAAAATGTTGCACCTTAGGCACTTTTGTGGTTAAAGAAGGGATTATAAACTTGCAAAAGTGTTGTTAGTATTTTCCCAAGTGAGCAATCAGAAAAACTGTTAGTAATTTAGATAGAAGATAGATAGAATTCTTTATTGGCCAAGTGTGATTGGACACACAAGGAATTTGTCTTGGTGCAAATACTCTCAGTGTACATAAAAGAAAAGATACATTTGTCAAGAGTCGAGAATCATCAGGTACGACACTTAATGATAAGAAACCATTAGGGAGCATTTCACCGAGGCGGCTGTCTTCCGCGCCATCTTCAAACAGTTCGAATAGTTTTTCTTAATTTACATAGCTCACATTTATTTCCCTGTCATGTTTCTCTAGGCCAGTAGAGGGCAGCAGATGTTTTTCCTTAAAAATAGTCAATTTAAAATTTAATTGTCTTAAAAGTTCATCTTTCTTATTATCTGTATTGGTTTATGACCTCAATAAACTGAAAATTAATTGAATGGATGCAGTCATGTTACAGAGAGTCCTCAACTTATAACAATGTTTGAGCCCAAAATTTACGTTGTTAAGCGAGACACTTGTGAAGTGAGCTTTGCCCCATTTTATGATCTTTCTTGCTACAGTCATTAAGTGAATCACTGCAGTGGTTAAGTTAGTAGCATGGTTGTTAAGTGAATCTGGCTCCCCCCCCCATTGACTTTGCTTCTCAGAAGGTCAGAAAAGGGGATCACGTGACCCCGGGACACGGCAACTGTCGTAAATGTGAGTCAGTTGTCAACCATCCAAATTTAAATCACGTGACCATGGGGATGCTGCAACAGTCATAAGTGTGAAAAAAGGTCATAAGTCACTTTTTTAGTGTCATAACTTTGAATGGTCATCAAATGAACTGTTGTAAGTTGAGGACCACTTGTACTTTACTTACATATTTAGATTTAGCAAAACCCTTTAATGAAGTAAGTTCATTCGCCCTCTTTCTGAGGAGTAGATTTCTGCCGCAGGAATTTTTCCCACTATAGAATTTGTTTTTGTCAGAGTATATTCATGAACTGGAATAGAGCATCGTAACAAGGTCAGCCGATGTATAGGCATAGCAAGGTCAGCCAATGAGAACTGTTTGGAAACTGAAACTAGAAGTAGCCTAGGCGTGGCTCTATATTAAGCTGTGCAACTCTGCAGCTATGTTGAGTTCTGAGTCTGTCTATTGAAATGATAACTTGCTTGCTTGCTGAAGACTGGAGCTCTGCTCTGAACTTGCAACATGTTTATTTCTGTCTGAGTTTGCTCTATGTTGGAGAAATGTACAACTGGTTTGTAAATTTTACTTATTATGTTTACAAAGATGTTAAATGAAGCATCAGCCCTCTGTGTTTATTTTTCTGGCTCTGAATTAATGCTGCAAAAACTCTGAACAGTGTTTGGTAGTATTTTTCCACAAAAAAAAATTGCACAATATTCATGGACTTTTGGGAGATTAGAGAGTTAGAGATGGAAGTTGTCCAGAACTTAATGATGCTTAATTTTTGGACAAATAGGACTTTGTCAACTGTACCCAGAAAAATGACAGTTTTAAGCCACTTTTACAGTGTTGCTAAGATAACTACAGGAAGTTGTCCATGTTAGGCCCACGTCCCAGAGATGATACAGTAAGTGTCAACTCGTAAATCATTCTTATGCCTGTTTCCCAGTTGACATTAGAAGGAGGGGAGGGCGGGAAAGGCCTGATGGAGCAGTGAGGCAGATGAAGGCCAGAAGCACATTCCATGCTTTTCTTGTGGAGATTGTAGCGTAGGCTACTGGATCTTCTGCCGAGGAAAATCTTTCATTGGAGAGTGCCATTGATGACACCCAGCCCATCAACCTTTGTTGGAGAATCTAATATATGACATGCCCAGGAGGTTTGGGGGGAAACAGGGTCATAGGTGATAGTAAATTATGTGTCTCAGAGTTGGCTTTATATGGGTTAGTGCCGAACGTGTTGCTCCTAATAAATCTTTTGAATTTTTTTGAAACTTGGTTCGAGGCTCATGATTTAATTAAGGCAATCGTCGTAACCCTGACAGTAAGACCTACTCAAGTCCAGTTCTTTATTTACAGCTAATAGACAGAATAATGCCAGACTAAAGCTATAACCTTCTAAGTTTACAAATATATCCTAGAAGTTTCTAATGTGACTCTCCTGAACCTTTTCCACCCCACGCTATCCAATTTAGGACTGTGCAGTCTCTTGTCTTGGACATCTCCTGAATGTGCTGTCTCCACCATGGGAAATCGCAGTCCTACAGCTGACATTCCTTCCCCTCTTCTCCTCCTTCATTTGCACATTCCATCGTAGTCCATGAAGCCACTACAAGTCAAGCTTGACTCGAGGGAGGCTTTATTTTTAACCACTCTCTCAAAATATGGAATCAGACCATATCCCTGCAAAGTTGCCTGTGGCCATTTAATTAATATGAGTGTCACCTTCCAAACAGAAGAATCAATTCAGCGGCTGCAATGGACTTGCTAATGAATGTCTATCTCTCCACAGTTAGGAGGCGTATCATTCTGCTGTCATGAAGATTGTCGTGTTTACCTGTTTTATACTCTTTATCTAAACCAGTATACAATTCTTTTCTTTTCTTTTTTTAACTCAAGGGAGAACAAGGGCCAAAAGGTGAAAAAGGTGATCAGGGAGAAAGAGGTGAACCCGTAAGCAGATTATTGTATATACTCTTTCTTTTTAGATAAACCATTTCAAATGAGTAGAAAGTTAAAATATAGGTAGCATGGTGATTTAAAAAATAAATAAATTATGGAGATGGTTGGTAGAAGATAAACAGATAATAGATCTGATCTAACTATCTATGTACAGTATCTACTTATGCATTATGTATTGTATATAATGGAAAATACATCTATAGCAATAACACTTAGACTTACATGCTGTTTGACAGTGCTTTCCAGCCCCCTCTAAGTGGTTTACAGAGTCAACATATTGCTCCCAACAATTTGAGTCCTCATTTTACCCAGGCTGAGTCAGCCTGCCGTGCATAGGTAAATAGATGTATCATAGCTATACTTTCTAAATACTGTTTTTGAAAAAAAATATTCATCTATATTAATCAACTAAGATAGATAACTTTAGGAACATAAACAAAGTGAATTGCTATTACTCAGGCCATGTTGGTCTTACAAACTGGAATTTTATTTATTTATATAACTGCCCATCTCACAAAAATGTGACTCCGGGTGATGTTATAAGAATTGAATAATCAATATAAAAACATAAAATCCTGATGAAAATAAACATTATCAAAACAAATATAGTAACCCTAGTCAAAGGGTGGATGAGAATAAATCTTGGGCAATGGAATTGTTTGAGCCTATCTCCCGTTGCCTGTGAACTCCTGGCCTGATCATGTAACCAGGTCTTGAGGGATTTCGAAAATATCAGAAGGGATGGAACCAATCTAATTTTTGGGGAAAAAAATGTTCCTTAAGGAATGCACCATGACAGAAAGTTCTGGAGTCACTAAATATGGATCTGCCAGATCTAATGGGACAAGCTGATATCACTGAGGAGGGGCTAGTCCCTCAGATATTCATCGTGTCTAGGTTTCAAAATCGCTATGTGTAGGAGAAGGTAAAAAACAAACAAACCTATTCTAATGCTTTTATACATTTTTATTTCATTCAAAATATTAAGATACAAGATCCAAAAGAAAAAAAGAATTAGCAAAGAACAAAACAAAATTAGACAATCACATTTAAAAATGTGAATTAAAAAGGATAAAAAATATTATTCTCCCTAACTGAATATTGACAAATCTATTGCAACAATAATAGCTTCCCCTTTTGCAAAGCAGGTCCAAAATTTATAAACTTTCACATTTATTGGCAACCCAATTGACCTGGCATACATTGAATATATGAAAAAAAAAATGTTAACAGGTTAAAGAACAGCAAAGCTAAAATTCAAGACCCTCTGTTAACTATCCGTGATTGCAATTTACTTGTAGAAAATCTACAACAGTTTCTTATCTGCCACATATCACCTCAATCATTAATATCTGGTCTATCCAGGATCAAATACCCTTATTTGGCTCTTAATAATAAACCTTTTCTGATGCTGAAAGACCATCTCTTTCTTAGATCAAGATGCTCAGATTCAGGAGTGGGCTTCACAAATTTTAGCAAAGGGTTCTCGGCCCGGTTGCTGGGTGGGCGTGGCCATGGTAGGTGTGGCATAATCGGCCTCCTGTACCACAGCGAGCGGGGGGGCTGTTTTTGCCCTCCCCGGGCTCTGAAGGCTTTTGTCGAGCTTCTGGGAGGGCAAAAACCATTTCCGGCCTTCCCAAACTTCTGGGAGGCCCATTTTTTGCCCTCCCTGAACTTTCACACATGCCCTGCACTTACCTGCATCCAAAATGAGCTGCGTTGGGATTCCTGGGAGGGGGAGGGGTGGGCGGGACCAGCCAGGAGTGGGATTTGGGGGTGCTCCGAATTGCACAGAATCTTAGCTCTCCCGAACCCCTGCGAACCCCCAGCGGCCCCATCTCTGCTCAGATTCACCACAGTGAAAAAAGAAATCACATAAAACTGAAATTATTCTTTTTCTGCCTCATCTATAGGGAGAACGAGGTGTTCCAGGAGAACAGGGTCCAATCGGACCAGCTGGGCAACAGGTAAGTTAATCTAAAATGAAACCACTAAACAAGCTCATATATTGATATTAAAAAATAATATAAAAACAAACATCCATTGTTTAGAGATAGAAGTAAACATACATCAAACTTTGTCTATATTATTTCCATTATTCCAAATAATTCTAATCAGGAAATCTACTTTTCACATTGTTTTTTTTTTTTACTTTTAGTAGGAATAAATGTAACATTTTTTTGTATTGACTTTAACCCTGGGTACTTGGAATATAGAATAAGCAAATGTTGTAATTTGTCACTTGTTCTGGTTGAATTTAAGATTCCAGGAACGTCTATTGTTGATCATGTGAGAGACTTCATGCTTTTCCAGTATAATAGCAACAGCACTTAGACATATACCACTTTATAGTGCTTTACAGCCCTCTCTAAGCAGTTTACAGAGTCAGCCTCTAGATGGATGGATAAGGGAT
>NW_020769330.1:16445197-16459975 GCF_900518735.1 Pseudonaja textilis | reverse complement strand
CCTCCTCCTCCTCCTCCTCCTCCTCCTCCTCCTCCTCTTCTCCTTCCTCCCCGTCCCTTCGCCCCCCCACTCCTCCTCCTCCTCCTTTTCCCACTTCAGGTATTGAAGGAGATAGTCCTGATTCTTGGTCTTCTGAAAGCCTCAGCCATTGTTATTTGATGCTGTTGTAGTATGCCTTTAACATTGTCTCTCCATCCTTTTCTGTGTCTGCCTCATATTCTTTGATCTCCTCTTTTTTGTGTATGTCTTGCACACTATGGAATTTATCCCATCTTATTACTGAATACAGGAACAATGCTGCAGTGCATTGAAAGTACAGATAGTCCTCAAATTACAACTGGTCATTTACGATGTACTGTAAAAAAAGTTATTTATGTCCCATCCTCAAGGTTATAACTGCCCCATATCTCCTACAGTCATGTGAGGTGTAGTTTAGCTGCTTGGCAATCAGGTCATATTTATGATGGGTTGCAGCATTTTGCAATCATGGGATTTTGTTTTGCAAATATTTAGCTATTTTCCAGCAAAAAGATAAGCTAGATTTGGAGTACACAATCATGTGATTTGCTTAATGATCACATGACTCATTTAGCAATTGTCATAAAACTCTCATAAAATCAAGTCCAGTCACATGGTGACACGACTTATGACTGCAATGATTTACAACCAAAATTCCAGACAAAATTGAGGTTGTAAGTTGAGAACTGTCTGCATAGCATTTAAAAATGCTGCAACAAGCTGGGATCTATCCATAAACTTTGATGGAAATGGCCAAACATTTGGAGAAACATTACTGGTTTTATTAGAATTTACAGAATCCTAAAATTTTAGGATTCAAAGGGGTCACTAAGGCCATTCACTCATCCAGTCCCAGTGCTGAAATGCCAATGAAAGCATCCATGATGGGTACTATGTAGTTTTTTGCTTCAGAGGGATACAATAAAGATCAAGTGATCAAGCCACTCTGTTAAAGCCTTAGTAAGATCACACCTAGAATTCTGCATCCAGTTTTGGTCACCACACTATAAAAAAGAAGTTGAAACTCTAGAAAGAGTGCAGAGAAGACCAACCAAGATGATGAGAGGAAAGAAGGCTAAAACATATGATGAATGGTTGCAGGAACTGAGCATGGCTAGTCTAGTGAAGAAAAGGACCAGGGGAGACATGACAGCAGTCTTCTAATATCCGAGAGGCTGCCACAGAGAGGAAGGGAGCAAGCTATTTTCCAAGGCACCTGAAGGCAGGTCAAGAAGCAACGGGTGGAAACTGAACAAGGAGAGATTTAACCTGGAAATAAGGAGAAGTTTTCTGACAGTGAGAACAATTAATCCATAGAACAGCTTGCCTTCGGAAGTTGTGGGAGCTTCATCCCTGGAGGCTTTCAAGAAGAGATTGGACTGCCATTTGTTAGAAGTGGTGTAGGGTCTCCTGCTTGAGTGGGGGTTTGGATTAGATGACCTACAAGGTCCCTTCCAATTCTGTTAATCTGTTCATCCAAGGAAAAAGAGTCCAACCCCTTTCTTGCAGTCTGTTTAAACAGTTCTTACAATTCAAGAGTTTTTCCCCCAATGTGCATATGGAATCTATTTCCCTGTAACATAACTGCAAGGAGCAGGTTTCCTAAAGGGATCTGAAATATTTATCTGGCTGTTTCCATGCGGCGCCATTTTGTGAGAATAAGTCATCTTCGCAATAAAAGAAAATGAACTTTGTGGGCAAAAATGACCCTTGCTGTTTTCTTATCCTTTTTCCTCTCTGTTTCAAAAGAGCGATGGGACCTTGTGGTCTCATTCTTTGAAAAAGGATTGGAGTCTGTTGTAAACATGCGAGACACAAAGCTATATTTTACTTCAATATGCAGCTGCAAGGATGTCTTTAATTGCTCTTGGTTGAAAAAGTACAGCATTTACTGCACAAAATGAGCATACAAACATTTATGATGAACAGTTTTGGGATATTTTTAATGGGAAATGATGTACAAATGTCATAAAGGAATAAATGTGGAACATTTAATAAAAAATACCATGACATAATATCCAAGAGAAGTAATTAAAGGGATGATTACAAATTTTTTTCATTAATTTATTTATTTGTTCATGTATTTATTTGTATCCAGCCTTCATTTATCTTTTCTTTTATGTACACTGAGAGCATTTGCACCAAGACAAATTCCTTGTGTGTCCAATCACACTTGGCCAATAAAGAATTCTATTCTATTCTATTCTATTCTATTCTATTCTATTCTATTCTATTCTGTTCTGTTCTGTTCTGTTCTGTTCTGTTCTGTCCTGTTCTGTCCTATTCTATTCTATTCTATTCTATTCTATTCTATTCTATTCTATTCTATTCTATTCTGTTCTGTTCTGTTCTATCCTGTTCTGTCCTATTCTGTCCTATTCTATTCTGTTCTGTCCTGCCCTGTCCTATTCCGTTCCATTCCATTCCATTCCGTTCCATTCCGTTCCGTTCCGTTCCATTCCATTCCATTCCATTCCATTCTATTCTATTCTATTCTATTCTATTCTGTCCTATTCTGTCCTATTCTGTCCTATTCTATTCTATTCATTTTACAAATAGCTCAATATATAGTTAATATATCCAACACACCTTCCTCCTCCTATTTTCCCCACATCAACCGAGTCACCCAGCTTGCTTCCAGAGCTAAAGCAGGGTTAGAAATCACAGTCTTTTGCTGATTGGTCCAACCAATTGGTGACTACCCAGCTGGTTTCAGGCCTAAGGTGGGACACTCACGGTGTCTTGCTTTCTATCCTGGTGTCTTAACCATTAGACCAGGCCTCTCAAGCTTGATTGGATCACATAATATATTGTGATGATTTTTGCCTTTGCGTAGCTGGGGTGGGTGTGGCCACCATGTGACTTATCTGGCCCACGGGTGGCCAGTTTGACAGACCTGCATTAGACCATACAGGCTCTTTATGTTTATTGTTGCAAATAATCTATTAAGTTTTCACATGCCTGAACCAAGCCCATATTATTCCCAATCAACCTGTTCAATAGCGGAGTTTGATTTGTTCCATATTATTTTCTTTACAGGGTATACCAGGAGCTGCTGGTCAGCCAGGAATTGATGGACAAAAAGGAGAAAAGGTGAAAAGATGGAACGACAGCTAAGGTGTAATGGTTATTTGCAGGAGGGAAAGGGTCAGAGCTAAACATGTAAAGAATTACAGGTAGTTCTTGACTTATGACCGCATTTTGAACTTTTCTCACAAAGAGTTGTGCCTGATTTAATGATGTATTTTTTTTTTGCCATGGTCATTAAGCAAATCACCATGATCCTTAAACAAATCATGATGTCATTAAGCAAATCTGACTTCTACCATTGACTTATCTGTTGGAAGATCCCTGGGAAGGTTGCAAATGATGATCACATGATTCTGAGGAACTGCACAATCATTGTAAATACACAATAGCGGTCAAGTGTTCACATTTTGACCAAGGGACACTGGGGCAGTTGTAAGTGTGAGGAGTCAATTTTTTTCAGTACTTGCATAACTATGAATAGTCATTAAATGAACAGGTGCAAGTCAAGGACTATCTGTATCATCATCATAATCTTTTAACGACCCCATAATCTCTTGCGGGGTGGAGTCTGGGCAACTGAATAGATCTGAGTGTTTACTGGCCAGATGCCCTTCTTGTCACTAATGAGGAGTTTTGTTCAGCAGATCTATTCTCATTGTGCCCAGAGAGAGAAATATCTGCCTCTACCTAGGAATCGATCTCACAGCCTCCTGACTGTGAGGTGAGAGCTCCACCTCTAGGCCACCACACCACTCTCAAGGACTACCTGTACAATAACATCAAATGCCATATCTTATACTTGGCATCAAACATTGTGATGCTAGTACTGTATGTAATGTTGGCATTCGCCTGATGAAATTACCATGTTGTGGCTCATCATTTTGGCTTGCCAAAGATGCTGCTTAAATAACATGCCAACCTTATTATACATTAAATAAAGCAGTTACCGGTACGCTCTTTTATCTCCTCTATCTGATGTTGTGCATGTCAAATATTGTCATGTACCAGCTGAACAGCAATAAGCAGGGTTGCAATTAGTATCCTTCAGACAGTTTTATTAGCTGAACCATAACAGATAATGGTAGAGCTATCGGTTGTAAATTAGGTAGAGGAAGCTCTGCAGGGAAAGTACCTCTTCTTGTAATTAGTAGCTGTGGCTTAAACACAGCCAAAGGGAAAGTGTCTTATAGTCTAAGGCCAAAGAAGCCTACAATCTCTAGGCTGGGGATTGTAATCCAAACAACTGTTTTTAGGTCAAGGAATCAGGAGAAATCAAGGATGTGAAGCCAAAGGAAGGCAGGTCTAACATTGCAACTAGAGCAGGGGTGTCAAACTGGTGGTGTCATGTGACATATCAGGGCTTTTTTCCCCTTCGCTAAACTGGGTGGGGGCAGGACCAGCACATGACGCATCCGGCCCTTGGGCTGCAAGTTTGACACCCATGAACTAGAGGAAAGGAGTGTCAGGACTCCAACAAATCCACCCCCATTCAAATCGTAAGTCTCTAGCCACATCTCCGAGAAAAGAAAACTGATTTATTAGAAGTGGCCATGTTGGTGTTAGCTGGATGCAGCCAATACTAAATTACATTTTTCATTTCCCCCTTGACCTGGATCTTCCCCCCACTCCAATGGGACACATCCATCCCCGAGAGTCATCTGTCATGCTCTTCAGTAATATCCTTGCACTTTGACAACTTTGGGCTGCCAGCGTAATTATCTAAGCACTTAAGGAATGCACTGTTTTTCCCCCACTTCCATTTTTCTGGCAGCTGAAAAGATCAAACAAGTGTCTTTTTAGTTGGCATTGAGTTTAAAGCATTGTATAATTAGAGGATTGACTGCCTTGTCCTCTAAAGGTGGTATGCCGATGTTGGCTGCTCAGCCCTCCTTAGCTAGCAATATGTTTTAGGGCCTCCAGCTTCCCAAGTTGAAGATTCAACTCCTTGTTCTCCAAATAATCATCATCTTCCATCATTGGGTCTCCGTCATCATTCCCGGGAAGCTCATAGCGTATTTGCTATATAACTACTGGCTGAGAATCTGCCTCTTCTGCTTCAGAATCAGAGAAATTTATGATACATACTTTTCCTTTTTGCTAGCCTTTACATGGACAGTCAAAAAGCACCTTTGGGATAACCATGACCTAGATCAGGGGTGTCCAACCTTGGCAACTTTAAGACTTGTGGACTTCAACTCCCAGAATTCCTCAGCCAGCTTCTGGGAGTTGAAGTCCACAAGTCTTAAAGTTGCCAAGGTCGGACACCCCTGACCTAGATGACTGAGAATCTCCATTGTTTTGGCCAGTTTTTGCATTACTTCTGTGCCATTATCCTCAAAGGCGCACAGAAGGTAATGAAGAGTTAGGTGACATTCAAATCTTCCAGGTCACTTTTGTGATTTTATACAAATGATATATTTCAGACCTAGGGGAAAAAGGAAAATTATATTAAAATAAAAACAAAATAAAATGTTGTTAAAGATCACTTAATAGCAATAGCAAGTTTATATACTGCTTCACAATGCTTTACAGCCCTCTCTAAGTGATTTGCAGAGTCAGCATACTGCCCCCCAAAATCTGGGTCCTCATTATACCAACCTCAGAAAGATGGAAGGCTGAGTCAACCTTGAGCCAGTGGGAATGAAACTGCTGGCAGCCTACAGTATGCAGAAGTAGCCTGCAGTACTGCATGCTAACCACTGGGCCACCACAGTTTATTTTTCTAGCCTTAAGAATGTGTTTTCCACATCCTACATTCTCCTCATTGGTGGTCACCTGGTTTCATTATTTCTTTGTCATACAAGTAGATGAATAAACCAAATGAATTGCATGCTTGAAGGAAAGCTGGTACAATGAGGCTATTAAAAGTCCATTTGATGTAAATAAATATTTGCAATCCAACACTGAAGTACTTTCCACAAGGTTTTTAGGAGAAAATTCTAGAATTTTTTCTTGGCTTCTTTATTTAGGAAGAACAGGTGATGAGCAGCCCCAGAGTCCTTCCCAGTCTGAGTGAAAAACCTTTGATATTGATTAATTAAATAAGTAGAAGGTACTGCCTGCCTCATAGCCTGTTCTAATTGTCCCCTATTCCCATTGTCTCTTCTGCAGGGAGAACCTGGTAAGGAAGGAAAATCAGGTCCACCTGGGCCTACAGGTGAACCAGGAGCTGTTGGAGAACCTGGATTACCTGGAAAGGGTCGAGATGGAGAAAGGGTAAATTTAATTCCTAAACTATTTGTGCGAGCAGATACTTACTGAAGAAGACCCTCAAGACTCCCTTGGATTGCAAGGAGATCCAATCAGTCAATCCTAAGAGAATTGAATGAATGAATGAATGAATGAATGAATTCTTTATTGGCCAAGTGTGATTAGATACACAAGGAATTTGTCTTTGGTTCATATGCTCTCAGTGTTCATAAAAAGAAAAGATACATTCAACAAGAATCATAAGGTACAACACTTAATATAGTCATGGGATACAAATAAGCAATCAAATCATATTAGGAAACAGTCAATATAAATCGTAAGGATACAAGCGAAAAAGTTACAGTCATAAGTGGGATGAGATGGGTGATAGGAACAATGAGAAGATTAATAGTAATACAGATTTTGTAAATATCAATGTTGAGGGAATTATTTGTTTAGCAGAGTGATGGCGTTTGGAAAAACACTGTCCTTGTATCTGGTTGTTGGTGTGCAGTGCCCTATAGCATTATTTTGAGGGTAGGAGTTGAAACAGTTTATGTCCAGGATGTGAGGGGTCTGTAAATATTTTCATAGCCCTCTTTTTGACTCATACAGGCCCTTGATTGAAGGCAGGTTGGTAGTAATTGTTTTTTCTCCAGTCCTAATTACTTTTAAAGTCTGTGTCTGTCCTGTTGGGTTGCAGAACCAAACCAGACAGTTATAGAGGTGCAGATGACAGACTCAATCATTCCTCTATTGAACTGGATCAGCAGTTCCTTTGGCAGTTTGAGATTCCTGAGTTGGCGCAGAAAGAACATTCTTTGTTGTGCTTTTTTGATCACGTTTTTGATGTTAGGTGTCCATTTTAGGGCTGACAAATCAACTCTGTCCTTTGTAAGGACAGATACTGAAGTTGAAGCTCAAATGCTTTGGCCACCTAATGAGAAGATGAGAAGTTCTTTGGAAAAGAACTTGATGTTGAAAAAGATGGAAGGCGAAAGAAAAAAGAGATGGCAGAGGATGAGATGGTTAGATAGTGTCATTGACACAATGAACATGAGTTTGGGCAGACTCCAGGAGATAGTGGAGAATGGGAGGGGGTATCTGACAAGCTGTGGGACATGGGGTTGCGAAGAGTCAGGCATGACTTAGTAACTGATCAATAAAAGCTTGTCCATTTAGGAATGATCTGATTGGACCAATTTACTCATTTTGTGAGATATAATTCTATTCCACAGTATTCTCTACTTTGTCATTGGTTTAGCTGAACATTTTTTTATTTGCATTTTCAGCTGTCTTCCCTTCTCCTATGAATTGTTTGCCCAGAAACACAATATCAGGATAAAGCATATTAAAAAGGCTATGTCAAAATGCTGCTACTATTATTAATTCCTGTCAAGTTTTAATTTAATTGGGTTGCATGTATTCTTCTGCATCCTGGCAACCATTAGAGGAAAGAAACTGAAATTGGAAGAACAATAGGTTGGACCATTTATGAAATTAAAGATGAAAGCACAAAATTTGTGAACTCTTGCAAACACAATTAGGCAGTCTTCTCTGTAATTCAATGCTTGCGTTTGCCAATGATTTAGTGATTGACATAGTTGCTTTTCTGAGTTCACGAACTACAATGAATCATCAACTAACCCAATAAGCTAGGTTTGTAGAAGTGTTATGCCACACCTACACACATATATGCACACAAAACCCTAAACAAAGTTAAAACTAAGTGAGATACGCACAGAGCCTATGAGTAAATTTGGAAGAAGAAAATTTCTGAAGCACCTCATACAGTAGATCCAAAGAGAAACTAATTATTGGAAGACTGCAGATTAAATATTGACTAGGCTTTTAGGAAGCAAACAATATTTAATCATTTATTTAATGTATATGCCACTCATCCCACTCCAAAAAGAGGATACTGTAGGAGATTAAAGAAATTTGATGGACACATAGAAAATGAAAATACTATCAATTGGTCTCCCTCCAAAAGAGGACATGTAAATTCCTTCCTCAAACTTAAAGGACCATCTGATTACTTGATACACAAAGTATTATCATTTCACTCCAAATGTCAGAAAAGAGGAGGAAGTCCCATCCCAGTTGTGATCTATTCAAACATTTCCACCCTTGCATTTATTTATTTATTTTGCTCCATGGTTTAAAGCTATATGCTTCCTGATTGGTTTTTTTTTTTTTAAGACTATCAAGGTTGCAAAAAGCTTCAAGATAGTCTGCTTGTTGTATATCATGGCTGGGATGAGACAACATAACCAGTTGGTTGGCGAACATGGCTCAAGTAGTTTGTGGGTTTCCAGGCCATTGTCTTTGTATGTTAATGAACTTGACCATCAAATTAAGCAGCTAAAGGACAATTTGTTTGGGAATACTTTGCCATGTTTTCTGAACATAGCAAGACAGCAAACCTCAATGTAATGGACCATTTTGGAGTGCTGTATGCTACTACATATTTGTTGAAGTTTAAAGGATGTGGAACACATTAATTTATGTAATTTTGCTATAGGCATAAATATAACAAATGGAATGTAAATATAAATAGCTCATCAAGACTACTTTGATTAACTTGTCTATTATTTCAGGATAGAATTTCCAAACAGAAATGTTTTCCATTGCATCCAAAATCTATTAAAATTGAGAGTTACTTTGTAACATATTAATCACGCAAGCTTAAGTGGTTATGATTTGTTCTTTATAAATGGGTTCCCTACCTGTCTGTTCTTGAGAGTAAGCAGATTCAGGGATGGAATTCATTTTCAGAGGACTAAGAAATGGATGTATGGACTTTCCAGTTGGGAAGATTGTGTTAACTTATTTTATATCTGTGTGTCTTTCTAGGGTGAAAGAGGTCCACCAGGTTTACCTGGATCCTTTGGGTCTAAGGTGAGTACCTGCTTTGCCATTCTATGATAAACTGAGGTACATTTCCTGCTTTCAGAAGAACAAATCTGGCCAGACATTATTTCAGGAGGACAGGAATGAAGAATGCCATCTGTTGCTCCTATCCTGCTCAGATATGATTTCTACCCAAGGTCTCTCAATCAGATGTAATGACTTCCCACCAGCAGTGGGATTCTACCTGTTCCATTACCGGTTTGGTGATCATGCATGCACACACCTAACAGGCGCACACAGCTTTCTACACACCAGCTGAGGCCTGTAGCACCAATCAGTTGAGAGGAGAAAGAAGAGAAAAGTGCCGGAGCAGAAGGGAGTGTCGATCCTGTGCTTTTCTCTTCTTTCTCCTCTCAGCTGAGGCTTTTTTCCTCCTCTCAGCTGATCTTCAGAAGCTTTTTTTTTTTTTTTACTAGCAGTTCAGTTGAACTGGTAGGAATTTTTGCTACCAGTTCGACTAAACCGAGCTGAACCAGTAGTATACCACCACTGCTTCCTACTCTGCTGGTTGTAAGAACACTGTTCAGTCCATGTCTGGTCACTTTGGGCTTCTGGCCATCGAATCTAATGTTATGTTCAGCAGAGGAACCACAACTATGACAACAACCCCTTCCTTCCTTCCTTCTTTTCTTCCTTCCAACTAGACCTTTTTTTTCTTTGAAGATGTTTCACTTCTCATCCAAGAAGCTTTGGTCTTCACAGCTGAAAAAGCTTCTTGGGTGAGAAGTGAAACGAGAAGCGAAGCATCTTCAAAGAAAAACAAGAAAGTCCAATTGCCTCTTGAAAAAAACCACCTTTGGGATTCAGTTTTATAAATAACATTTATCAAATCACATATTTTCTTTCATTCTCCCCATAACTCAAAATCCAGTCTCCAAACTCCAAACTCCAATCTAATTGGAGAATGTGATTGATGACTCTTGGCTATGAACATGTTTTGTTGGAGAATATGAATTATGATACACCCAGAGGGGTGGGAGAAAACCAGGGTCAAGGATGACAGTAAATTACGTGTCTCAGAATTGGCTTCATACAGGTCATGCCGACATGTTCGTTCCTAATAAATCCTTTGAAGTTTTTGAAGCTTGGCTTGAGGCTCATGATTTAATTAGGGCAACTGCTGGAATCCTGACAGTGAGAACATGTAGAGCAGACTGTGTTCTAACGTAAGATGGATAATGAATATAATAGGTCTGTAAAATAAATGTATTGAAATATACACTATGTCACTTGTCCTTGTCAGGGAGATCGAGGTGCCCCAGGTGTTCCAGGTCAACCAGGAGACAGAGGAGCTCCAGGTGTTGGACTTTCAGGACCATTAGTAAGTATGGAACATATTACTCACTAATTTGTGATGAAGCTCAATGTATATTTCAAAGGTGAATCATGTTTGGAATTGTGATCCATGTCATCTACCTTGGGGGCATGAATGATACCAACACACACAACATAGAGACTGAGTTACCTACATCTCCACCATAAGCCACCACCCTCACCAATACTGATTATTTGACCAATAGTAGATTTGTCATAACTATTCTCTTTTTATCCTGCATCTTTAACATTTTCTGGGTAGCTTCTATTATTACAAAGAGTATATTAATGTTAAAAATTAAGCAAGTGGCCTAATTAGAATAGAATAGAATTCTTTATTGGCCAAGTGTGATTGGACACACAAGGGATTTGTCTTGGTGCAAATGCTTTCAGCGTACACAAAGAAAAGGTACATTCATCAAGAGTCAAGAATCATTAGGTACAACACTTAATAATCATAGGGTACAATAAGCAATCAAATCATACTAGGAAACAGTCAAAAAAACCATAAGAATACAAGCGACAAAGTTACAGTCATACAGTCACAAGTGGAAGAGGATGGGCGATGAGTGATGAAAAGATTAACAGTAATAGTAGTGCAGACTTTGTAAATAGTTGGACAGTGCTCAGGTTGGACATTTGTTTAGCAGAGTGATGGCTGTCCTTGTGTCTAGTTGTAACATTAATTGTAACATTAAAATTATTCTGTAGAAAATTCACCACTGTATAATGTAAAAAAAGGCCAAACATTATCCCTTGGTGAATCAGTCATATTCTAAGTCAAATCATTGATTAGAATTTCAAAATCAATCCCATTTGATTCAGTCATTCCTATTGAAGTGTAAAATTGTTTTTTTGGAGTGGTGGTGGAAATTCTTCCTGTCTGTAGAAACATCCAAAACAATTTGAAAACAGTCAAGTTCATGGTTTAAGCAGGCTTCTGGGTTTTATTTGGAAAGTCAATTCAGTTCTAAAATCACATTACCTTCAAATTCAATTCCATCTCCAACCTGAATGTTTGTAAAAGGGTATAATTTTCAAAACAATTAGCCTGAAATTTGTTTTAGATAACTGTATCCACTGATTAACATGTAATTTCAGAAATTGTCCTTATGGTAACATTCATTTGTTATTTATGTGCCCAGCTGAGTTGGGAGGCTACAAAAATTGAATAAATCAATATTTGTTTGCTTTGTGAATGATCATTACCCATATTTTTCAGGGACCTGTGGGACCTCCTGGAGACAAAGGGCCACCGGTACAGTAGGTCTTTCTAATTATATGCAGTATGTGATAGGAAGTAGAATGGAAATATTATTGCATTATATCACTTTTTGGTTTGCCAGTGATAGTAGAAAATTCAGATACATACAGTATCAGTAATACCAATTAATATAGAAATATTGACTTGACTCTATTCTGTACATTCCTAAATATCCTGCCTTATGACATTGCTTATGATCTATAGACATCCAGGCACTAAGGCCTTCCACAACCTCTGAGATTTTGAGCAGAATACTCAAGGGCTAGATTATTATGGGATTCATTAAAGGATAATTTGCTGCCATATGATAGTACCTCTTTTGATAGAGGTCATTTTCCAGTGTTAGAGGTCAGTTCATCCCCTTTAAAACAACTTCCCATATGTAGAAGACAGGCTTGTCAAGGAATGGATTCTCTTTGACACGGTTTCCTCTGTGTCCACGTGTCAGGAAATTTTAAATAAGAAAGCTTTCACATACAATTTGCCTTATTAATTTATTGATTGAATTAATCATTATTAGTTTTTTTCAATTCAACTCACTTGAAAGAGTGAAATGCTGAAATTTTTAAAGAAGCATTGCTGAAAATTACAGTACCAAGGGATGAAAACAGAACAAAGAAAACAGAACAGTATAACCTCTTTAGATGATATCTGGGTAATTTAGAGCAGCAAAGCTGGTAAAGTTTTAGGTGTGTTTAGTGTATGGATAAAATTTGGAAGGTGACTGATTTTACTATGTATCTGCTCTGTGTTGACCATTAGTAATTTTCTCCTTAAATTAAAGACATATATGAGGACTCAGAACAACATGTGACAGAGACCTTCAGCAAACTGCAATTTTAACATAAGAGGAGAAATCATTAAATACACGATGAGAGATTGTTGGATTAATTAGTAATTAATGCTTATAGAAGCATATGTCAATGATTCTTTCTTTCCTTTTGATCTCTGCCACAACTATTTAGAATGCGGTTGAAGACCAAGGATAATTCTTGCCCCAAATAAGTTTCTCCGTCCATGACATAGAAAAATGTGATATGTAAGCTTTGAGATAATACATCAAGTTCTTCTCCCTGTTTCACCAGGGTCCTCGTGGCTTACCAGGTATCCAAGGTCCACCTGGACAGACTGGTCACGATGTAAGTAAAAAGATTGATGGTTTATTAATTTATGAACTACAGTAGATTGTTGATCAGAAATCATTATACTACCATAGAAGAAGCATAGTTTTCCTTATCCCTTCAATAAAACAACAACAATTCAGTTTCTTTTTACCTTCCTGCAAGGACATATAAAAGAAAATGTTCACAAAATGTTTGAATTAAAATTTCATTGTAAAATGGGAAGCAGATAATGACTAAAGACTAATTAGTCAATGTGTGGTTTAGATTATTAATTCTTATAACAATTCACAAACCATTTACAGTTGAATATTTGAAAACATTTCTCAACAGCTTGTTGGATGAGGTAATCCCTCAGCAGTGCACGAAGTAAAGAAGGTTAAAACATAAGATGTAATCATTTCGATAATGCGATATTGATGAAGCAACTCATATAATCAATAAATAGCATGAACTCCCTGTCTTAAAGGGAAAAAAAAGTTTTGAGCAATGGGGGAAAAAATTCTCAGGACTCTAACCATCCTACCTAAAGATGTGTGATTAACTACTAAATATCAATTCTTTTAATAATATTGAATCTGTTTCATAATGCCCAAGGTCATGCAATACAAATAATCACTATTATTCATTCCTCATTTTTCCAGAACTTCAATCAGCAGTTATTGCTCTCTATAAGTTTTTCCTTTTTCTATTTATAAGGGAGACGGAAGCACAGAACGAGGCAAACTTGCAAAATAATCAGTGAATTTCTTCTTCGTTGCTCTTCCCATGTGTCTTCTGTTCTAGCTGAACTCAGCAAAGTAGAAACAGATAATTGCAGTAATCAGCCAGCAGCCAAAGGAAAAAAAAAAAAAAAAGGAAAATGTAGAAAGATAGAAGTAAAGGGTAGAATCGATTCTCCCAAACTCAACTTTTATGCAAAATGACATTGATGGACTGAAGAGGTCTAAGTACAACCTCTTTTCTTTTTCAAAGACCCAAGTTATGATGGACTGTTTTTTTTTTTTTAATGAGAAAAGAAATGGACAAAAAATCACCTCCATGTGCCCCCCAAAGTCTTTTAAAAAAAAAAAAATTTCCCCAGATTAGGGGGAATGTCACCAGAATTCAGCATAGACTCCTGAACCTCATCATATGATGTAGAAACATCTAAATGAAAACACGCAAAGACACGAACAGAACAGAAAAACAGTTGGAAGACACCTTGAAAATCTTCTAGTTCAGTGGTCACCAACCGGTGGGCTGTGGCCCACTGGTAGTCAATGAGAAAATTTTGGTGGTCCTCAGAGAAATGTCACCCCCAGAGTATCTCCCCCCCCAAAGCAATTAATCGAGGTTGGGGGGGAACACAAGTCTCTGCTGCCCGCATAGCCCACAGGAACACAAGGCTTGCCTCGCTTGCATTAGGAACAACATGAGGTAGTGAGGGGAGGGGGAGAAAGGGCGGAGGGGGGGATTTGCCTGGCCATCGGGTTGCTTCTTCTGCTTCTTTCTTCTTCTGCTTTTGGCTTCATGCAAGGAAAGCAGCAAAAGTCTTTCTTTTTCTCCCCCAAACTCCTCCAGAAATGAGTCTTTGGGATCCAGCAAGGCATCCTGCTGCAAGAGGCTACTCCAGCGAAGACTCATTTCTGGTGGAGTTTTGGGGGAGAGAAAGAAAGACTTCTGCTGCTTCTGCAGCTTTCCTTGCATGAAGCCTGAGAACGGAGCTCAAAAGCAGGCTAGGAATGTGGCTGCCTTTGAGGGTGGGTGGGTGTTTGTGTGAGGGATCTGTGGGTGTGGGTGTGAGAGAGAGAGAGTGAGAGAGAGGGGGGGAGGGAGAGAGAGGGAGAGAGAGAGAGAGGGAAGAAGAGAGGGAGGGAGGGAGAGAGAGAGGGGGGAGATGGGGGGAGGGAGGGAGAGAGAGAGAGGGAGGGAGAGAAGGAGGGAGGG
>NW_020769330.1:16378325-16445097 GCF_900518735.1 Pseudonaja textilis | reverse complement strand
GAGAGAGAGAGGGAGGGAGAGAAGGAGGGAGGGATGGAGGGGGAGAGAGACAGAGAGGGAGAGAGGGAGAGAAGGAGGGAGGGAGAGAGAGGGGCAGAGGGATGGAGGGAGAGAGAGAGGGAGAGAGAGGGAAGGAGAGAGAAAGGAAGAGAGAGAACATCACCAGACCTCCGAGGTTAGATCAGATCTCTCTCTCTCTCTCTCCCCATCCCTCTCTCTCTCCCTCCATCCCGCCCTGTCTCTCTCTCTCCCTCCCCCCCTCTCTCCCCCTCCTTCCCTCCCTCCCTATCTCTCTCCCTCCCTCCCTCCCTCCCTCTCCCTCTGGCTCTCTCGCTCTCCCTCCCACCAACGTCAGTAAGCCACATTGGTCAAAATTCACATTAGTGGTCCACGGGATTTAAAATAATGAGTTGGGTGGTCCCTGAGGTCCAAAAGATGAGCGATCCCTGTTCTCGTTCAACCCTCTGCTCAAGCAGGAGACCCCCAAACATTTCAAACAAATTATTGTCCAATCTCTTCTTTAAAAACCTCCAGTGTTGGAGCACCCACAACCATTGGAGGCAAGTCATTTCACTTTATGGTTCTCATGTCAGGAAATTCCTCCTTAGGTTCTAGGTTGCTTCTCTCCTTGATTAGTTTCCATCCATTGCTTCTTGTTCTTCCTTCGGGTGCTTTTTTATGGCAGCCCCTTAGATATTGGAACACAGCTCTCATGTCACCCCTAGTCCTTCCTTTCATCAAACTAGACATATCCAATTCCCGTATTGACAAAAAGAAACTTTTCTTCTGAAGACTTTAGGAAGTTCTCATAATTTCCTGACTCTTGTCACTGAGATGACTAGGACTATTGTGAAAAACATCTTAATATCTATGTGCACCTGAGTCTAATTGCATTGTACGGATGCACACTCCTATTCTTTTTGAAGCATTTGAGGTCTGCATGTAGTAACAATAGAAGGGATGAGTTCAGGATTCAACTGTGGAATCCCTGCATTGATAACGTTACGTAGTTTGGTAATGAAACAAGCTGAAAGAAAACCATCAAGCTCAGAGGAACTCACTATTCTTTCCTCCTTCTCTTCTACAGGGTTTACCAGGAAATCCAGGAGAAAGGGGACCACCAGGAAAACCAGTAGGTCACTGTAGGATCTTTCTTTCCTTTTCTTCCTTTTCTTTTCATTGGCATGTTTCATTCAGAAACCAACAAATTTGTTCCAAGCAAATACATTTTACTATAGAACAAGATATGAATACCTGAGAAGAAAACCATGCTATTTGTACAGAGCGTGAAAACCACAGTCCCTTTACAACCTATGACCATCAACTCAGAATTCCTGAACCAGGACATGCTCAGGAACTATGGGGATTGAAGTCCACAGGTCATAAAGGAACATTAGTTGCCCATCCATGAAGTTGTAGACATCTCTACTACTCTTTCAACTTACATCAGTGGTAGCGGAGCTGCTCCTCCTTTGTGAGAGGTGCTTCAGTAAGGTGGTCCTTCAAAAAGACTTGATCAATTGTAAATTTGGTCAGTGGGTGGATAACCTTTCATGTTTTATCTTTGATACCAGATGTTCTGAAATGATGTCCATAAATGATGTAGGTGGTTTTATTTTTCTTTTCTTAGGGTTCCTCTCCTCTGCTTTCCCCTGATGATATCAGATTACTAGTTAAGGTAAGGCTTCCAAAGACCTAATACTTGGGAAGCATTAATGTAAATTATCAAAGTCTATAAATGCTGGTAAAATATTCTATGCATACAAAATATAAGAAGGAGAGTCTCAGGAGAAAATGTAGATATGCAGAAGATGTTCACGAGAGTAAAGGAAGTACATTTATTTATTTATTTTTGTGTTCTTCTCCCCTTAAGTAAAGTCTTCTTCAAGTCAAACTTAACTTTGGGTAAACATCATGAGCACGCTTGTCTATTTTTTGTGGTAGGAGGCAGCAATATATTAAAAAAAAATTGCCATTGTCTTCTTGTTGGTTTTTTTTTTCCAACTTCCCAATTAGCACACAATCCTGGTACACATATTGATTTTCCATTACACATTTGGAAGAAGAACAATTGCTGAGGGGGCCAGTGCTGTCTCATGGATAGCATTAACTCAGCTATGAGGAAGACCTCAGGAGAGTTTTCTAAAGAATATGGTGTATACAACAGTAAATCATGGTTATAAGTGTAGTGCACACACACACGCAGGTATAGACAGAAACAAAGGTTTCTTTAATTTGCATTCAATTCATAATTCAATACAGTAGAAGCAAGATAGATTTGCATTTCAGAAGAATTGCCTGCTGTTTCAGTAACACTATGATTCTCCTCTTTAGGATGTTTGCACTGATTGTCCCCCTGGACCATCCGGTCTCCCCGGAATCCCAGGACAGAAGGGTGATAAAGGACTTCGAGGCCCACCTGGGAATGATGGACCAGTTGGGAAAAGGGTAAGAAAGACTTGGAGCATAAGAGACAGAATAACAGAGTTGAAAGGGACCTTGGAGGCCAGGGGTGGGATTCAAAAAAAATTTAGTACTGGTTCTGTGGCTGTGGCTTGATGGGGGTGGCAGGGCAAGGTTACTGCAAAATCCCCATTCCCTCCCCACCCCATTAACCTGCATTTTCCTGTGCAGGGCAACAAAAGAAGACCCAGCTGATCAGCTGGGACTCGGGAGGCAGAGAATAGATGGGGTTGGTGGGGCCAGTCAGAGGTGGGAATTGCTGGTTCTCCGAACTACTCAAAATTTCCACTGCTGGTTCTCCAGAACTGGTCAGAGCCTACTGAATACCAACTCTATTGGAGGCCTTTTAATGCAATCCATTGCTCAAATAGGAGACCCTACACCATTTCAGACAATGGCTGTCTATTTTCTTCTTATAAACCTCCACTGATGGAGCACCACAACTTCTGAAGGCAAGGAGAAATTTCTGAATAATTAGAACAGTTAATCTCCTTATTTCCAAGTTGACGTTCTCCTTGATTAGTTTCCACCTGTTGCTTCTTGTCCTGCCTTCTGGTGCTTTGAAGACTAGACTGACCCCCCCTCTTCTTTGACCCCCCTCAAATATTACCTCTACTCCTTCTTTTCATTAGAATAGACTGAATTGCAGATTTGCTGTCCTTCCTTGAAGGTGTACTCCTACAGGCCAGAGGGAGAAGGAGATTACCTCTGCAAGGATATTTGGCAGATTTCTCTTGCATTAATAATTGTTCTTTGAACACTTCACATTAGTGATTTATTGGGTTGCCTCTGTGACCTGCATGCATTAATGACGGATCTCCAAGCAATGTCTAGGAGATGTTATAAATCATTTAGGCTAGAAGTACTGCTAGATTCTGCTCAGGTGATATCAAGATCTATCACAAAATTATCAAACCGGTTCTTCTATAAGACCCTAAAGATCAGGCTCCTTCCTCCAAACATTAGGCTAAAGTATGGAATAAACCCATTTACTCTTGAATGAGACACGTATCAATTGGCTTTTGCTGTTTCTATTATGTTGGTTGTATAGTCAGCCAGATGTTCAGACTGGATTTGGCATTTTCCCCCCAACTATTGAGTCCTTCCCAATCACTTGGGATAGGCAGATGTGGATGTTTGATGGTGTTACAGATATTATCCCAGGATGTAAGCAGTTTCAAGTAAAACTACTTTTTGCAACTGACTGATGATTAATTTGTCAATGCCGATAGTGTCCAAGTGTTGCTCGAGAAATGTTGGGATTGCACCCAAGGCATCAATTAATATTGATTCTACTTCATTTTGTTATTATTATTGTTTTCATTATTCTATTAACCTGGGTTGTTTTGTTCAAATATTTATTTATCGTTGCATTTATTTTTCTTCTCTTCATCTTTCCTCAAACTGTAAGTGGTCCAAAGCCACTCCTGCAAACTGGGCAGGTCTATAAGTCTAATCAATCAAAAACGGACAAACAAACTTAGAGTCACCTTTGAAATATTTTTGGGGATGATCATGTGGGTAGATGGTCAATACAGCAATGACTGTTACATTCAGGAACATGGAACTGCATTTGTTTGTTTACTTTTTTGCAATTTGCATAAAGGAGATTTTTAAAAAAGTGAAGCTCATTCCTCTCCTCATGCTAACCTGTATGCATGCTCCATGCTTCAAAATAGAAAGTAACATAAATTCAGCAGTGTGTTCTGCAAATTTCAGGGTTCTCCAAATTTCAGGGTTTGGCTAGGCATGTTCCATGGGTCAGAATTGGAGCAAGCCATTTGTGAAAATTAAGGGCCACGGCTAATTCTGACTACATGCTCACTGTTGAGTAGGCAGTCATCCTTGGTCAGGGTCTCAAGTCCTCAGGCCATGTTCAACCTGCCTAAAAGGTTTGATATGTTGGTCTACTTCAAGCATCATCACATTGAGGATTGGGAAAATGAATCATGCAGCACAATAAAAAACGTGTTTTTGAATGAGAGAGACTCCATAGGGATCTTTTCTTTTGGTAGTAACTGTGCATGATACTGCTTGAGGATTCCCACATCACAAGCTTTTCCCTTTCTCAGAGCCAGTTCGGTCAAGTAGTTAAGGCACAAGGCTGGAAATGATTTCTAGTCCCGTCTTAGCCATGAAAGCCAGTTGGGTGACTTTGGGCCAATCACCAGGAGACTGTGAGTTCTATACTCATCTTAGCCATGAAAGCCAATTAAGTGACTGGGCCAGTCATTATCTCTCAACCCAACCCACCTCATGGAGTTGTTGTGGAGAGAGTAGAAGGAAAGAGGATTATGAAATATGTTACTTATCAAAATAATAAAAAAATAGGATCGCCAACATGATTGCCATGTCCGATGACAGATATGGCACAAGAAGAAGAAGATCAAAATAATAAAGGTGGATATAAATTAATATAAATAAATAAAATATCAAATTCTCATGCAACAAACCCAAGAGGAAGAGGAGTCTCATCTGCACTAGCAAATGGCATGATAAATCTGTGGCAGCCCTTTCTTACCAAACTATATTAAGTCAGATTCAAAAGTAACATTAATTAATCAAACTGATCATCTAATGTGATTGCTCCATTCTAAGTATTATCTCCTTCTGCATGTTTTAATGGAGATTCTCTGTCATCCAGGTCATGGTTGTCCCAAAGGTGCTTTTTTTCAAGAGGCAGCTGGATTTTCTGGATTTTCTTTGAAGACATTTTGCTTCTTATCCAAGAAGCTTCTTCAGCTCTGAATAAGCTTCTTGGATGAGAAGCGAAACATCTTCGAAGAAAAACCAGAAAGTCCAGTTGCCTCTTGAAAAAAAAAAAAAAAACACCTTTGGGATATCTCCTTCCATGTTTAAAACAATGCAACACTTTGGTGGCAACTATAGAAAAGGAACTGGGAAATGTGTAGAAAGCTATGAGTGGAGACCGTATGGTATCCTGAAATGGTCTGTGCCTGTGGGAGGACAGGGTGACCCCATTTATCTGTGTAAGAGGAAAAGGGCACATATGCTTTCCCATTGCTTCAACGTGTACCCTCTTCCTCTTGAGCAGATAAATGAGGTCACCCTATCCTTCCAGAGGCACAGACCATTTTAGGATACCAAATGTTTCCAAGATGCTATAGGAATGAACAATCAAGCTAGAAGACATCTGTTTGTAAACTGTGTTTCTTTCAGGGAGAACCTGGACTCAGAGGTCCCCCTGGGCCTCCGGGAGTGGAAGGTCCCAAGGTAAAAATGTACATTCTATCTTATTTGACTCTTGCTTCCCCTAAAAATATTTGAAAGGAGCTGGTATAGGAAGGGAAGGCTCTTTTTACCAAGAGAAAAGAGCTATTCGGAAGAGAAAACATTCCAATTTCAAGGTCCATCAAATTTTGCTTCCTACAAAAATACTCTTATTTATTCTAGCATTTAACAGTCTGAATGTGTTCATGTCTCCTACTCCTTTTTAAAGAAAGAGGATCAAGGATGTTATACATGAAACAGTTTAGGTGAATTTGACCCCCATTGGCATGCTCAAGTTAGCATGAAAGACAACTTCTTGTATATACAGAATTGGCTTTCCAAAATACTTGTTCCTTTCAAAGCTGGAGGAAAATAAAATGAGTTGGGCTTCCGTGGAACATCAGTTTCCGGTAGATCTTACATCTTTAAGAAGGAATTTTCTGAGCCACAACTCTACTGTGTAAAACTAAGCATTGTTGTTGTTATTGTTAGTCATGAAGTCGTGTCTGACCCATCGTGACCCCATAGACAAGGTTCCTTCAGGCCTTCCTATCCTCTTCCATCCCCTGAAATCTATTTAAGCTCACACTGACTGCTTCAGTGACTCCATCCAGCCACCTCATTCTTTGTGTCCCCTTCTTCTATTGCCCTCAATCATTCCCAGCATTAGGCTCTTCTCCAGTGACTCTAACGAAGCACAAACCCTATGCATCAGTTAGAGCAGGCTCCCCTAACCTGACGCCCTCCAACTGTAATGACTCCTCACAAGTCCCAGAAATCAGCACTTCCCCAGTCAGATTGTGCAATCTGAGGAGCTTCTTGGATTTATGGCTTCTGTTTGAAGAACAATTGGCAGCGATGGGTAAAGGGGCTTTTTCACAGGTTCATCTTGGGCAGAAATGCATCTATTCTGAACTGGGAGATCTGGTGCCTTAGATATCTCCCAAACTACATGAGGCTACCTTTGAAAAGCATTCAGAAATTCCAGCTGGTGCAGAAGCTGCAGTTGGTCCAGAATGCAAAAAAATGTGGACCGTTTGAGGCATCTCTCAATGTGCTCATATAACAGCACTATTCTGTGAACCATTCTGGATCCTAACAGGCTTCTGAATCTACTTCAAGGTGCCGGTTATCTCCTGTCATGCCTTATATGGCATCATAAGATCAAGCTATTTCTAGAACTGCCTATCACCCACTAGGTCCAGAAGGGAGGATATGCTCCTAATATCTTCCATTAAACCAAGTCATCTTATTAGACTTTTTTTTTATGTATTAGGGTCCTAAAGGAGGCGATGGGGCATCTGGTGAAGCTGGCCTGAAAGGTGAACAGGTGAGTGTAAATAAGGAATCAGCATGATTTATTGAAATCAACCAGTAACAACAACATTTCTAACTTGATACTTCTTCACTTGCCAAAGAAAGATCTAAGCCCTGCTTTTGGGTTATTCTACCAAAATATACATATGCCTGTAGTCTTTAGGTCATCATGGATTCCTATAAGAATGAAAGTCATAGGTTGTACAATTGACATGAAGACTTGACTATTAATAAGACCTCTGATTTGCATATGTAATCAAGTGTTTGTGTGTGTGTGTGTGTGTGTGTGTGTGTGTGTGTGTGTGAAAGAGAGGGAGGGAGGGAGATTATTCCATGACATTTGACTTTTTTGAATTAAATTATTAAGAAGCACAGTTTATCTGAGAAGATAAATCTTGATGTTTATATGAAAAAATGGTGATGGAATAGCTGTTAATATTTCTCCTGAGAATATTAGCAAGCCAAAAAATGAAAGCAAATTTTGTTCCATCCCTGGGCTGAGCTTCTATTACCCTCCAAATCTAGACATCTGCTTTGCTTCCTCTGCCACAAGAGATCCTGGCAGCTGCCATCCCAATTAAGTATGCTGTTTATCCATCTCTGCTGCAGACTGTGATAGAGAAAACACTTAAGATGCATCGCAGCAGCTTGTATAGCAAATGCAGCTTCTGCGTACAAGTTTACACAGGGTGAGCGCACAAGAGAGAGGAAGATTTAGAACTTCTCTGGAACTCAGAGTTGCTATTTAGAAGCAGGGAGTTTGGTGTAGACTAGAGCAGATTTCTCAGTCTCAGCTACTTTAAGATGTGTGAACTTCAATTCCCAGAGTTCTCCACCCCAGTTGAAATTAACACATCTTACGCTTGGGGAGGTTGAAATGGTAGAATTTCAAATCACCCTTAAGCAACTCAGTCTAATACTAACTAGCAATGAAATCATTCATTGCAAAGATCGCTTGGGGGTAGGAGAAACTTCTACTGTAATTCACCAGATTCTCTGCATGGATTGTGCCTGTGACTTTGTAGGACAGATGGGGAAGGACCTAACTATCAGATTGCAAGAACATGAGTGAACAGTTAGATGAAGAAACCCAAACTCATTGGTAGCCTCACATTGCAATGAACAAGAACACACATTCAATTTCACAGCTACTGTGATGACCTGGGGCATGGCACAAAAGCAACCACAGTCAGATAATCAATAAGAGCCCCTTTATTAGCTCCAACTTTGACCCCACTGTCCTGGTTACCTTCTGGCTGGAGAAAAACTCTCCCAGAAACAGCCTTTGGCTGCAGAGAATCAAGTCCCAAACATGGTCAACAAAAACTGTAACTATAAGTCCAGGCAAAATGAGGTAATTAGTTTGGCAGGGTAGGAGCAAGAATTCCACATGTAAAGGCACAGCAAAACTCAACATGGTTGGAAAGACACCAGGAACACAGATAAGAAAAGTCAACACAAGATAAACTCACGTTTGCTTCCAGCAGCTGCCGCACGCAGCCTGCATTACTTTAAAACTTTCTTCCCAGGTGTGGCTAACGAAGGGAATCAGGACCCTTTCCTCCCCCACACAACCCACATTGTTCTCTTCTCCGTTCCTCCCTGCGTGCCCTAGGATGAAGAGGGAGTGGGCCTGGGTCTTCCTCTGAACTCCCACACCCTTGTTCTACCTCTCCCCTGCTCTGCCCAGCTGGACTTTGCCCTTCCCCAGTTTCCTCCACAGCCAACAGAGCTACACTCACACTCCCTGTCAGCTGTTCATCTTCCTCCTTGGATTCAGACTCCCACAGGGCATGACAGCTACTAAGATTGTTGGCTGAGCAGTACAAAAATAGACAGGAAACGACTGAAGCCTGGGAAGCAAACCCCTTGTCAGTCAATAGGACTGCTAATTTACTACCAGCTTACCAGGTACTTAGGAGCCGAGGGTGGAGCAGCACTAGGAAACAACCAATCACTTAATAGTCACCCACCAACACTCCAATTAATAACTGAAAGTCACACACAGCCAGGCGCCACATAAATACTATGCACAGAACACTCCAGTGCACACATAGAGGGTGTGTGTGTGTGTGTTCCCTGATGATGGGCTCCAGCATGAGTCCGAAAGTTTGGAAGTGTAAACAATAGCAATAGCACTTAGACTTATATACCACTTTACAGTGCATTACAGCCCTTTCCAAGTGGTTCACAGAGCCAGCCTATTGCCCCCAACAATCTGGGTCCTCATTTTACCCATCTCGGAACCAAGAGGACATCATATATGAGCCTCTGCGGCGTGGTGGTTAGAGTGCAGTACTGCAAGCTACTTCTACTGTAGCCAGCTGCCTACAATTTGGCAGTTCAAATCCCACCAGGCTCAAGGTTGACTCGGCCTTCCATCCTTCCGAGGTGGGTAAAATGAGGACCCAGATTGTTGGGAGCAATAGGCTGACTCTGTAAACTTCTTTGAGAGGGCTGTAAAGCACTATAAAGTAGTATATCAGTCTAAGTGCTATTGCTATATACCTCCTTAATTTACTCGTTGCACAATGTTGAAACATCAGTTAAACATTGTATTAATTTTCATTCAATCTTCACTTCCACCGTATGCTTCTTTCATTATGTTCAGCAACCAGTCTTCCTTGAGCCTGGTGAGATTTGAAATGTCAAATTGCTAAATCTTTGGTCCTGGACTAACTCAGACTGGTTTGTGCAGGATGTCTAAGATAAACTTGGAAAGTCAGCTATTAGAAATAGAATGCTTCAGAGGAAGAACAATACATGAAATATATTTGTCGCTCCATGGAATCTATTTGGTATTTTGTCACCCTCAAGGACTGGGGGCAGGAAAGTGTGACAAATTATTTCTCTCCCCCCCACCCCACCCCCCAAAAATCTATTTTTTTAGCAGTAGTGCCAGGAAAATTTTACTAGCGCATAAGTCACCATATTCAGTCATCAGATTCAGTGCAAACGAACAGTATTGTGTTGTTGAAGTAATGGAACATCCATGTATATCCTACACATGATGTCCAGATTTAGCCATGGATGATAGATACTCAAATAGATGCTGTGAACATTGGCTTTGTGCTAGGATTAGGAGAGGTAAAATAGCAGAGAGAGATTCTTTCTCCCTCTAGTAGCTCCCATATTCTTCTATCTCAAGTTGTTTTTCATAAAGAAGGTTTAAAATTGCAAGGTTTTGGTCCAATGGGGTTGAAATCATTGCTTAAATTGAACCAGCTATGTTAGATCCTCAGGGAGGTTTCAGGACTCTTTCAGAGAGGCACTTTGTCATTCCTCCAACTTTTGTTCTTCACACACAACAAAAATAATAAGAAAGAAAAAAAAAGCGTACAAGTATAATTCAAATGTATTGCAGATGCTTATTTTTATTTACACACATTCCTGATACAGATACACACAGATAAGAATATTTATTTATTCAGAAACTGTTCTTGCTATGTTCTCAAGGGGAAAATAACAATATATGCTGTATTATGTTGAAAGCATTTTTCTGGGGAAAATAATAGACACAGCTAAGGTTGAATATAGATGAGATACTTTGTCATTCATATTTTTTTTCTGAAAATAGTGATAGGGCCAAAAAGCTAGTTTATAGCCTGGAACCCAAACATTTTGGCTAGTAGATTGTGTGCATACAGAAATGTATGCAAAGCCATTACTCTATTCCCTTTTGGCATCAGTAGCACAATGCAGAGTGCAGAAAGCATAAAAAATAGCCAAAGCAATTAAAGACATTGGATATTGATAAGAAAAGAAAATATAGCCAGAACTAATTCACATCAAGACTTTTTCTTATTTTTCTCTTCTTCCAAACCATCCTTGCTTATACCATTCCCAAAAACTGCTTCCTGCATTGCTTTTTTTTTTTAAATGACACAACTTTTTCATTTTATGAAGATGCTATGTACTCCCTTCAGTTATATCGTTCTTAGTCTTCTCTTGACAGGGCAACTGTTAGCTTTGCTTTTATATATTTGCTTTGTAACTTAATTCTCATCTGTATCACTGTATGTTAAAACAGCCACCTATTTAACATTCTATGCAAATAGCCAGTGTGTTAAACACACACTTCTCTGCATATGCGTGCATTCGTGGATCCACCAATGTACCGATGAAATAATCACACAAGTATTTTACATATTTGCTCATCAATGTACCAAAAACAAACAGAAGACATCATATACCTCCTTAATTTACTCATTGCACGATATTGAAACATTCGTTAAACATTGTATAAATTTTCATTCAAGCTTCTCTTCCACCATATGCTTCTTTCATTATGTTCAGCAACCAGTCTTCAACCATATTTTTTACAACAGTTCCATAATTAACTAGCGTGGGAAGAAATATCCATCTGGTTCAGTTCCAAGCTGGGAGAAAGGCACTGGAAACAGAATGGAGTCTAGAGGCTGATTGAAAAGAAGGTCCATTTATTAGTAAAGCAGAACCACCAAGCATGGGTCATGTAGAGGTCATAGCTGGCTCTATAGGCAAAAGATGAGATGCAAATCCTAGGTGTTTGTCTGAGATAATTTGTCAACCTTTTGTTTGTTGGCTTATCTGAGCTCCCAGGTGAAGTTTGGACTGCTCTGGGATGGTGTAATGAAGGGGCTTGTTGTTGTCTGAAAAGATGTTGGGAAATTTCTATTGTGGTTTAATGGCTTTTGTCCTGTTTTGGCTCTTGGGTGAAGGTATTTGCTTATGAATAGAGATATCTAGATACTTGTCTTCTTTCAATAAGCTCTTTATCTCTTAAGTGCTGATCTGCTGTGGGCTCTTAAGAAATGGTGCTTTCTGCCTTTGAAAAAAGCATGTTTCTCCCTTCCTCATTTTGGGAAATATAATATTCTGCCTTTTTTAATATTTCCCAAACTATTTCAGTCTTCTAGGAGGGGTAGGCACTTATTTTTTACACTAGCGTTCATTGCTATCCCAAGCTTTCACTAATTTTCATGCTTTCCTCAATAAACCGCTGAAGAGCAAAATCTAATTGCCATAAAGCTGCATTGCACTCAAATTTGGCTCACTCTTGTGCCTTGTGAATTATAATTCTGCAAATCTCTTTGTCTGGCCTATTAAATCAAGTGATCTTCCTTTTTTAAAATTTACTCTTGCTATATTTCCCTTGGCATAGAGGAAAAGTAGCAGGGTTTTTTATGTGTCAAGCAGAGGTGCAAACCCCATTCATTTTTTTCAGTTGTACCACTTATACTTATGGTGTTGTTTGGTTAAAAAAAAAATCCACTCATGTTTTTTAGCAAGCTGTACACTTGCTAACTTTTAACACGGTGTAGAACATGGAAAACATGGTATAGACTTGTTCGTGTGCCTTAATCATACTCATGCTCCGTGAAACTTTCCATCCTGATGATAAAGACAATTCCCATTAGTTTTGGCATATTATGGCTAGTAGGCCAGAAGTCCAATCAGAACCTAATTTAACCCAAAGCAAGTTCAGTGCAACCTAAAATCCCTGTCAGTTGAGGCTCCATTCAAAATCTGAGAAAGGAAACCTTAGACTCCATTGTTATAGAGAAAAGGAAAATCAAATATACAAAGTTATGGCAATGTTCCCACCCACAATAGTTCAAACCGGCCATCCAATCTGAGATGTGTATAATGTCAAGTGGGGCATCTTCAGGTGGTGTTTCAGACATCTGGCTCATTAGGATGGTTGACCTTGGCCTGCTTAGATAAGAAGCTACAGCTGCGCAATAAGCAAATAAGAAAGTTTCCCCAAGTTTTACAATTCACCATCTCAAGCCTCCACCACTCTTCCCCCCGCCAATCCCCAATTAATTTTCCCTCCCCCTGTTTTTATGGCAGCCAGAAAGACAAGTAGAAGAAAGATTCTTCCCTTTCTAGGAACCATCTTGGAAATCCCATCCCATTTGTGTTGGAAGCACCAAGACACTTCCAGGATGAAAAGATTGCCCCCATGACTTCTCCATTGCCTGGAGGATGCTTGGCTGCACTGGCTCCTTTCATCTCTCTGTTAATGTGCCCACTGAAGTGGTACCTATCTTTCTATTCACGTTTGCACACTTTCAAACTAGAACAAATGATGGGAGCTCATCCTGTTACACAGCAGCTCTTGGGTCTCGAATTCAAGCTTACAAATTGTCATCCCAGTGTTCTAACCAGGGGTGGGACTCTGCCAATTCGGGCCAGTTCAGGCAAACCCCTAGCTCCAAATATCAACTGGGAGCAAACTGGTTCACGGCGACAATTATGCGGCCCCGCCTGCCAGCCCTTGCGCTGTACAGACCTTTATCGTACCAGCTGATCAGCATGGAAGAATGGATTGCCACGCCTCAGCTGTGTTACTCCCCTGAAGTAACATAGCAGGTCAGGATTTTTACACTGCTGTTCATGTGTGATCACTGAACCGGTTGTTATACTGGCAGCATCCCACCCTGGTTCTAACCACATGAGCCACCGTTTTCTCACCTTGAAATTAATGCTTGTTAGCTGTTCTCAAGAATTAGGTGATATATGCAGTGCTTGATACACAGTGAGGGTGGCAAGTTGTTTGCACGTAGCACTTAAGGAGAACGTGAGCTATACAGCAGAAATAATAACATGAAATAATTATTATTCTTTTGTAGGGTCATCCTGGAATACCTGGCTTCATGGGTCCCCCTGGGAATCCAGGCCCAGCTGTAAGATTTTCCTTTGCATGCTAATTTTTAATCTTTATCTACTAGAATGGAAGGCAAATTGTTCTTGTAAATCTATTTGAGATTATGGTGATTTGAGGATAATGATTCCATAATTTTGATTATTGTTGATGATAATTCAATAACGTTGTTGATGTCATTGAGGATGATTCAATTATTGATGATGATTTCAATAATAATTTGGATGATGATGCTATTCATGATGATTCAGCAATTTTGATGATGTTGTCTTTGATGGTAATTCAGTAGCTCAATATTTTCCCCTATAATACTGGACTATAGGAGTCTGTATAGATCTCAGAGCTGCGGCAAATATTGTACCTGGATAGACTGTACTTTATATATGCTCCTCATCTTATTAAAGTCTGTCCATCAGTGGTGGTATTCATTTTTTTTTATTACTGTTTCTGTGGGCGTGGCTTGTTCTGTGGGCGTGGCTGGGTGGGCACAACTTGGTGGGTGTGGCAGGGGAAGGATACTGTAAAATCCCCATACCCTCCCCACTCCCGGGGGAAGGTTACTGCAAAATCTACATTCCCTCCCCACCCCACTAACCTGCTTTCCAGCTCTGTTCTCCTGTGCAGGGCAGCCAAAGAAGACCCAGCCAATCATGTGAGACTCCAATCATCTGGGACTCAGAAGGCAGCAAACAGATGGGGGCAAGGCCAACCAGAGGTGGTATTTGCTGGTTCTCCAAACTACTCAAAATTTCCTCTACCGGTTCTCCAGAACCTGTCAGAACTGGCTGAATACCACCTCTGCTGTCCATCTATCATGGTACAATATTTGCCACAGCAAATACAGTTTCAGCATTAATGTGCAAAAATTATCTCCAAGCCATATGAGAAAGAGGATTCTTCAGAGAGACAAATTCTGCATCGACTATCAGTTGTCGTGCGTCTGCGTTTTTGTAGGGTGGGATACGATGGTAAATGAAAACTTCAAGGCCATCATATGGAGGACAAATAATTGCTACATATATTTTTTTCCACATTGTTTTTAGGGACCAGATGGTTCCCCAGGGCCTATTGGCTCTCCAGGACCTCCAGGAGAAAAGGCAAGTTGCTGTTCATTCATTCAAAATATTCAAGAATATTCTGTGGGGACAAAATGGATCTCATAACTTTTCGAACATTGGAAGATATCTTAGATAGTTGATTTTATGAGTGATTGAGATTCTCAATCATCCAGGTCTAGGTTGATTTCAAAAGTCAGTTGGATTTTCTTGGTTTTTTTTTCTTTGAAAATGTTTTACATCTCATCCAAGCAGCTTCTTCAGTTCTTCTTCATTTAGAAAGAGCCTGTTGAGGCACATGTTCTGACCCAGGCTTCATCAAACTTAACAAAAAACAAACTGAATGTAAAAGTAAAACCTTTTTTTAATGCAAAGCTGGAAGTTACTTGCATTCCCAGCCAAAACTAATTAGACACAGTTCCTCCAGATGAAACCACGCTTTTCAGTGCTGCAGAATGCTGTCAAGAAACCGGTCCAATTAAAGCTTAACATAAACCAACCCAAAAATCCAGAAAAATACTGACCAGAGTACAGATCTTCATGATGCACTCGGAGATTATTGAACTACTTTGTTTCCTGCAAAGCTCTTTGTCATTGGGGGCTGACTTTTATTCCTTATGGGAGGGGCAATCACCTCCCAGTCTTACTCCCAAGTTGCCCCTTCTGCTTCAGCTGCTCTCACCTTCTAGCAGCTCTGCACACCTGCACACTGGGAACAGGCTCCCCTGGGTCCTCTGCCTCACTGCTGCCAGACTCCAAAGGCTCCGTAGGCAGCACCCCACTCTCAGATGGTCCTGGCCCCATCCCTGCATCAGATGCAGGACCCTCATCCAAGTCCTCACCAGACTCCTTTTGTCCTCGCCGTCCCCTTTCGTCCTCACTGTCCGATACCTCTGCCGTCTACACCGGCTGCCAGCGAACCACAGCAGCATAGAATGCACTATTGCAGGCTAATACTGCTGACTGTCAGCAATTCAATTCTCACCAGCTCAAGGTTGACTCAGCCTTCCATTCTTCTGAGGTTAGTAAAATGAGGACCCAGATTATTGGGGGCAGTATGCTGACACCTAGCGGGGACTGTAAAGCACTATGAAACTGTATATAGGTGCTATTGCTATTTTCTAATTTTAAAAAAATCAAGAAAGTCTAGGTGTCTCTTTTTTGGGGGAAAACATCTTTGGGAGATATATGAGTGATGGGTTCTGTGAAAGGGGAAATTCTAAAAACTGTTCAGCTTTCACTGAGGATCTAAGAGATTTCTTAAGATTCTGGAGTTTTGCTTTTTTTTCTTCTTCTCTGAATTGATCTTGGTGGTCAATTTGGAAAAAATGGGAGAGGGATGGATGGAGATGGCATATTTATTCCCAGAAGGCCATAGTAGTTCTTCAGACCTGGAGAAGAGACAGGACCTGGTATAATGACTGTACAGAGCAAGGGTCTTCAAACCTGGCAAGTTTAAGACTTGTGGACTTCAACTCCCAGAATTCCTGAGCTAACATGACTGGAAAAGGAATTCTGGGAGTTGAAGTCCGCAAGTCTTAAAATTGTCAAGTTTGAAGACCCCTGGTAGAGCAAGGACTTGATTTCAGATCTTCCTCATCCAAGCATCTTAAAGATTCTAACACAGTATCATGTTTCATAGGGGAAAGAAGGTCCCCCAGGACCTCAGGGACCCCCAGGATTGCCTGGACTTATGGTGAGTGTAAATAATATTTGTAACTATTGATGCAAGATATCTGGAAAATGAACAATATTTCTATTGGCTCCTGAAACAGTTCAACTGGAATGGAGGTGCCACATACATATATCGGAGCAAAGGAGAAACATGTGTGGATGTCTACAAGTTTTGTTCCTGATATCTTTTTATCCTCACCCCCATGTAGTTACATAGCATGTTAAGATAGTAGACTGTGGACATATTGTTTGGCATTAAAAAAAAAACCCTCTTAATTTGAATTGGCATGCATGCAATCAGATTTTAACTATCCTGTTCTAAACTTGGTGATACAATACACTGAAAGAAAGATAACTCAATTTGTGGAAGGAAAAATATAAGAGGAGGAAAAGGTAGAGATAAAGGTCTCTCCAGGTAAGGAGAAGGAAATCTATTAAGGTATTGAGGTAATCCAATACCATGGTGACAGAAAGAATGCTTTTCTTGTTGACAAGTCCAAAATCTCCACTGTCAAAGAATCTTAGGAAATCTTTTTACAGCCCTGCTTCTCAGCATCTCAAAGATCTGTTCTACCCAGAATCAAGATTATTAGCCAAGATGAATTCATATTTTTGACTCAAAATTGTTTTAAAATTGTGCATGAATATCTTTACTGCTGTGTTCAATTTCCTGCAATCCTCTCCCACACTCAATCTTCTTTTCTGACTGGGACAAGGCTATTCAAGGGTCAAAGCCATCCATCAGAAGGAGTAAGGAGGTTGGAAGCATGGTGTCAGGGCTGCAGAAAGGAGAGGGTATTCCAGGATTCAGGAGGTGAGATGGAACAAGCATTTCAACCACTGGGAAATAGGTTTACTAAACAGCTCTGGAAGAACCCTACAGTTGGAAGAAATATCCAGGGCCAGTTCCAATCCGGGAGAAAGGCACTGGAGCAGTGGTGGGATTCGTGTTTTTTTTTTTTTTTACTACTGGTTCTGTGGGTGTGGCAGGGAAAAGTTACTGCAAAATCCCCATTCCCTCCCCACCCCACTAACCTGCTTTCCAGCCCCATTCTCCTATGCAAGGCAACAAAAGAAGTCCCAGCCGATCAGCTGGGACTCAGAAGGCAGAGAATAGATGAGGACAGGGCCACTCAGAGGTGGTATTTGCCGGTTCTCTGAACTACTCAAAATTTCTGCTACCAGTTCTCCAGAACTGGTCAGAACCTGCTGAATATCACCTCTGCACTGGAGACAAAATGTAGGCTGGAGGCTGATTGGAAAGATGGTTTAATGATGAAGCAGAACCACATGGGTTTATGGCTCTGGGCAGCTGACCACATGGAGTTGAGAGTGGATGGCTTTTATACATTCTCTTGGGCTTTGCCCTTGAGCTTCCTGTTTCTGTGCAAGAACATTTGTTCCATTGGCTGTTGTAGGGGTTATAACTGGCTCTGTAAGTTGTCTGAGCTCCCATGTTTGATTGAAGGTGATGAAATTTCCTTAGGAGATTGTGCAATGTAGTGAGCTCTGTGTCTTAGTACAGTGGCCCCCAACCATTTTTGTACCACAGACCAGTACAAAATGATCCACGGACCGGTACCGGCATCAGCATGCATGACCAAGGCAAGGCTAGCCGAGCAACCGGCCAGCCAGCCATCCCCCGCTTCTCCCCGCCACCTTCAACTCCTCCTTTGTACCTTCTCGCGGTCGATGGGCTTTTTAGGCTATTTCTTAATCTCCTTCTGAGTAATGCAAGATTCCACCGCCATCGGGATGGCTCTTTTTTTGAACCCCCCCCCCCCCCCCCACTCGACAAAACTAAGGCATGAGGATTTCTTCAGCACCCAAACGCTGCTTTCCAACCGACGACTGACAAGCTCACCCGGAAGCACTTTCTCAAGCACTATCTAAACAAGATGGCGGCGCCCAAGCAAAATAGGCAGCTCGGTACTAAATGATCCATGGACCGGTACCGGCCCGGGGCCCGGTGATTGGGGACCACTGTCTTAGTGAGTTAATCCTATTATGTCCTGAAGGATCATATCTTAACCCCATCACCCTGGAGCTGAAGGTCTTTTGTCTTGTAAATAGATTGGCCCAGTCTTTCTTAATGGGCACAAAATATCTGCTGGGGGCAGGGAGCTAGA
Organism: Pseudonaja textilis; assembly: GCF_900518735.1. Next base: position 16,426,579 of record NW_020769330.1, on the reverse strand, counting down.
ACTCCGAGTTTCTGTCTCCCTTCGAATTTTTATTTCTCTTTTAGGGGAAATATAACATTCTGCCTTTTTAATATTTCCCAAAATATTTCATTCTTCTAGGAATGTGGGGAGAGGCATTGCTAACTTTCTATTCTACAAAACTGCCTTACAGTGTTTAGGGACCAAATGAACCAATGGTTAATCAACTTGGTTTTTAGAGCTCCCTGAAGTTAAGGAGGTATAGGGGACACACTGATTTCAGATTAGTGGTGTACTCCCATGTATGGAATGGCTGAAGATTATATTCACCATGAAACCAGGACCTCAACTATATTATCATCTTTAGACATCTTGAAGTTATATTTTTTTTAAAAAAAGACTGAAGTGTGTGTGATGACTTAGGCCAACCTCAATCTCTACCCTCTCTAAGTGAATCCGTTCTGCACTCATGAATCTAGTGGCGGCTCTGGATCTTGATTAATAATGATGGATTTGCTAATTACGTGCCTTGTGGTGAAAGTTAATAGAACTATGAAGCATGTGGGTGGTTTGAATTTTAGTACAGGAATATAAGCAAAACCTCAGAGGCTGAGTTAGTAAAATGTAGAATCATAACTGGAAGAGTATACACACCAAAAAGTATCATGTCAAGCAGAATATCGATTTTTGCCAGGTGTATGAATACGAAGCTACATGTTAGCATGAGGCAAAATCACAAGGCTGCATCTCACTTATTTTGGCTGTGTCATCTGGGGGAATTCACCGGAGAAAGCAATTGTGTTTGGAAGGATTAGTGGTAACCAGGTCACCAAAGAGCAGGATGGCTGGACATCATCAAAGCTGACAACAGCCAGAGCATACAATAAGTCAAAGAAGTAATGTAAGGTCAGAAGTTGTAGAGAGACCTGGCCCATAGAATCACCAAGTGTCAGACATGGGCAGAGATATTTGGCAGAGAAATTTCCTGACTGTTAGAACAATTACTCAGTGGAACAACTTGCCTCTAGAAGTTGTGAATGCTTCAACATTGGAAATTTTTAAGAAGAGATTGAACAACCACTAGTCTGAAATAGTATCGGCTTTCGTGCCTGAGCAAGAGGTTGATCTCCAAGGTCCATTCCAACTCTGTTATTCTGACTGAATAGATAACACCATAATTATATTAGCATGGAACTAACCTGCAGTAAGCTCCATTAATGAACTCATTAACCACTTTTTGCTCCACTGTTAGAAGCATGGCCTGATACGTTTGAGGTGTTTATCTATGAAAAGAAAACATCATTTTAGAGAAACAAAGTATTATTTGGTGTGCATGTACATTATGCTTTTGATTGGCTGAAGCAATGAACCCTAGTTAATTGTTTTGACTTGCTCCTTTTCATACAACCTTTTTTTTTTTTTCTTTGTGGATTTTCCACAGCATGGAGTTGGCAGGTTTGCTACCGGGTATAGTCTAATTTTGTCTAATTTTCCTAAATTAGTAATATTTGGTCAGTTTTTTTTTCTTTTATTCTTACAACCCTCTCTTAAAAATATTGCAGAATGTCTTTGCATTTCTAATCTTGTTTATCTGTTTGGCTTCTGTTTTAGGGTGTAGCTGGAAACGATGGCAAAGATGGTAAACCAGGATCACCTGGGGAACCAGTAAGAAGCTAGTTTGTTGTTAATAAATATACCTAATATTCTTTATCACTGTTCTTTGTTTTTTAGCAACCATGTCACAGACTCTTCTTAAATTCATAAATTTGCGTGAGGAAATACACTTTTCATGCCATGCTTTCATACATTTATGAACTCAGTGAGGGAACTAAAATGGCATTTAGTCTCAGAAGAAAAGCTCTGGATAAGTGAGACCAACGATGGTTGAGAACATAGATCAAACCAAGTCAACATGCTAATTAAAGTCTGCTGCACAGGAAGATGGAGAATATTCCTGGTTTTTTTCTTTCAATTTGCCTTGACAAGTTTATTTGATCACAATCATAGGATTAATCTTGTGACTTCAAATCTTAAAAATATTATTGTAGTCAGGCCTTTAAAAATGCAGTGACTTGTTTGTTACCCCCTAATTTTACTATTGTAAATGAGTTTATGTTCAGTACTTTAGAATCAATTTCTTCTCCCTCTTCTTCTCCCCCTTCTTCTTCTCCTTCTTCTCCTTCTCCTTCTTCCTCTTCCTCTCCTTCTCCTTCTCCTCCTCCTCCTCCTTGCTTATAAAGCAAAAAAAAATCTGAACAAAGATACACAGGTGGCTAGAAAAAATGATAGGGGAACATGTAGATTTTAAAACTGAACTTTTTTTATTAGGTATAATATCTGAAAAAATCAATAAGAAAGTATGTATTTAATATTACATGTCTTAACAGCAGCGAGGATTATATTAGCACAATATTGGAAACGTGAAGATATACTGCGAGATGGAGAGATAGTAAGATACTAGATTGTGCAGAAATGGATAGATTAACATTGAAAATTAAGAAGATGTAGAATATTATCAAACATGGAATTTATTTTACCACTGGTTGGAAAAAAGGGGTGGGGATTAAGAATGTAAATTTGAATTGTTAAGCAAAATAAATACCCAGACAACTCAATGTTTATTAAGCACTAAGAAATGTAATTAATAGAAAATCACTGTTAAAAAAAGAATCAATTTCTATTTAATGTATCCTGGAAAATTAGGGTGGATAGGGCTTCATTTGTTTTCAGTTGGGTACCTTGGGCTAGTTACTCTCCCTCAGCCCAACCCACCTCACAGGGTTGTTATTTGTTGTGGCCCATCAGCGGACAGCAGAGTTGGTGGCAGACTCAGACAGTGAGGAAGTTTTGGGGGAACATGGGCCAGTCCTGGAGTCTGGGGAAGGCTCTGACGAGTGCTCTGCGTCAGAGGCAGAGATGGGGCCAGGGTCATCTGACAGTTGCCTTTGGAGTCAGAGATCAGTGGGGCAGAAGAACAGCTGGAGCCTCTTCCCAGTGCGCGTATGCTTAGAGCTGCCAGGAGAAGGGAACAGCTAAGGAACAAGGGCCGACTTGGGAGTAAGGCCACAGGTGGATGGTAAATGGCCCCTCTCATAGGGAATAAAAGAGGAGCAAAAGGGGAGTAGGTCTTTGCAGGAGACAATTAGTTCATTTTGGCATGCTTGCCAAGTATTGCAGCATCTGAAAGATATAGGCCTGGCCCTTCTCAAAGCCTGATAAAGGTTTTAATTGGGAACTATCGTGAAAGACTGTTGGCCAGGACTTTGTTGGAGAAGAAATTAATTGTAAATCAAATAAAAGGGGTTTATTGGAATGAGGACCCAGCTTTGTGCTGTTGAGGGAAGCCTAGGTCAGAACATTATTGTGAAAAAACCTGGAAGAGGAGAGGTATGTTGGATATGTTTGCCACCTTTAGTTATTTGTGAAAATAATAAAGGCAGGATATAAGTAACTAAATAAGAACTGTATTACATTACTGCTGGTCAAAAGAATTCCAGAGCTCCATCAGAAGGTGTTCATTTTTGTGTGGCATTGTGCATTGCGTAAACCATGCCAATGCAGTATGAAAATTTGATTTATGCCTTAGCAGTGCAAGAGTCTATTCTAAATGTGCTTTGTTTATTTCAGGGTAAGCCTGGAGACCCGGGGCTACCAGGCCAAGAGGGTGGCAGAGGACCACCGGTAAGTCTCGTTACAAGCTGTTCTGGGACAGAATAAACAAACCTTTTCATTTATTTATTTAACATACATCATGAAATACATGGATAGCCGCAGTAATGACGTTTGAAAAGAACACATAGTGATATGATACACATAAGAGGAAGATGTGTTTTGTAAGGTGTAAACAACAAAAAAAGGAGTTCTATATGGAGTTGTAAGTTACATTTCAAAATATGTTAGTTCATAAAATAAAACAAATGTTTTATATCTGTCCCAAAGGTGCTTTTTCAAGAGGCAACGGGACTGTCTGGTTTTCCTTTGAAGACCTTTCACTTCTCATCCAAGAAGCTTCTTCAGCTCTGACTGGATGGTGGGGAACAGAAGGATTTATACTCCTTGCAGACAGCTGGTCATTTGCATTCTTTTTAGAGAGCCCTTGAGGCCACTTGGAGGGTTATCTGTGTCCTCAATGACCCTTTCAAAGGATGCAAATGATCAGCGGTCTGCAAGAGTTAAAGAAGCTTCTTGGATGAGAAGTGAAATGTTTTCAAAGGAAAACAAAGAAAGTCCAGTTGCCTCTTGAAAAAAGCACCTTTGGGACAACCATGACCTGGATGACTGAAAATCTACACACACACACACACACACACACACACACACACACACACACACAGGTCTTGGCATGTTCGGGTCTTTTCCTGTGTAAGGTTGAGAGCATCTTGGCAATGTTTTGACAAGGTCCCACTTGCTATCTTCAGGCTGGTGTATCTATCAGCTTCCTGTGTTGTAACAACCTGGGTAATGGGCTATGCAATGACCTTCTGAGTTCTGTTGTTTTGACATCCTGGGTCTTGTGCTGTAATCTCCTGGGTCCTAATGACCTGGGTCATGGGCTGTGTGATGACCTTCTGAGTTATATTGCTGTGCCCTACATATTGTTGAGATTACAACACAGGAGGCTGATAGACACACAGCCAATACCTCAGCCACACATGTTCTTACGAAAAAGCCAGCCAATCTGCAAACATCAACTCCATCAACCAATCAAGAAATGACAACACAGCCAACCTCCCCACCAGCATATATAGAGAGACGGCAGCTCCGATCACGCTTTGCTCGCACAAGCACAAAGCCGAAAGCACCAGCCTGAAGATGGCGAGTGGGACCTCATCGAAATGTTGCCAAGATGCACTCAACCTTACATGGGAAAAGACCTGAACACGCCAAGACCTGCATACCTGCACCCATGAAAATTTATCCAATTAAGCACAGTATTTGCTAATTGGACAAAATCTGCTTTTCCTCCTGCATACACTCTCAAATGGCTATAGCTGGTCACTATATGATCCATTGTCTGACAAGGAACACCACAGTCACATTCAGGAGAGGATACTCTACCCCATTTAAACACAGAGTCTTGGCCAAGCCTAACTATGTAAGGTATGGGTCCTATTCAGAGTTTTCCAGCACTGTCTGGTAGCAGTTAGGGGAAAATGTTGACTTGTTTTCCCTCCCAGGGAAATCACTCTGTGGCTGAGTACAGTTTCACTCTCAGTGACTCTGGGCAGCTTAGAAAGATAAAATTTCAACACACACACAAAACAACTCTCCTCCCCTTCTCCAGTAACAATCAAATGAACCACTTGATGGACTCCATCCCACCCTGGGACCCGAGGCCTGTTGGTAAAACCAGGCTTTCAGGGCCTACAGAAAGAATGTCCAAGTGGAGGCCAATCTTATCTCCATGGGGATGATGTTCCACAGGGAAGGAGCCACCACAAAGATGACCCTTTTTCTTCATGCCACCAGATGGAGTTTTTAAAGAGAGGGGGCCTGTAACATTTCCTGTTTCGTCTCTCAGGTCAGGTTGGGTAGAAGTGGTTGGGGAAAGACAGTCATTCAAATAACCTGATCCCAAGCCATGTAGAGCAAGGGTCTTCAAACTTGGCAAGTTTAAGACTTGTGGACTTCAACTCCCACAACTCCTGAGCTAACATGACTGGAGGAGAAATTATGGGAGTTGAAGTCCACAAGTCTTAAAGCTGTCAAGTTTGAAAACCCGCGATGTAGAGCTTTGAAGGTGGCAACCAACATCTTGTATTGGACCCAGTATTGCTCCATAATATTGCCCAAATATTGTTTCACCATGGAACTCATGCTGTGTGCGTGTATGTATGTGTCTGTTATATTCCGTGTTGTGTCAGGCTCTGCCTTTAAACTTTGAAGCAAAGTAGACACCATCTCAAGGAAATGAGATAGTGAGATATAAAGAGAAAAGGAATGTGGGAACGGAGATTAAGTCCAAGGCTGGGAGGAAGTTAAAGAACCATTTTCAGGGGTCAGTTTTGGAGGGAGAACATTTACACATTTCATTTCCTTGTTTCAGGGTTTTAAGGGTCCAAGGGGAGATGCAGGAAGTCCTGGCATGAGAGTAAGTAATATGCAGTGGTGTGATTCAACTGATGTAACAAGCGGTTTGGTGAGTGAGTGTGCACCAAACACGCGCTCTGTGCATGTGCTCTACATTTTAAAAAGGTTATTTTCAACTCAATCGCTTACCTTCTACTGCAGCCCCAATGACTAAAACAGCTGAGGCGTGGCAAAATGCCCTGCTGCGTGAATCAGCTGTGTTAAAAAAACCAGGAAATAAAGCACAGGAAAGAGCAGGGGCAGGTGGTCAGGGCCAAATGCTCACCGGGACTACTGGTTTGCCCAAACCAGTCCAAACTGGTAGAATACCACCATTGGTAATATGGCTATGCACAAGAATAATTGGGGTGCAAAATGCATTTTTTGGGAGGTCAATGTTGCCCTTTATATCTTTGAGGCAGAGAAAACACAATCCACTGGATTTCTGAAGAAGAAAATGTAGAAATTGAGACCATGTAAATAATAATAAACCATCTTCCTTGCTGAAAGCTGATACGGAATTTTGCTGTGGAAAAGGATGTAGCGTGAGCATCTCAAAAGCATTTCACCCCTGCCCTATGTTACCAGTGCCAAACAATGAAGCATAAATAAAAGTTAATCACCATGGAAATGAGATGTTTGATGGAAGCTGCTGGAGTGACCAGAAGACATAAAATCAGACATGAGATCATAAAAGAAAGAACTGGCAACGAACCAATCTTAAACTTCATATAAAAACAGCAAATAAAGTGGTTTGATCACCCGGAGAGAATGTCATGGGATTCCATACCATACAAGACATATACAAAAAGAGGAGAAGCCCAAAGAACATGAGGCACAACCAGAAGAAGATGGGGAGACAACATCAAAGACACACTCAGCAACATCAGTTAACAATAGTTGAGGCCTCCAGAAGAGCCAGAACTTTGTGTCTACCTCGACACCTAAAGCAGTAAAAGAGGAAGTAAAGAAGAAGACAAAAAAGGATGTAGTAGCCCTGACATACTTTAAGTTACATGATAGAGCACGTAGAATTTTCAAAGGGGAGGATTAACTGTAGTCTAAATTTTGTTTTTCTTTCTTCCATCCTTTTTCTTTACTACAGGGAGAACCGGGTCAACCTGGAACTCCGGGCCGGGAGGGGTTATCAGGAAAAGATGTAAGTGCTAAGCACAATAAAAGCTCTATGTCAACTTCAAAGATGATTAAAAGTAGTAGTAATAGTAACAATATTTCTTACATTTTCTTCTAAACGTCCATCATCTGACAATCGTCCTATTCTCTCAGCCTGATTTATTTTATTAAATTTGTATCCTGACTCCCATCGACTCCATAGCTCACCCCCCTGTTTTAACGTTACAATTTAATCACAAATAAGCACTGTTAAGATAGATAGATAGAATTCTTTATTGGCCAAGTGTGATTGGACACACAAGGAATTTGTCTTGGTGCAAATGCTCTCAGTGTACATAAAAGAAAAGATAAATTTGTCAAGAATCATAAGGTATGACACTTAATGATAGTCATAGGGTACAATAAGCAATCAAATCATACTAGGAAACAGTCAGTATAAATCATAAGGATACAAGCGACAAAGTTACAGTCATACAGTCACAAGTGGGAGGAGATGGGTGATAAGGAGTGATGAGAAATGATGAGAGTTGTTCCTGAAATGGCCTCCAGAGGTAAAGACTAAGGAAGGGAAGAGAAGGATTGTAGGGGGGGCATGATAGTTGTTTTCCAATCCTTAGGCTATCATAGAAAAGAGGGGATTGACTTATTCTTCGAAGCACCAGAGGCAGAACAAAAAGTAATGGGTGGAAACTTGTTAAAGAGACATCCAACCTAGAAATAAGGAGAAATGATCTGACAATTAATCCATGGGAATAATTTGCCTCCCAGAGTTGTAGGAACTTCATCACTGGAGGTTTTCAAAAACAGCAGGAAGACCTCTGTGGTCCCAGGCCCATGATTCTATGTTGTAAGATGCCTGCCTCGGTGGTGGGATTCAACATTTTTACTACCGGCTCTGTGGGCATGGCTTGGTGGGCGTGGTGTGGCTTGATGGGCATAGCAGGGAAAGGTTACTGGAAAATCCCCATTCCCTCCCCACCCCACTAACCTGCTTTCCAGCTCCTGTGCAAGGCAACTAAAGGAGACCCAGCCGAACAGCTGGGACTCAGGAGGCATAGAATAGATGGGGGTGGGGCTAGTCAGAGGTGGTATTTGCCAGTTCTCCCAACTACTCAAAATTTCCACTACCAGTTCTCCAGAACTGGTCAGAAGCTGCTGAATACCACCTCTGATCTATGGCCATCGTAAGACAGATAGCATTGGCTGTCTGAGATCAGGAATAAGTCGTGAGTTCTCAGATAACTTTGGCTATGATGTATGGTATTTTTTCAATGAGGCTATGATGTATGATATGTTTCTCTCTTCTATTTCAGGGAGATCCAGGACCTGCAGGACCAGAAGGCCCCCGAGGACTTAGAGGAATAGCAGTAAATTACTTTGCCTATTTAATGAGTTGTTCTGATTCTAGGAGACACCTTGCAGTATCCCAGTGTTCAGGATAATCTATGTATAGATGGTACGCTGTATCATAGGGAAGATGTTGTGAAGGGAATTTTTTTCTTTGGTTGGTATTAATTAATGTTGATTGCATAGAGCAAAGACTTTCTTTCCTTTCCTTTGGTAGATATTGAAAATTATTTAAAATATGATGGATTTGGATGTTGCTGAACAGTATGACTTTTAAGAGAAGCAACAAAAAGGTCTTTTGTTACTTATAAACAATCAATCTTGAATGTCTTATGTAAGTTTTGTGTTATTTTGTGGCTGGTCACCAAATTAAACCAGATGGCTGTTGCTTGACATCCAAAGGCCGACAGAGCAGTTTCTCTCTTAACCTTGGAGTAAATTGTAGTGGGACAAAATAAATTATCCAGACAAGGAGTTTCTGGTCTTAGGACTTTGGTTCCATTCATTGGAGTTCTTTATATATTTTGAGATTGATTGTTGTCCGCCTTTCTTTAGGGCAAGACTGGACCTCCAGGTGCACCCGGGGAACCTGGTCCTGCAGGTAACCCAGTAAGTACTGTATTTACCATCTTCATCACAAGCATGAGCTCACAACAGCTTGGGAACAGCAGGTATATGTCTATTGAGATTCTGAGTCATCCACGTCATGGTTATCCCAAAGCTTGCTTTTTCAAAAGGCAATTGGACTTCCTTTGTTTTTTCTTGAAGACATTTCACTTCTCATCTAAAAAGCTTCCGTCAGAACTCAAGAGTCAGAACTGAAGAAGCCTCTTGGATAAGAAGCAAAATGTCTTCAAGGAAAAACAAGAAAGTCCAGTTGTCTTTTGAAAAAGCACCTTTGGCATAGCAGTTACACTGAGGCCATTATGCACCATGATGTCATTTTGTAATCGGCATAGTTAGCCATGTATTATTTGTGTCATTTGCATGATAAAATGCAAGACATCAGTTGTCCCATCCTGGCAGATACCCCGTTTTCCCGAAAATATAACCTACCCTGAAAATAAGTCCTGGCTTGATTTTTACACATGTGCCTAATATAAGCCCTACCCCCCAAAATAAGCCCTAATTAAGATCCCACCCACTCCAGAGTGCATGGGTAAAAATTAAGCTAATGTGGGGATGGGGGTGGTGGTGTTGACCTACTACTTACCTTTGGACAGTTGTAGCCAGGCCTCTCACACCTCAACACCTGCCTTGCGAGCCCATTTCTTCTGTAGCTAGTAAGGCTGGCAAGGCTTTCCTGAAGGCCTCTGTAGCTGATAATAAAGCTCTGGATTAATCTGGAGCTCTGTTATTGCCTGAGAGACCTTTAGGAAAGCTTTTCCGGTTGCAAGAAGAAGTTCCTGAAGGCCTCTGACAGTGAAAAGGAGGCCGGGAGTGATGCACGCAAGTGAGGTTAGGATGACATCCTCCCAAAATAAGACCTGGTGCCTTTTTTGGTGGCAAATAATACAAGACAGGGTCTTATTTTGGGGGAAACATGGTAGTTGTATATAACAAGGTGGTAGGAGTAGCTACTATCTTAAGAATAGCAGGCCTTGATTTTAGTTGCACATTGATAAAAGCTCCAGAAGTTAGTGTTCTTCAGTTGTCATAGAAGATAGCCCTCTTCTATGCCATTTTTCTGGAAAGCAAGATATATACTGTAATAATGGATTTTAAAATAAGAGCAGTTCAAACAACAAGCTTGACAGCCATCCTTCGAGCGTATTTAATTGGGGTTCATCTGAAATGAGCAAGAGATCGGACTAAAATATTAAGTGGATAGGAAATAGACCAGAATAATCCCAGAATTCATCCATGGCAAGAAATGTGAAAGAATTCTTGGGGGATTTATGGGGAGTTAGAGGTCAAGACACTGTGATAAAATTGGACAGATTCTTATTGGAATCAAATTGCCCTTGTCAAAACTCCAAAAAAGAGCATGCTTAAGATGTCTATAATCTTATTGATGTGTGAAGATAAGTATAGCAGTTCCTGGTTGCTTTCCAAGGCCAAATCAAAGTGCTCTTTTTGATGTGCTAAGGCTAACATTTATTTGGTACAAACTATTTGCAAGAATATCTCTTCTCATATAGATAATCACATCTGGTTGCAAAAATGTTGAATTTTTCATATATTATAAAGGAACTGCTATTGAAGCTCAATCTTACCTGCTCTCCTACCCTTTCATCCCAGGGCTTAAAATGTATCTTTTTAAGTCATTTTGAGATTTAAAAACTATACTATAGTCTAGAACAGGGGTAGTCAACCTTTTTATACCTACCGCCCACTTTTTTATTTCTGTTAGTAGTAAAATTTTCTCTAACTGCCCACTGGTTCCACAGTAATGGTGATTTATAGAGGACAAAACCCCTACCACCCATCATGAAAGTTGGAACTCCCACTGGTGGGCGGTAGGGACCAGGTTGACTACCACTGGTCTAAAAGATCCGTGATGGTGAACCTAAGGCAGGCATGCCACAGGTGGCACACAGAGCCATTTGTGCAGGCACGCGAGCCCCAGCCAAACTTACCTCACTGCACATGTGTGCACCTCCTGTTTGAGGCCTTTTACCTGTTTGAGGTCTTTTTCAGCCTTTCAGAGGCTGAAGTGAAGCCTCTATAATCTTTGGAGGCCGAAAAACAGGCCCATTTCATAACTTCCTATATTTCCAGAAATACCAGAAGTGACAAAATGGGCCCATTTTTCGGCCTCCAAAGGCTGCAGAGGCTTCCCTTAAGCCTCTAGGGGGCTGAAAAAGGCCTCAAACGGGCCGAAAATCAGCTGGGAGGCATGCGCATGCACAGTGCAGGTAAGGGGGTGGGGGGATTGCACACACATGCGCAGGGGGCATGGGGGACATGCGCATTGCCTTCTGGGTGCTGGTATGTGAGCATGTGTGCGCAAGCACGCATGCAATTTTCAGCGCAGGAGCCCAAGAAGGCTAGCCACCATTGGTCTAGATGCTTTTAATATCAATATTGTAGCAAGTCTGCCCGAGTTATTTGGGAGTAGTTGACATATGCATTTGTAATATAATCTCAAAATAACTTCACTATTTTTGATTATTGATTTGAGGGCCAGTTTGTGGATGTAGAAGCTTGAAAGTTGCAGAATATCCATACCTGTCCTAGATGAGAGTTCTCCTTAAAGGAGAAGAGAGTCTGATGTATTGATTTGTCCACATCAAGTGGTCACAAGAACCAAGAGACTCCACATTTTTGCACAGGTGTCCCAAAGAACTATCTAAAATTAATAAGCTTCTTCAAAGTTTTGCTGAGGGGACATCATCAGCATCTCTTATGCAAGTAATAGGACCTATAAATTTAATAAACAACTAATAAATAGGTTTGTAGCATGCTTTACAGTCACTGAGGTAATATGCAAACTTTACCACTTTGATTGCTTCTGGCAAATCAGTTGTGAAAGAACATGGCTCCTGACACTGAACATCATATTCTTTTGCACTGAGAGTGATCAGACTACTTTTTAGCCCTTACATCTTCTTTTTTTCATCCCAAGGGCTCCAAGGGAAACAAAGGTGAAATTGGCAGCCCAGGTGTTCCTGGTTTCATTGGGCCACGCGGTCTTCCTGTGAGTAGCAAATTGATGACAATCATGCTAATGTTAAAATAAAAATGTAGAATAATTAGGAAGTCCTCATTAAGGTAAGGCAAAGAGGAATCTGAGTTGGGTTTAACTCCAGATGCCTCTACAAGAATATTTTTATAGCTTCCTTCATAATGGTGCTGAAGGAGTTAACCATTGCTACCTTCCACGATATTTCTTTGATTTTTCATCTACCTTGGGATACCTTGATGTTCTCCTAAACAGTTCTAGCCCTACTTACTTCCTAACCCAAGACAAGGTTGGCCTTTCCTTTCTGTTGGAAAGGGGAATATATTTATATTTATTTGCTATTTAATGAAGCTAAATCTCCAAAAAAGATAGGCGGTTAAGAAATGTGAAATATGAATGAATGAATTAATTAATCACTTAAAGTTAAAATCTCCATTGTACAGTATTTTTCTTCATATACATATATGTGTCTGTATTTCTGCATCTTTGTGTGTATGTCTGTGTGTATATGTATGTATTTACAAATACATGTCAATTAAAAAAAAAATAGATGAACAAAGCAAGTTTAGAAAAAATTCCAAAAAGTAAAAAAGAAAAAAAACTGAATAAAAAAACCTATTAAGTTTTTGATTTCCCGCTTTTCATATAATTTGTCATATGCAATATTTGTACATGTTTAGACCCCCTTATAAAACCAACCTGAAATCCAGTTTTTCCTCAGCCTTGGCTGCTATAAGACATGTGAATTCTGGATGTTGAAGCTGACAAATTAAAGTTACAAAGGTTGAGAAACACTGTTGTAGATGATTTACTATGCAGCATAATCTGGTTTATCTTTCTTTTCCGTAGGGAGAACCAGGTGAAAAGGGGTCCCCAGGGACAGAGGTAAGTATTTTGTTACATTCCTCGCACAAAAATGCTGACTTATTAGTTCTACTAAGAATGACTGCAAACTGCAAACACCCTTAAAAAAATAAAATCTGCTTGCTATTACAAATGCCATTATAATTCATGTATGAATTGGCATCCTTCAGTCTCAAGAGACAATGGTATCGTGCTTTGAAAAGAGGTCCTAAAACAATATCTAGCGTGGTTAAAAAGGCCAATTCAAGGGTGGCAATCCTTTCCACACTGAGGACAGATACCCTCTGTCCCCTGTCCAGTCCTCAGATCTTGCTGGACTTTGCCCCAGCCTACTGAATGAGTGTCTCTTCTTCAAATTGGAGAAGGCCATGCTGTGTCTTTAGCCTCCAATGTGAACAATCAGAGATCAAGGTTTCCCAGCTGTTGATGTCCATTCCCAAGGCCCTTAGCTCCCCCTTGTAGATGTCCTTATATTGCCGCTGCGGTCTCCCTCTAGGGCGCTTTCCCTGCACTAATTCTCCATACAGAAGATATTTTGGAATCCGCCCATTGGCCATCCTCACGACATGCCCAAGCCAGCGTAGACATTGCTCTTTCAATAGTATATACGTGCTAGAAATTCCAGCCAAAATTCTGCTTGCTGCTACAAACGCCATTGTAATTCATGCAATATAATTAATTTTCCCTTCCACATTAGTACCTGAAAGAGAGATGAGACACATACACACAAAGAATTAGCTTCATCACTGGTTTTTGGACCCCATCCTCTCTTTTCAGGGCACCTCAGGGAATCCAGGAGAACACGGACAAAAAGGAGAGAGGGTAAGTATGAGAGCTTCATTCATATCCCAAAATTTCAAATCCAAGCTGACAGATGTCAATGTCAGCTTTCTGTGACACTTCAAAGCAGGTGACATGCAATCACATTGTACTCATTCATAGATAAACAAATTCTTGCTACTTGACATATTTCCGAATCAGTTTCATTCAGTTCATCATCACCCCAGCGACAATTTCATAATTTCCAGGATTCTCATCTCTCTGACTTTAAATTGATAGCCTCATCTCCTGATTGCAATGGATGAAGCACTTTGTTCACCCAGAGAGGGCATTTTAAAAAGTTTGAGCTCTGTGGGAGATGAGTGACTCTGTTATCTGATTTCCCACGCGCACACCTAAAGTAGTAGGGACTGGTCTATCCATACAGCATTTATAATGGATCTCTGCTGAAGAGTTATCACATTTATTTTTGCTTAATTCCAGAGCTAGGTTTGGTCTAGTGCAGGGGTGTCAAACTTGGGGTGCTTAGATCTGGCCCTTGAGGCCACCTTGGAAACAGCATAAGATTGGCCCTGGTGATCTCCGCCAACAAAAATGGAACTCGGGAGGGCCTCGCACAGCCCTCCCAAGCACTGTTTCCACTGGCAGAGGGCTAGCAAAACAAACTAAAAACAAAACAAAAGGAGAAATGTTTCCCCTTTTGCATTTGAGCATGCAAGAAGGGCAGTGGTGGTATTCTACCAGTTTGGCCCCGTTCGGACAAACCGGTAGTAAAAAATGCTACTGTTCGGCCGAACTGGTAGATCACCTCTCAATGATCAGCTGTTCTGACAATCAGCTGTGCTGGGATTCCCTGTCTTACTGCTTCGCCCAGGAGGCAAAAAAAAAAAAAACAGAATTGGTGGGGGTTAGTGAAAAAAGAAAAAGCCAGGCCCACCCAGTCACATGGCCATGCCCACCTAGCCATGCCCACAGAATTGGTAGAATTTGAATCCTACCCCTGAAGAAGGGACATGAAAGGAGAAAGGGAAAGAAGAAACAAAAAGAAGCAAAGATGGGAAGAGAGCAACGAAGGAAAGAATAAAGAAAGAGGGGAAGAAGAAAGGAGAATGAGGGAAGGAAAAAGAAAAGGGAGGGAGGGAGGTAAGAAGGTTGGAAGGAGATTATAATGAGAGTGAGGGTGGGTCTGAGGGAAGTTCTGCCTTAGCACTTGGCCACTACAGGTACCTCCAACATGAGTGACTTTGAGCTGGCCACGCCCACTCCAGCCCCCTGAGATCAAACTCAACCCTGATGTGGCCTCAGTGAAATAAAGTTTGACACCCCTGGTCTAGTGGTTAAAGCACTAGGCTAGAAACCAGGACACTGTGAGTTCTAGTCCCATCTAGGGCATGGAAGCCAATCGGTAACTTTGGGTCAGTCTCTGTCTCTCAGCCCATGATGCTAGGTTCAGGTAAGAAGCTGGTCAGTAAATCCCCTAGCAACGAATAGATGATCTGAAGAAAAAAAAATGGGCCCTGAACTTGCAGGAAAATGTGAGGAGGAGGAGGAGGAGGAGGAAGACCACCTCGAAGTGAGATAGGTGGCAAAATCAATCAATCACTCAGCCAATCAAATAAATAAATCAGATTTTTTTTGTTTAACCCAATCCAATCTATCCTTTTTTTTTTTCCTCCATCAGGGAGATCCTGGAACTAAAGGTGAAAAAGGGCCAGCAGGAGTGAAGGGACCACCAGGTGATCCAGGAGTTCCTGGCCGCAAAGGACACACGGGATTAATGGGTCCCTCAGGACCATCAGGAGAATCAGGACAAGTTGGACCTCCTGGTCCTCCAGGCCAACCTGGATTTCCTGGGCCTAGAGTGAGTTTAGAGGGAAGTGTGCTTTGGGCAGACTACCCCATAATATCTGTCACTGGGAGGCCCAAGGAAACCAAATGACAGAATATGTGGTGAGGTTATGATGCAAACTCTGACCTGATTGCATTTTTGTTGAAATCATGTCTGGATGCAGATGCTTCTGAATGCATCTTATCAGCTGTATTTTTTTTTTAACTCATCACGTATAAAAATGCAGCTGAATATTTTAAAAAAACTATTGCTGGATAATTGTCTTTATCTTTATGTCTATTTCAACATGAACCATTCATTGTTATCAATTACTTTACTTTATTGTCATTGCAACTCGTACAACGAAATCAAACACCATCTTCAGTGCACATTATGACCATGAAAATGAACACAAACACACATCCTTCACACTCCACTCATTGAGCCGGAAGCCCCCAACACCACATCAACACTGCACTATAGAGTAGAATTCCAAAGAGCTACTGCCCTGGGATAGAAGCTGTTTTTCAGCCTATTTGTCCTATATTGTTGAGGGCCCCATGAAGAATTTTCTAAAGTATTTGGAATTCCTGTGAAGGGACCAGTTTGAAGAACAGCTTCTGGAAGAAATGAATTTTGGGTTTCAGGTTTTCTTCAGCATCCTAAAATGCCTTCAAAACCACCATTGCCATCACCAAATGGATCTATTATAGCATTTACAGTACATGCTATTAAGATAGAGTAATATATAGGAATAAGCTCACGCTTCCTTCATGAATGATTCAAACCTCTTCTTGTAGATATAGTATGCCCAACCCTTTCCTGTATTAAAATTGGAACCATTTAGAATTATTACACAATAGTTACTCCTAATCTTACAAAGTTTTGTGACCAAAGGCCCTATGAAGTCTTTAAAAATGCTAGAATGTGCCTCCTAAAGTCTTTTTTTTTAAATACTACTGTATTACACATTTTAGCTTTAGAAAGAATGAATGCATTGTCTTATCTGCTTAAGAAAGGGAGTTAAACTCATTCATAAGTATCAGTATTTTAAGCTCTAGTGTCTTAAGGCATCTTTTTTGTCTCCTAGGGGGATCCTCCATCAACAGAAACATTACGAAGACTCATCCAAGAAGAGTTAGGGAAACAACTTGACGGTAAGGACTTGTATTATATGATGGTAAGGACTTATATTATATATCATTCCAACATGTTAGAGAGGATCAGAAGGGGAATGAACGAATGAATGAATAAATGAATGAATGATGGAAGGAAGGAAGGAAGGAAGGAAGGAAGGAAGGAAGGAAGGAAGGAAGGAAGGAAGGAAGGAAGGAAGGACTTTTCTACTTTTCTTTTACACCGTACATCTAAATGGTGCTATGCTTTTTAATTTTGTCTCTAACTTTCTCTCTTTTTTATGTGGATTTTATATATGTTTATTCGTAAAGCATCTAATGTCATTGCAAAAGTAATGTATAAATTTGATAAATAAATAAACAAAATCCTTTTGATTCCATCGTATTGTTTTCAACTTCTAGCAAACATATAGATAGTAGATAAGATAATAAGCCCCTTTAGCACCCTTCAAATACTGTATAAAACTGAGCTTCTCAGGAATTTTAAAATTCTTGCTTGTCAATACTTTTCTTGTTGACTTTTCACCTCCTATATCTGTCTTTTTTTGTAGCTAAAATTTTTTAAGCCTTTTTTTGCATGCTACATTGGCTTTTTTTAAAACTTTCTAGCTCTATTTTTAAAGAAACCCCCTCCCCATCTGTTTTGTTCTCCTTTTTCAGGAAGAAACCAATTATATTGATACTTGTTTGGAAAACAGTTTCCAAACAAGTATCAATATAATTAAGATTCCCCATCATTATTCTTTCATGCCTCTTTGATTTGGTTGCACGAATTAGATTTGTCTAAGGACTAGGAATGACATGATAGCAGTATTCCAGTGTTGAGAGGCTGCCACAAAGAAGAGCGGGGTCAAATTATTCTCCAAAGCACCGGGAGGTAAGATACGAAACAATGGATGAAAACTAATTAAGGAGAGAATCAACCTATCATGGTTTTGAGTAACGGGCCTAATTGAACTAAGGAGAAATTTCTTAACAGTTAGCACAATTAATCAGTGAAACTGCTTGCTCACAGAAGTTGTGGATGCTTCATCACTGGAGGCTTTTAAGAGGAGACTTAGACAGCCACTTTTCTGAAATGGTATTGGTAAATGGTATTACTGAGCAGGGGGTTGGACTAGAAGACCTCCAAGGTCCCTTCCAGCTCTATTCTGATTAGTACTTTGCTTTTGAGAAGCATATTCTTCTCTGTTGGATCCGTGATAGTAGACACTATCAAGAGCATTGCTTTTAATTTTGTTCTCGTCAATTTTTATCTGGAATCTAATTGCTCTCTACAACATTGCCAAGTTCATTCATTTGGGTTTCTGGGGATGACTGTTTCTAACATATGTTGGAAAAACTATCCTTCTGGGTTCAGTTCCAAGTGGGGAAAAAGACACTAGAAACATGGAGGCTGTTTGGAAAGATGGTTTAATGGTGGACAGGACCACATGGTTTGGAGCTCCAAAGAAGGAAAGATGATCACATGCTTCAAGGTGAAGGAAAAAAGAACGGAAGGGCTGAAAGTGCCTGGGTTTTATGCCTTCTGCTGGGTTTTAAATTTGAGCTTGTATTCTGATTGGTTGACAGACTCCCATGGGGCTATATGTAGACTGTGCTGAGTCCCAGGCTTGGTTGAGCCTTGCAGGATGATGATGTAATGAAAGGGCTCTGGGCAATTCCTACAGCTCTACCTGGAGATCTTTGTGATGTAAAATATTCTGGCCCAGGCCTTAATGGCCCACCCATTAACAAAGGGGGGGGGGGGTGAGCTTCTACTTCTGAGGTGAGCTTCTGCTTCTGAGTTTCTACTCTTTTTAGGGGAAATATTCTGCCTTTTTAGTATATCCTAAAATATTTCATTTTCCTAGGAGAGAAGGTAGGTTTTAACTTCCAACACATACATACACCCATTCCTTTTCTATAGCTTCTGAATTCCACGTTAAGGAGAAGATTTGTATGCTGTCCTTTCTTCAGTAGATTATAGAGTGGTAAATAACAAATATCATAAAATAGTAAAATATGCATGAAAGAAAAAAAAAATTAACAATGTTATGTGGGAGCCGCTAAAAATATTCTGCAAGCTAGAGCATTTTTCAAAGTAATTTCCCAAGAAAGATAAAAATGTCTTCAGTCGGTAGAAGAGGCACATAATATAAAGGTGCATTGTTATTTATTACTTCATAGTGTTGTAGGCTTTTCTTCTTGTTGTTGTTGTTCTCTTTTGAACATTTTTATAAGGCAGGCTGTGTGCTTCTAGCCCAGCTGTTATCTGCTCTGAAGATTGCTCCTAAGGGTGTCACAACTACCCCTAAGGATATCTCTGTGAGCTTGTAAGCAAAACCTTTGCACATTGCTCCTTCTGCACACAACTTTGCAACTTCTTTTGTTTAAAAACTGGGGAAATAAAAAGTGCCCCTATCCCCCAAAGACCAAACCTTGCTCTGATTTCAAAGCAGTTGTTGAAGGAAGAAACTAGTTCTGGGATGAAAGAAAATCAGAGAGAAAGGGATGAAGGGAGGGAAGGATATATATATAATATAGATGATAACAGAGGAAGGGAGGGAGTGGGAGAGAGAGAGTGAGAGAGAGAAACAGAAAGAAAGAGAGAGGGAGAGAAAAAGAGAGAAATAGAAAGAGAGAGATAAACAGAGAGAGAGAGAGAGAAAGATGGAGAGAGGGAGGAAGAGAGAGAGAAAGAGAGAGTTTCATTCCACCACAGTTGCTGCAATGAATTGTGGAAGAGTATAGAAGAAGAGGAATGATTGAAGAAGTTATTTGAGGAGAAAATTAAACATTTATGAAGATATTTACACCAAGGTTCTACTGTGTTCTTTAGATAATGCCCTATTGTCACAGGTCTCGCATATGGAAGGAGACCTTCTCTTGTATTGTTCCACAACTATGACATGTTTTGAATTGCTTGGGACTTACCTTGGGATTGGGCTGAATTTTCTTAACATTTGGAACAGCTGAAAAGATGCATCACTTTTCTCATGCTTCTAATTCTTAAATTGTTTTAGTCTGGACTTTAATTGAGTTTTATTTTGATATCAGGCCCAGAGATGACACTGTGAGATCCATTCGAGTCCAAATCTTTTATTTGTTCGCCCACTAAATTTGGCCAAGACTTCACAACCCAGTAGATCAAAGTATGCCAGGCCCAACTGTCTTCTACTGTCTCCCAGAATTTGCCCAAATTCGTGTTCATCTAACTAACCTTATCATCCTTTGCCATCGCTTTCTCCCTTTGCGTTCAATAAATCTTGATCAGGTTACGCAGGCTACACTCAATAGATAGAAGGAACATAATGGCTCAGTGGTTAAAGATGCTAAGCTTATGACAGCCCAGGTTTGAGACCCAAGTGCCACACAATGAGATATGCAAATGCAGGCAAATAAATAGGCACTACTTTGGTGAGAAGGTAATAGAGTTCCATGGACATCTTATAAATCCCTCTGGTGGTGATGCTGTCTATCCCACATTTTTCTAGCTTACCAACAAGTAGATTGTGAATTAAAATAGAATAGAATAACAGAGTTGGAAGGGACCTTGGAGGTCTTCTAGTCCAACCCCCTGCTTAGGCAGGAAACCCTACACCACTTCAGACAAATGGTTATCCAACATCTTTTTAAAACCTTCCAGTGTTGGAGCATTCACAACTTCTGAAGGCAAGTTGTTCCACCGATTAACTACTAAATTTACTCCCACTATGAGTACTTGGATAACAATTTTACATCATAATGCATTAAGTACCAAATCCAACACATTTTGAAGCATTTATACTGACTCGTTGTGTATTTTTTTCCCCTACAGCTAGACTCCCCTACCTCATAAGTCAGCTACAGCCTTCCCAGGTCAAAGCACCTCAAGGAAGACCAGGGCCTCCTGGATCACCTGGAAAGGAAGGCCTTCCAGGTAGAGTTGGCCCTCCAGGAGAACCTGGCAGACCTGGACAACCAGGTTCAGAAGGTCCATTGGGACCCATGGGACCAAAAGGTGAGTAGCTCCTTAGTTGGAAAGCATCTTTAGAACCAAATTTTCCTTCTGATTTAGATCTTTCAAGGACTATGGACAGTTTTTGCAATGTGAAATGTAGTGTACAATAACTAAGATTTTACATTTACGAGTGAAGTTTGTTCTATTATTTGAAATCCCCATATTTTACATATTCTGTAACTCTGCATGAGAAAAATGTGAGAGGCTGAATTTCTCCATTCAATAAACCTTCTTTAAAACTCAGTAGTGCCTCTTTCTGGATAAAGAGTACACAAACTGAATTTAAAAGTAAATCCTTTTTAAATGTATTGCTGGGAATTACTTGCATTCCCAGCCAAAATAATTAGACAAAGTTCCTCCAGATGAGCATGCTTTTCAGTGCTGTAGAATGCTGCCAAGAAACAGAAATCCAATTAAGGCTAACATAAACCAACCCAAAAACCCAGAAAAAAAACAACAACCAGAGTATAGAGCTTCACGAAGGACTCGGTGATTACTGAACTGCTTTGCTTCCTGCAAAGCTTTTTGTCATTGAGGACTGACTTTTATCCCTTGTGCGAGAGCCAATCACTTCCCAGCCTTACTCCTGAGTTGCCCCTTCTGCTTCAACTGCTCTCGCCTTCTAACAGCTCTGCGGACAGATGCACTGGGAACAGGCTCCTCGGGGTCCTTTGCTTTATTGCTGCCAGGCTCTGAAAGCTCCAAAGGCAGCACCCCACTCTCAGAAGGTCCTGGCCCCATCCCTGCATCAGATGCAGGACCCTCGTCCAAGTCCTCGCCAGAATCCCTGACTGGTTCCCTTTCGTCCTCACTGTCCGACACCTCTGCTGTCCGCACCAGCTGCCGGTGAACCCAACACAGTGAAAGTCTTAATGCTGTAATTAAAATGTATTTTATTTTCTCCAACAGGTGACAGAGGGGAGAAAGGAGAGAAGGGAGATGCTGGCATTGGCCAGAGGGGTGAAACTGGTCCCCCAGGAGTAGCAGGTGGGTTACTTATTATTTGCAAACAGGGATTTA
The DNA here is from genome assembly GCF_900518735.1 of Pseudonaja textilis. The sequence goes on along the minus strand of NW_020769330.1, from coordinate 16,404,836 downwards.
TATGGCTTCAGGTAACTTTCCCCAAACTTTACCAAGCCAGACCTACCAACAGAAGAGATTATTAGCTGTAGTACAGGTTGACCATTGGAGTCCTTGGTGTTCTCTGAACTTGGTGGCTTGCTTACAAGCCCAGAAGTTCCACAATTTCTAGGCAATGACATTTGGAATACAGGTAATCCTTAAGTTAAAACTATTAATTTAGTGACTGTTCAAAGTTACAATGGCACTGGAAAAAAAGTGACTTATGACTGTTTTTCAGACTTACTGATCAGGGGTGGGATTCAAAAATCCCAGCAACTGGTTCTCTGCCCAGTTGCTGGGTAGGCGTGGCCATGGTGGGTGTGGCCTACCAGAACTTCCAGGACGGCCATTTTTCACCTTCCCCGGAGTTTGGAGACTTCCCTCGGGCCACTGAGAGGGTGAAAACGGCCTCCCCCGAGCTCCAAAGGCCCTCTGGAGGGTGAAAACAGGCCTGTTTCCAGACTTTCAGACTTTGGGGAGGGTTGTTTTTCACCCGCCCAGAGCCTCCACACAGGCCCTTCACTTACCTGCATCCAAAACGGGCCATGTGGAGACTTCTGGAAGGGGAGGGGTGAGATAGGCAGGGCCAGCCGGTCAGTTCAACTACTGGTTCATTGAACCCAATGTAAATTTAATATCTGGTTTGCCCGAACCGGCCGAATCCCACCCCTGCTTATGACCGTTGCAGCATTTCCATGGTCACCTGATCAAAATTCAGACCCATAACAACTGTCCTGGGGTCACGTGATCACTTTTTTGACTTTCCGACAAGCAAAAGCAATGGAGAAGGCAGATTCTCTTCAATCCGTGTTACTAACTTAACAATGGCAGTGATTCACTGAAGAACTGTGACAAGAAAATGGAGCAAAAATAATTCAGCTCTCTTGCTTAGCGACAGAAATGTTGGGCTCAATTGTGATCATAAGTCAAGGACTATCTGTATTTCGCAATAAGCTTCGAAAATTCCTTGCTGCCATCCACCTGGTAATCAGGGATCCTGTTTTTCACAGATTTCTGTCTCTCTCTCTCCTCTAAGCCCTTTGTCAGAGTTTGCAGCACATCCGACCAGCACACAAGTAAATAATTCTGGAGGATTCATCCACCTAAGAAAAACTTCTTTATATACAATACCACACAGCAGAAGTCAGCAAATAAAACCAAGAACACAGAAGCAATATTGACAGAAGGAAGTCATTACAGAGTAGAGTGATACAGAGGCCTAGGTTACAGAGGACAAACCAACTCTCATATACAGTTCAGCAAAGCCAAAGCCACGTCCAGGCTCCAAACTGTCTCTAATGGCCCCATATAAAACAAATATTATGCTTCAGTTTCCAAACAGCCCCTATTGGCTGACCTGTTACTATGTCTTTCCAATTCATGAACTATACTGATACCCTTTTCCTATAAATATTTGTGAGCTTACTCGTACACTTTGGTTTTTCATCAGTTGGCATGAGGTCAACTTCTCTGCTCTAATGCCTCCCCAAAGGTTTCTTTTTGACTTTTCCCTATTTCCATAAGAGAACTATTTTGAGAAACCCACATTTTCCCTAAAGAAGTAGAAACAGTGGTTTTAGGAGGATGAAAACAGTTCTCTCTACCTTTTGCTTCAAACATTTTTAGCAGGTGGTGCTGCTAAAAAAAGGCACCATTGTTTGAAGTTAAACAGGTGGCTAAAACAAAGGGAAGCTGTCAATGTTTTTTTTTTTTAAAAAAAAGGTTCCTGAGAAATGGGGTGAAAATCTGTCAAGAATATTTATTCCCTTGTCTCTTGATGGAGAAAATTCCCTGCTGGCGGAGGCACCGTTGGGTTGGTCCTTTGAATGCACTTTCTCCCCTAAAGCAGTGCTTTGTAGGCAGATTGACAGGCCAATGCATGAAGCTGATGTATCCTGAATTGTCAATTTTGCCATTGTGGGAAGAAAGATCCATCTGGTTCAGTTCCAAGCCAGGAGAAAGATACTGGAAACATGGAGGCTGAATGGAAAGAAGGTTTAATGACAAAGCAGAATCATGTGTGGCTCTGGGCAGCTAACCACACAGAGTTGAGAGTGAAGAGTTTTTATATTTTTCCTTGAGCTTTGCACTTGAACTTCCTGTTCCTGGGCAAGAACATGTATTCTATTAGCTGTTGTCAGACTCCCATTGGGACATGTATAGGTTATGTAGGGAGTCATAGCTGGCTCTATAGGCAAAGTACAAATACCAGGTGTTTGTCTGAGCTTCCAGGTTTGGTTGAAGTTCTGAGATGATGCAATGACTGAAATATCCTTAGGAGATTGTGCAATGTAATGAGCTCTGTGGCTTCTGCTAAATGGTAGTAGTGTCCTGAAGGATCATGTCCTGTTCTTTTTAAGCTCTAAAAGACTTTTGTTTTGTACATAGGCTGGCCCAGTTTTTCTTAATGGGCACAAAATATCTGCTGGGAGTGGGGAGCAACTAAGAGTGAGTCTGCTTTCTGCCTCTAAAAAAACACGTTTTTCCATTTCTCATTTAGGGAAATATAATGTTCTACCTTTTTAAAAAATATTTCTCAGAATATTTCATTCTTCTAGGAGATGGGTGGGTGCTAACTTTCTACACTATATAGGTAGTCCTCAACTTATGACCAAAATTAAGACCATAATTTCTGTTGTTAAGCAAGGTAGTTGTTATGTGAGTTGCACCCAATTTTACAACCGTTTTTTGCCACAGTTGTGAAGCAAAAAAATCGTTGCAGTTGATAAATAAATTGTGTAGTCATTAAGTGAATTCCGCTTCCTCCATTGACTTACTTGCTGGAAGATGGCTGGGAAGGTGACGAAGAGCATTCACATGACCTTGGGACACTGGAACTGTTGTTAAATACATGTCAGCTGCCAAGCACCCAAATTTTGATTACATGATGGTGGGGGTGGTTCATTGAATGTAAGAGTGAGGACCGGTTGTAGGTCACTTTTTTCAGTGCTGTTGTAGCTTTGAATGTTCACTAAATGAACAGATGTAAGTGTGTTGTTTCTCCGTTGTCATATAATAGATGTGGGTATATACATAAGTATTTATTTATTTATTGTGTATTTATTTATTTTGTCATGTTTATAGAATAGAATAGAATTCTTTATTGGCCAAGTGTGTTTGGACACACAAGGAATTTGTCTTGTGCAAATGTTCTCAATGTACATAAAGGAAAAGATACATTCATCAAAAGTCAAGAATCATAAGGTATGACATTTAAGGATAGTCATAGGATACAATAACCAATCAAATCATACTAGGAAACAGTCTATCAATCATAAGGATTCAAGCAACAAAGTTATAGTCATACAGTCACAAGCAGGAGGGGATGGACGATAAGGAGTGATGAGATTAACAGTAATAGTAGTGCAGACTTTGTAAATAGTTGAACAGTGTTGAGGGAATTATTTGTTTAGCAGAGTGATGGCGTTCAGGAAAAAACTGTTGTTCTGGTGGGTGCTCTATAGTGTTATTTTGAGGAAAGGAGTTGAAACAGTTTATGTCCAGGATGTGAGGGGCCTGTGAATATTTTCACTTTTTGACTCATGCAGTATACAGGTCCTTGACTGAAGTCATGTATGCTTGAAGTCAATATACATTATGTAGTGTATATTGGAGGTGGTGACTCTTTGAGAGATGCATGCAATGAAATTTCATTTTAATGTATGCTGATTAGTGTACATTCAAAGGGACAATAAAGTTATTCTAAGTCTAAGTTCTAAGAAGTCTAAGTCTCAGTTGTAAGTCTAAGTTCTACAGGAAGTCCTGGACTTACGACCATTCATTTAGGGATTGTTCAAAGTTACAGCGGCACTGAAAAAAAGTGATTTAGGACCGTTTTCACACTTATGACTGTTGTTGCATCCCCATGATCATGTGATCAAAATTCAGATGATTGCAAACTGGTTCACACCTAGGACCGTTGCTATATCTGAAGTTCACGGGATCCCCTTTTGCAACCTTGTGATGAGCAAAATCAATGAGGAAAGCCAGGTTCACTTAACAATTTTATTGATCCCCTTAACAACTGTGCCAAGGAAGGTCGTAAAATGGGAGCAAAATTCACTTAAACAAATGTCTCACTTAACAAGATCAATCTCTAACTCAAATGTGGCCGTAAGTCCAAGGCCACCTATATCTGTAGTTTTGTCTACTAAGCTTAGTCCACACCACAGCCATCGAGCTTATTCCTACCACTTTGTTCCGCAGGTGTTCCAGGTGAACCTGGCTATGGTAAAGATGGAGTCCCTGGAGTTCAAGGTGCTCAAGGTGAAGCTGGCCCTCCTGGCCCTATGGGGCCCCCAGGACCTCCAGGGGCCAATGGACAATGTGACCCCTCCCAGTGTGCTTATTATGCAAGTCTAGCTGCTCGGCCCAGCAATATCAAAGGTCCTTAAAAGTGTACCCTCCGTTGCTGCTTGGGGACCTCTCATGGACCTTCTTCTTCGGAAAAACTTGGATGAAGCAAGGAAGTTGGGAGGGAGAGCCTGTTTCTTTTGCTTCCTGTTCTTTGACAAGGAGCATGGAGACTCTGGAAATTAAATGCTGCCGGACAGTCGGGTTTTTACCATGAAGAAATGATTAATCGGTGTTATTTTAATGCAGTGAGAAGTGATTTTTCTGGGAAGATTTTCTTTTTTTTTTAATATTTTTTATATCAAGATTGAGGATGAATTTTCCCCCTTTTGTAGATGGTCTTCTAAAAAAAACAGTTCATGCGAAACAGAAAGGAAAGGAAAATGGTGGGTAAGTAGAGGCTAGGGGCCCTGGAGAGACATTTGGATTTCTGTTTGCTAGCTTAGTCACCATTCATAGGGGAAACATCTGGAGATGCTGTGATATTGGCCATTAAGGCTTTGTCCTGCAAGTGTTCAGTAGAGATTTGGATATAGCAATCTCAATCTTTTGAGGGCGACAGGACAGAGGGAAGAGGACAATTTGCACGTGTCTTCGCATACTCCTTGGGAATCTCTTTTGATCACCATGGTTGAGCACTGGCCTCTCTGTAAAAATTTGGCAGTGAGAACAATAAATCAGTGGGACGGGTTGCCTCCAGAAGTTGTGGCTGCTACATCACTGGAAGTTTTTAAAAAGAGATTGGACAGCCACTTATCCAGAAAGATATAGAGCATGGGTGTCAAACTCAAGGCCAAGCAGGCCGCAACTGGCCTACAGGGTGCTTAGATCTGGCCCTGGAAACAGTGAAGGACCGGCCTGCAGTGCATCTGCCAGAGAAAACAGAGCTCGGGGGGGTCCTCCCGAGTTTCATTTTCACTGGCAGCAGGTTGCAGGAGGCTGTTGCAGCTGAAAACGGAGCTTGGGAACCCCTTTTCGCTGGCAGAGACCTCAGGCTGCCACAGGTGCCCCCGACATGAGTGAGTTTGAGCTGGCAATGCCCCCTCACCAGAGGTGGTATTCAGCAGGTTCTGACCAGTTTTGGAGAACCAGTAGCAAAAATTTTGAGTAGTTCGGAGAACCAGAAAATACCACCTCTGACTGGCCCCACCCCCATCTCTTCTCTGCCTCCCAAGTCCCAGCTGATTGGGTGGGTCTTCTTTGGCTGCCCTGAAAAGGAGAATGGAGCTGGAAAGCAGGTACTGGCATGAGGAGGGAATGGATATTTTGCAGGAACCTTCTCCCAGGAGCAGGGTGGGAAGGAGATTTACAGTATCCTTCTCCTGCTATGCCCACCAAGCCATGCCCACCGCATCACGCCATGCCCACCAAGCCACACCCACAGAACCGATAGTAATTCCCATCACTGCCCATCGCCCCTCCGAGGTCAAATGCAACCCTGATGTGGCCCTCAATGAAATCGAGTTTGACACCCCTGCTATAGGGTCTCCTGCTTTAGTAGGGAGTTAGACTAGAAGACCTCCAAGGTCCTTTCCAGTGCTGTTATTCTATTATTAGGAATAAAATAAGGAGGAAGAAAGTCCTGGCAAAACTGTCAGACAGCAGCATGGACAATGGTTCCTCTATGTATCTTTCACTGAGACCAATTTGCAGGTCCAGAATTACTCTTTGAAAAGCCTTCTGTGATCCTAAAAACATCTTTCTAATTGCAATCGGAGACCTTCACCAGATTTACCCTTTTTTTTAATCAACGGAACTGTTGATTTTGCCGTTATTTGCTTGTTCAGTAAAATGCATCTGTGAAAATTCATTTTTCATCTTTTTTTTGTTAAACCTTTGACCTAATTCCCAGTAGGATAGCTGATCCTATAGCAGTGCAACAGTGGTTTATGTCTGCTCAAAAGCATAGTTTTAGTACTTGATTTCTTATAAATATGACCAGCAACACATCTACAAAATAAATTTCTGGGAAACTGTGAAGATAATTATTCTGCCACCATAACCTTATTTAACTAAGCTTGTTACTGTCTTCTGTGTCTGCTTAACAGCAGTTCCCTAATAAAACTAAGCAGCCAATACAAGATAATAGCTCAGAGCTGATTGGTGGGAGTCCTTGATGCTCTCTGAGCTTGGTTTTTGGTCCAGGCAACTGGACTTTCTTGTTTTTTTTTTTTTTTATTTTGAAGACATTTTGCTTCTCACCCAAGAAGCTTCTTTGGCTCTGATGGGATAGTGGCGAATGGAAGGATTTGGGACAACCACGACCTGAATGACTGAGAATCTCTACAGACTCTGAACTTGGTTGTTTTCTTGCAGATGTTTCATGATACAACCAGGAAATATCATCAGTGTACAGCACAATCCAGTGCACTGATGATGCTACCTAGTTGGGTCATGAAATGTTTGCAAGGACACAACCAAGCTCAGAGAGCACCACGGACCCTGCAAGTTAAGAAACATTATCAGCCTCAGCATCCTTTCTTCCTGCAAGAAAGATAGCAAAGTTAGAATTAGGATCTTATGCACGCAAAGAAATTGTTTCCAATTTGGGTTCTTGCGGAGCATGAATTGTATCTGTGAGTGCACATAGCCATGACAAGACATGTTCTTTGTACCCAAGATCATCATGTATGCATGTGTATATTTTGGTTCCTTTGCAAAATGATCTAACCTTTAACTTTGTGCTCCAAAGCATGAAATGTACACATAATCCAGCCAATTATTCATTGGTTATTTCGAGGCATGAGGGAAATTATTGCACATAAAGTAACTAATTCCTAGTATTTCAAACCCAGTTCTTGGGCTACCTTGTTTAAAAATGCTTCAATGAGTACTTAGTGCCACAACCAAATGTTATTTATGGCTTTTAAAAGGTGCTATCTTTAATGTGGATTCTGTGGCATCAGCAACATTTATCTCTTTTATCTTGCAGGCATGTGTATAAAATGTGTCTAAATTGTGTTTATAGCAGGTGGGCTATTCTCCAAGTAATTATGGTGCTTGCTTTGCTTAGTTTCTAAAAGATAAAACATAGGGGTTTTTCTTTTCTGGCAAAGAAATATGCTTGCCGAATTATTTAAAAAGGAAATAGCTTTGCCATTTTTTTCCTGTTTCAAATTGGATTGAATCATTTCTTTTCTTTCTGTATGGCAAGTTTTGATTGATATTGAGTGAGGCTGATATATGTATATATATATATATATATGCAGGTCTTGGTAATGTTTTGACAAGGTCCCACTCGCCATCTTCAGGCTGGTGCTTTCAGCTTCGTCCTTGTGCGAGCAAAGTGTGATCGGAGCTGCTGTCTCCCTATATATATTGGTGGGGAGGTTGGCTGTGTTGTCATTTCTTGATTGGTTGATGGAGTTGATGTTTGCAGTTTGGCTGGCTTTTTCATAAGAACATGTGTGGCTGAGGTATTGGCTGTGTGTCTATCAGCCTCCTGTGTCGAAACGTTGCCAAGATACTCTCAATCTTACATGGGAAAAGACCCAAACATGCCAAGACCTGCATACCTGTACCCATGAAAATTTATGATATATATCTACAACATCTCAGACAAGATCCTCACTGAAGCTGAAACCAAGGTCCTTTCAAAAGGATTCAACTTTGCTGTCGCTCCCAAACACATCCCCACAGAAACCATCATATGTGGAGTTGAAACCAGCCTGACCAAAACCAACCCTGATGATGCTAACAAAATCAGACTCAAAATCACCAACATCCTCTGCACTAGCAAACCACCCAAAAGCAACTTATCCAAAGAAGAACAAACTGCACTACTTAACCTGAAAGAAGACACCAGCATAATAATCCTACCAGCAGACAAGGGCAATGCGACAGTGGTTATGAACACATCTGACTACCAAACCAAGCTAACCAACCTACTCCAAGACCCCACATACAAACCCCTAAAGACAGACCCCACTACCTACCTAGAAAAAACTACCAAATCCAAAATAAAAGCCTACCCCATCAGTGAAGAAATCCAGCAACGAATCATACCCAGAGAAAAATCATCCAGATGCCCCAAGCTTTATGGTCTCCCCAAAATACACAAAGAAGGAACCCCACTCAGACCAATAGTCAGCTCCATAGGCTCACCTCTACAAAACCTAGCCAAATTTCTCGCCAAACAACTACAACCTTATGCAGAATCCATCAACTCACACGTAAGAAACTCATTCCAGTTCATCGAGATCATAAAGAAACAAAACTTACAACCCAGTGACCTACTAGTAAGCTTCGATGTCATATCCCTCTTCACCCAAGTGCCAATAAAAGAAGCCTTGACAGCCATCCAAAACAAATACAACCCCCCCAAGCACATCCTAGATCTAACCAACCATTGCCTATCCAATACATACTTCACCTACAATGGACAAAAATACAAACAAATAGAAGGAGCACCCATGGGATCACCCCTCTCACCTGTCATCGCTAACCTCTACATGGAACACTTTGAAACACAAGCTCTAGAAAAATACGACCACAAACCCAAACTCTGGCTCAGATACGTAGATGACACCTTCATAATCTGGCCACATGGGAAAGAAAAACTGAACAACTTCCTCACACACCTCAACAGCCTACACCCCAAAATACAATTCACCATGGAAACAGAAGCCAACAACCAACTTCCCTTCCTAGATGTCTTGGTATACAAAAGATCCAATGGCTCCCTAGGACACACCATCTACCAGAAGAAAACACACACTAACCGCTATCTACATGCACTCTCACACCACCACCCAGCACAGATCAATTCCGTAGCCAAGACACTCATCTCCAGAACAAAATGCTTAGCCGATGAACAACACCAAAAAACCGAACTACACACTCTCACCAACGTACTTACAGCCAATGGATTCCAAAGAAAGAAGATTACCCACCTAATCCAAAAAGAAACCCCAACCAAAATCCAAGACAGAGAACAAGAAAACGGCAAAGCCCTCCTCCCATATATAAAAGGCACTACAGACAAAATTAGCAAGATCCTCCAAAAACACAACATCAAAACAGCATTCTGCACAAACAGAAAAATATCCACCATCCTAAGAAACCCCAAAGACAAAATCGAATTAGAAAACCAAGGAGTATACGAAATCCCCTGCACTGCCTGCCCTACCACATACATTGGACAAACTAACAGAAGAATAAATGCACGCATTGAAGAACATAAGAACTCAATCAAAAAAGAAGAAACGACCTCTTCCCTGGTCCAACACCTCAAAGCCACAGGACATGAAATTGATTTTAAAAACACCAGAACTATCGCCAAAACCGAACACTTCAACAGCAGAATAATCAGAGAAGCCATAGAGATAGAAAAACGCCCACACAGCATGAACAAACGAGATGACACTTCCCGCCTTCCAGCCATTTGGAAACCCGCCCTCATGAACAGACGAGTACCTAACATGAAGAAGGACACCAGACCCACACCCATGAGAGCCACACAAGATGCCACCACCACACTTCCATGTAGAAAACAGACTCTCACCCACTCAGAAGATGAGACACGACCATGGACCAGAAGCTGCACTACAGCTGCATCACTACCCACTTCAAACCCCTCCGAGCCATACATGAAGCAAACCGACACCCACTATGAAGATGCAACAGGACCACGAACTAGAAGCCAAACAGCAAGATCACAACTCACCAGCTAAAATCCCCCAGCAACTAAGACTAACCGGAGCACAGCCAAGCCCCCACCTGAACAGAACACGCCTCCAACCAATCAGAACACGGCTAACCCCCCAACCAATCAGAACACAACCAAACCCCCTACCAATGAGAACACACCCCCACCCAATCAGAACACAGCCAAGCCCCCACCCAATCAAGTCCCACCCCCACTGGCAGTTAAAAGGAGGAAGCAGCTGCAATCTCACATTACTCTGAAAAGCACAGAGCCGGAGACAGAAGCCTGAAGATGATGAATGAGACTTCATCGAAACGTTGCCTAGATACTTCGAATCTTACGCGGGAGAAAACCCGAACAACCAAAGATCCACATACAAATACCCACGAGAACCTCAGAAAACACACACACACACACACACACACACACACACATATATAAATGCATATATGTGTGCTTTTCTACACTTTAACCATTTTCTTTCAATATATTACTTATTTTTGTTCTCCTTTAAAAAACATGATTTCAATTAAATACTCATTAACTGGATGCAGGGTTATTATGCTTGCTGGGACAATAGTTACAGAACTTGCTTTTACTAGTTACTACAGAACTACAATCCTAGAATTTACTATTCAATTTTCTCTCTAAGCGTTTACAGCCTACTGACTTCCCATGGTCCCATTCAAACTTGAGGGCATTGTGTCTCAACCTTGGCACCTTTAAGAGGTATAGATTTCAGCTCCCAAATTTCCCCAGCCAGCAATTCTTTGAGTTAAATCCACACATCTTGCAGCTGGCAGGATTGAGAAGCGCTGCTTTAGAGTGAGGACATATTGCAAAGTGTGGGAATTCTCCAAAGCATTAGAGTGATAGCGCAACAGCAAAATTAACAATCACAAAATGATTCAACAGCCCTTCCATTTTTTTTTGTCTCAAAATAGCGACAGATTTTTCTTTCTCTAGAAGAATCCATGGGGGCCAGGGAGGGAACTTAGCTACTAGTGAAGTCCATCAAGTGTGGTGGACTGTGGGATTAGTCTTACTTTAAATGTTAAAGGATGCCAAGCGGTTTCAGCAACACTAACTTTATTGAAACTATTAAAAGACTATTCCACTTACAGTTCTGCTGAGCTTTGCAATGGAATTTCTTTTTCTTTTTTCTTCTACTGCTTCTTGGAATAAAGATATGGCCAACTGGAAGTATGCATTCTTTTCATTCCAAGAAGTGTCATGCTTCTTTGCAGAAAGTTTATTTCTGCTCTGGATGTACTGGGATTTTTTTAAAGGTTAGACATCATTGGGAAGAGGGTTTCTTGGGGCCTCGATGTACATTTTAGAAAAGTAATTCCATTTCCAGTCCATGTTGTTTGTTGTTTGTGTGTGTGTTTGTGTGTGTATGAATATGTATATGAAAACATTGAAGTAAAAAATGCCCTGGCAACTAGATTTTTTCACATTAAAAACAAAGATCTCTTTTTAGTGGGCAACGTATTTCCAGGTCATCACTTTTACATACAAATATGACAGCAATTATACATTCATATATCCATACTTAATTTTATTATTACCTTTTCCATTCCAAATTTTCAGTAAGGAGAGAAACAAACACATTAATTCTAGCCTCTTTCATTAATCTCAATCGAAACATTTTTTTGTTTCATTTCAATTATTTCAAATATAATCCTTTAATATTTATTTTAAAAATAAAGATTAAACAATATGTGTTTGCCTGATAATAATAATGATAATATTAATATTAATAATAATAATAATAATAATAATAATAATAATAATAATAATAATAATAAGTTAGCAATGTCTCTCCTTGCTTTTAATAGTCTATATTAACTTATTAATTTAGTTAGTTCTTTAGTCTGTCATATTCCCTTTCCATTACACATTCTTTTTATAAATTCTAGATTAATACAAATTTTAACACTAAAAAAAAAAAAACAAGTATAGGTTTCCCCCCTTTTACTGTTTTGAGTGTGACACCTCAATGATTAAAATATACCTTTATTCCTTCATCTTGATTCCCAATAAACCATTATTTTTAAGAAGTTACAATAATAATCATTACATCTTTTCATTTGGATTCCACAGCATATTTCCCCCCCTTGATTTTTAATAAGAGTTATCAGTATCTATATTACCCTATTTTCTAAATATTTTTAATTGCAGAAATATCTTATTACCCCTTGTCACCCTGCAGAATCCCCTTTTTAATTCATCAACCATTATCTCTGAAAAAACAATTTCTTTTCAACATTCACTATTTCCGTATTTTTTTATTTCATGCACCTGTTTCTTACTCCTCCCCCTCTTTTCCCCATATCTTTTCTCATTCCAGTTTATATCCCTTTCTTTCTTAATATCTTCCTTTCCCCTTTTCTGCTGGGTCTTTCTGCCTTTTCTGACTTCACAGGTATTCCCCCTTTTGATTGCCTTCTTAAATCTCCACTTTTTAACCTTCCTTCTTTCCCTACTTCTTTGTAGTGTTCTTTGTGTTAATTGTCTATTTAAAATGTCTTCTCCTTGAATCGACTCCTCCTCCTCTGAAGCTCTTTCTTCTTGTTCTTCAGTTGCCATTTCCATTTTTTCTAGCACAGAGCAAAGTGATTCGCCTCTTTCCTGTAGTAATTTTCTCATATTTTTAAGTTCCATTTTTAATTTCCAAAGAGATATCATCATTACACACTCTTATATTTTATGATCATTCTGGTTCTGCTTTCACTTTCTAAGATTCTTACTTTGTTTCAATATTTCATTAATGTTATAGCCACACAAGTTCATTCAGAAACAGGATGCTTTCCCTTTTGTTTGATCTCAAGTTTTTGTCAAAAGGTGGTACTCTCCATTATACAAAGTCTTCACCTTTTCCCCCTATTTTTTTATTTAGGGTTTTTCAAACCTCAATATTCCATCATAGTCCAGTCTCCAATTTGTAAACTTTATTATTATTATTATTTGACAATCTTAAGTCCAGCTTTATTTAAGCCTGTTTATTCCCAAAATATTTTAGTCCAATTTAGTTAAATCTTCAGTTCCAGCTTCTTCCTTTCCCAGTTCGAAGCCCCGCTTAGCTGTCAAAAATATTTTCTTTTTTTTTTCCCTGTCCCTTTGTAATTTCGCCGCTCAGTTTTCTTTTCTTAAAAATTCCATGTTAACTTAATCCTGGGGTACTTTTGTTTAGTTGTATTGACCAGTTGTCCCGGTTCAGATGTTATCCACCTCTTTCTTCCTTCCTGCACAAATCTTAATCCAGCTGAGTCCTCCTCTTCGGGGTGGCCATTTTAAACCACCGCTGCAGTCATCTTCAGGGGGAAAAAGACCAAGCCCAGGGGAGGAGATGCGGCTGACCATAGAGCACAGACCATAGCCACAGAGAGTCACAATCTATGGTCCGTCAGCGAGGAGGCTCCGCCTTCTACGCAACTAGATTTTTGAAGATCAACACATGCACACACATTTTAGAATACTTGGGTAGAAATTAATATGATAAAAGAGAATTCAAGAATTAGAGCTTTGGAAAGCATCAATGAAGACTATTGAATCAAATTATTCCTTCAGGGAGAGATCCAAATTACATTAGTCCTGGTAGATGATTAACAGTTTCTCTTTGACCACATCTAATAAAGAAAAACACACCCCTTGATAATTGAATCTACTGTTGAAAGTTCCTCTTCTCCATAGTTTCAACTATAATGAGTCTTCTTGTATAGAATTGTATAGATCAGTTACCTAAAGACAACTGTAATTAAGACCAAAAGGTAACATTATGAAGAACAAACTTCTTCAAACATCTCCTCAATATATACCTTTCTGTTTTTTCTTCTTGCTGATTTAGAATTTTGCCACCTCCAAGTTTTCAATCTGAAATAAAGGGGTCCTGGACTTACAACCATTTGTTTAATGAAAAATGGAACAATGGCATTGAGAAAAATGGCTTAAGAAATGCAGAAGAAGGCAAGCAAGCCTTAATTATTTAGAACAGAACAAAGTAACAAGAATTGGAAGGGACCTTGGAGGTCTTCTAGTCCAGCCCACTGCTTAGCCAAGAAGCCTTATACCTGTTCTGACCCAAGCCCTTTTCCAATAAATCAAATACAATCCAAAAAGAACAGAAACTTTGTAATGCTTTTGCAAAATAATTAGCTGTGATAAGCACAAGCCTTGCCAAACTGTGCGGGACTTGCCAAAAGATAACAGACAAGAAATAATTCGCAATACAAGAATCTTCAAATACAAACTTAGGATACTGGAATGTCCATGAGGCTGGAGTTTCAAAATGTCTTTGCCTTCTGCAAAGTATGTTTCTTTCACAATTGGCTTTTAACTTCTTGAAGGAGGGGTCATTACCTTGCAGCCTTACTCCTGACTCCCCCATGCTGTTGCAATTGCCCTTTCTTATGAGCAATCCTGCACACACACGCACTTGGCACAGGCTCCTCGGGAACTTCCTCATCACTGCTGCCAGCCCCTACAATCTCTGAAGGCAGCAGTCCACTCCCTAATGATCCTGGCCCCTTATCTGAGTCCTTGCTATCCTCAGCCATCCACACCTGCTGCTGGCTAGCCACAACAATACCTGTGATGGTGAACCTATGGTACATGTGCTAGAGGTGGCACATAGAGTCCTCTCTCTGGGCACGTGAACCATTGCCTGAGCTCAGCTTTGCCACGCATGCACGTGCAAGCCTCCTGCTGACCAGCTGGTCTTCAGGTCTGTGCTGTGCATGAGCAGGAGGTGGGTCACATCCAGAGGTCATGCACGCATGCATGGGAGGGTGGGGTGCACACAAGGGGGTCATGTACACATGCATAGGAGCGTGGGGTTGTGCATGCGAAGGGGGCCCGTGTATTGCATTTTTGGGTGTGTGTGTGCTCTTTGGGCACTTGGTACCAAAAAAGTTAGTCATCACTGCCCATTTCAGACAAATGATTGTCCAATCTTTTCTTTAAAACCTCCAGTGTCTACCCACAATGTCTAGAAGCAAATCGTTCCCCAGATAAATTGTTCTAATTGTCAGGGAATTTATCCTTAGCTGTAAGTTGGTTCTCTCCCTGATGAGGTTCCCTCCATTGTTTCTTGTCCTGCCTTCTGGTACTTTGGAAAATAGGTTGAACCCCCCTCCCCCTTCTTTATGGCAGCCCCTCAAATATTACAACATTTCTAATTTGGCTATTAGTGTTCTCTTTGAAGGTCAATTTTCCTTCCTTTTCCATGGTTCTATCTCCTACAATAATTAATTCATTGAAACATAATTCTCCAAGACTAATTAAAAATCTCTTAGCTTCGACTGAAAACACACACATACACACACACTATTAATACAACTTTGCTTAATCCCCACAGGACTTGTTTACCCTGCAGGTTAATTTCCTCTGATTATATTTCTGTAATTATCTGTCTTACACTTATTTGTTTTCTTCTCTCCAGTGAGGACATCTATGGACAGATGTCACATCTGATACCTTGTGAGCACCATGCAAAATTCAGAGCCCAGTTGAGCACAGCTGGAGGTTGTTGAAAGGTTCCGTGTTCCCTCTCTACTTTTCGTCCTTGTAGGTAGCAAGGGCATTCTTCTGTATATCATGTATGCATATCTTGAGAAGAAGATTTGTCCTTTTTTTTGCATTAATTCAGGGAGAATTCTATTCATGTTTAATAGGTACATGTATTGAAATTCAGTTGCTCAGGATGGATCACAGTTTATGGGAGGGCAGATGCACATAGATACATAACATATAAAAAAATAACAGACTTGGAAAGAACCTTAGAGGTCTCCTAGTCCAACCCCCTGATCAGGAAGGAGATTCTATGCCATTCCAGACAAATGGTTGTCCAATCTCTTCTTAAAAGCTTCCAGTGTTGGAGCAGTCAGAACTTCTGGAGGAAAATTGTTTCACTGATTAAATGTTCTCACTGTCAGGAAATTTCTCCTTAGTTGGAGGTTGCTTCTCTCCTTGGTTAGTTTTCATCGTTGATTAATTTCCATGCATATACATATTCACATACATGTGCACAAACACGCATACATATTGTACATACATACATACATACATTTATGCTTGTGTGTGTAGCAAAGAAATAGATTATATATGCATTATTTTTATGTTATTTAAATTTATTATAGCTATTCATTTCCCATGAAATGTAGGATTATGTATGATAGGCTTGAGTATATAGAAATGGATTCCCTATGTGTTACAAATTTACTGGTGGTTTTTATTACCACCACCACCACCACCCCCGCTGCCAGTTTTTCATTTTTATTACCATCGTAACTTCCCTTGGGACATGGTTATGGATGTACTACCAGTGTTGTGACAGGTTAATAGATAAAGAGACAAGTAGAATTCTGAAAAGTTTTGAGTTAGACATTACATTTGTAGGGATCAGAATCAAATCTGATCAGATTTAATTGTCAAATCTAATCAGCAACTTTGAAACAAATAATGTAATTCATTAGCTGGATCTGCAGTACTAAATCTAAATCAAATCAAATCAAATCAATTTTCTGAAACAAATAGATCTATTAAGAATGTATGAATCAGCTTAGAGGTGATTTCCACCTATCAGTTACAGAGACAAAATCTGATAAGCTCTTTGACAACCTATCTTCTCAGTCATCGTATTTTATTAGATGTTCTCTTCTTAGTCTCATGACAATGAATGTATGGGTGTTACACTGAAATATAGAATTGCCCATTTTGGCTATTTCAGGAATATGAATGGCCAATTGCCTCCATCCCAAGAAATACAAAGTACAAAGACAAGAAGCAACAGTTTGAAACTAATCAAAGAGAGAACAAACCTAGAACTAAGGAGAAATTTCCTGACAGTGAAAACAATTAATCAATGGAATGGCTTGCCTTCAAAAGTTGTGGGTGCTCCATCACTGAAATTTGTTAAGAGGAATAGGACAGCCATGCAATTGTATAGGGTCTCTTGCTTGGGTGAGGGGTTTCACTGTGGGACTTCCATGGTCCCTTCCAATTTTATTCTGTTATTCTATTATTGTATGCTATGGGGACGCGGTGGCTCAGTGGCTAAGATGCTGAGCTTGTCAATCAGAAAGATTGGCAGTTCGGCGGTTCGAATCCCTAGCACTGCATAACGGAATGAGCTCCCGTTACTCGTCCCAGCTTCTGCCAAGCTAGCAGTTTGAAAGCATGTAAAAATGCAAATAAAAAATAGGGACCACTTTGGTGGAAGGTAACAGCATTCCATGCCCTTTCAGTGTTTAGTCATGCTGGCCACATGACCACGGAGATGTCTTTGGACAGCGCTGGCTCTTTGGCTTTGTAACGGAGATGAGCACTGCCCCCTAGAGCCGGAAACTACTAGCACGTATGTGTGAGGGGGAACCTTTACCATTACTTTATGGTAGCATAGTATATTGCTATGGTAGCAATAGCACTTAGATTTATGTACCACTTCATAGTATTTTACAGCCCTATCTAAGTATTTTACAGAGTCAGCATATTATCCCCAACAATCTGGATTTTCATTTTATCAACCAAGGAAGGAAGGAAGGAAGGAAGGAAGGAAGGAAGGAAGGAAGGAGGGAGGGAGGGAGGGAGGGAGGGAGGGAGGCATGCTGAGTCAACTTTGAGCCGGTGAGAATTGAACTGCTGGCAGTCAGAAGAATTAGCCTTCAATAGTGCATTCTAACCACTGTGTCACCATGACTTTTGATCATCCCATTAAGCATAGAAAAGGATTCAGTAAAATTAAATCAATTCAAAAATCTCCAATTCAAGTAAGCTTTGATATTTGATTGGGAGAGCTGGCAACACTTGCTTTTGATTCAAATCAAACACTCGTGCATATTTTTTTTCTTCTGATTGGTTTGACAAATCTCTCATCTCTGAAGCAGCTTAGCTAGATGGACAAAATAATTGGAGAACTGAGATACCTCCATGGATGGTGATAGCACTGCCAATTCATATTGATCTGGAAAAGAGAATTTTCCTGATTCCAAAATATATTATCACATGCTGGGTTCTCATATGCAGCTATTAAACTGAATTCTGGGATAACATTTTGAACAGTATTTACAACTTCAGTAGACACCTTCTGATGTTGGGTGCTATTGTTTTCCCATCAATTGATTTAGTAAATAATGCAAACCATGTTTATGCTGACAATAGTATTTCACTATCATTTGGGTTTTACACATCTAGCTGAAATGTTAATTTATATTGCTAGTCTGTGTATGATATGTCATGCACTAAGTAAATAAAACAATTCACTAGAAGGAATTTGGATGAATAAAAATAGAGGATACCCCTCAGAGGTGGTATTCAGCAGGTTCTGAATAGTGGAGAGGGAGTGGAGATTTTACAGTATCCTTCCCCTGCCACACCCACCAAGCCACGCCATGCCACGCCCACCAAGCCACGCCCACATGACCACTGATACCCCCCCACACGTATACATATAAAGTCAAAATAATACCTACCTTTGCAGCATTCAAGTTTTGGAGTGTTTTGTCAGAGCCATCAAAAATATTTTTTATATACAGAAAAGAAAAAGACTCATTTTTATGAATGCTTTGCAAATCAGTCATGTTACATCTTAAATGACATGTTCAATGTAAAAAAAAAAAAATGCTAGGATTCTCCATGTAGGCAAACCAAGAAGAAATATGCCATGTGGTGTGATCTTCCCAAAAATTTCTTTCTGAGCCTTCTTTAAAAGGAAAAAAAATGATAGGAACAAAGACAGGAAGAGTATTGATATCTTTGAACTTTGGTGGTTGTAGAAGAACATGAACAGCCAAGGAAGCAAATCAATGGATTGTTTTCCAACCAAGAAAATAAACTGATTAACCCAACATTTTCACTCAAAGCACAAATGACCAGGTTCAATTTATCCTACTTCAGACACATTTTGCAAAGACCCTGGTTTCCAGAGAAAGCTCTGATGCCAGGAAAGATGGAATGGAAGAGAAGAGGACAACCAGCAACAAGGTGGTAGGTTCTTCTACAGTGGCAGTTAGTTGCACTACTTGAAAAAACAGGATAATCTAATTTAGATTAATATTAGGCACAAATAACCAGGAGCATTCATTGAAGTCAAAGTACAGAAGAATTTATTACTGCTACCTATAAAGAAAAATCTAGTCAACTAATTGTCCAAGCTAAATTGGCGCTAGATAATGGTCAATGGAATTCATGGGGAGGCTAAAATTGGGTTTCATGTAGTAATGCAATGACTCCAAATTTATGACATGTTTAACTCCACCTTCCATCTCAGCTTCCTCTTCTTCTACAGTTATGGATACATCATCATGGAGAAAACCCATCCACCTATCCATCACAAAAAGGCCTCAAATGGGCTGAAAATCAGCTGGGTGGCACGTACATGCACAATGAGGTAAATTTGGCTGGGGCTAGCATGTCCGCACAAATGGCTCTGCCTGCCACCTGTGGCACGCATGCCATAAGTTCGCCATCATGGTCCTAAGTGCTTGGGAAGAACTCTATTTATTTTTATTCATTTATGCTTATTAATTTATTAAATGTTTACACTACCCATCTCTCCTACAAGGTGACTCTGGCAGCTTACAAGTCTGCATATGAAAGGCAATACCAGCTAAAGAACTGGCAACTGTCCTCACATTGTGTATATAACCATTTCAGAGGCAGTCGGAATTTAAAATGTCCATCCTGTTTCAAATGAGTTAAAAGGAGCCTGAATCACTCTGAAGTATCCAGAATGTTTCCTGATCTGGAACAGAGCTTCAGTTTCTATTACAAATAGAACTTCAGTCTGTATCCTTCAGCTTGATTAAAAGGAAATTGGGAAAAGTTAAACTAAAGCTCTTTTTTAAAAAGAAAAAAATATTCTTTATCCTTACCTTTTTGGGGGGGGGATGGCTATTACATTACAGTTTTAAACCAAGAGTCGAATGTAAGTGTTGTTCTTAGAAGAAGAAGTTAGAAGTTATTTCTGTATTTGTTTGTTTGTTTGTTTATTTGTCATACAGTCAGCTAGATGTTCAAATTGAATTTGGAATTTTTATCCACCTTTGGAGTTCTTCCAAAGGACCTGAGATAGATTGATATGGATATTTGATAGTCTTAAAGGTATCATTTTTATTTTTAATTGAGTTTGTGAGTTTGTCTCACACTCAGCCAGATGTTCAGATTGGATTGGACATTTTTGTCTGCCTATCGAGTCCTTCCCAAGAACCACTGAAAGGCATATGTGGATATTTGATGGTGTTACAGATATCATCTCAGAATTAAATTGTTTCAAGTAAAGCTGCCTTTTGCAATTGACTGGTGGTTAATTTGTCAATGCCAATGGTGTTATTTTTATTAGCAAATTCATTTGCCACCCATCTCCCAGTTCAAGGTGACTCTGAGCAGCTTTCTTTTTCTTTATAACTCTTTACATTTCTATTCCTATTTTTTTTATCCTTTATCTTTTCTATTTTGTTAGTTGATGCCATTTTTATGTGTATGCTTTGTAAAATTTAATAAAATGATGAAAAAAATGAAACAAGTACTGGTCTTTACCATCAACAAGTCTTGATTTTTCTTCAAATTATTCTGTTTCTTTCCTAAATTTTATTCCAAAAGAAGAATCTCAAAGCAGAAACATAAAGTGGATCCCAAAGCTCCAGATGGCTGAAGAGACAGTTTCTGTAGATAACAAGGCACTTCCTTATTATTATAATATCTTGTTGTGTAAAATGTAATTATAAGTTGCCTTGGGAGCAGAATTTTGGATGAGAAGGCAGATGTAAACAAACACAATGAAACCCGAGAAGAATTAAACAGGTGATGCTATTTCAACCTTCATCATCTGCTGTCCTTGTTGAGTTCCTAGGAAAAAAAACCAATTCTAATTAAATTCACATTGAATGATCTATTCTGATCCTTAAAGTCAAAGGACTTCTGGATCCTTCCAATAGCAATTTGAGCAGCTGGACATTCCACATTATCATTTCATTCCTCATATTGTGTCCAATTGGTCACAGTTTACTCCCTAGGAAAGAATGACCCTTGGCTCTGTTGGAAGAAATATCCAGGTCCAGTTTCAAGCTGGGGGAAAGATACTGGAAACATGGAAGTTGATTGGAAAGATGGTTTAATGATGAACAGAATCACCAAGTACCTGTGTTTCTGGGTAGCTGTCCACAGTGGAGATGAGAGTGAGGGGTTTTTATACCGTCTCTTGGGCTTTGAACTTGAGCTTCCTGTTCCTGTGCAAGAACATGTATTCTATTGGCTGTTGTAGGGGTCATAGCTGGCTCTGTAGGTTGTCCGAGCTCCCAGGTATGGATGAAGTTTGCCTAATGCAATGAAGGGGCTTGTTGGGCAATTCCTATTGTGGCTGAGGGCTATAAAGAAAGGTGGGGGCTGCTTTCCAAGAGCATGTTTCTCCATTTCTCATCCAGGGAAAAATAATGTTCTACCTTTTTAATACTTTTCAAAATATTTAATTATTCTAGGAGAGGGTGGGTGTTAACTTTCTAAAGCTCCACGGCTGGTAGACAAAAGGTACTTTTACTAAAGATGCTGAGTGCATTGCAGGCAAGGTAAGTTCTGAAGAAAAACCACACAAAAATCATATATTGAAAGCAATCCCCAATGTCCCAAACCCTCCCTCCTGGGAGAACAATCCAATCATGTCCTGTTCCAATGTTTCCGAAACCTGGTGCCTCTGGTCCTGTGGTAAATTCCTTTCCCTGGTGTCCTTGAAGCTAGGCAGATGGCTCGGTTTGGCACCTCTGGTTCCTGTTAGTGTCCATAATCCCCAATTTCCCACAGAATTATTTCACCTCAGAAATGAGGAGGTGATAAGCCTCCTGGGAAAGCCAAGGGAAATTGTCAAAACCATAAAAAAGCGAAAGTTAGAATATTTTGGACATGTGATGCAACACCTGGAAAAATACGGCAGAGTTCACTTAATCTTCCAAGCAAAGACTGAAGGTAAACAAGGTCCAGGCAATAGAAGAACATTTGACTTCAAAATCTAAGGGACTGGTTTGGACAAAACTCAACAGCACTTTTTCATGTGGCTGTTGATAAAAATAGGATCGCCAACGTGATCGCCAACGTACGATGACGGATATGGCACAAGAAGAAGATTATTTCACACCTCCAGCTCTCTTCCCCTCCCAAATGCCCCCTCCCCCTTGGTTATGCCAACTGGTAGCGAGCTTCAAAGAAAGTGAAGATCGACAGCTGACACATTGGCTATGCCATGGCATTTTGAGCAGCAGGCCAGATTTTTTTTAAAAAAGGAAGTTTCCCTCACTGGATCTCTGCCAATTTTGTAGGATCAATAAGTGCTTGGAAGAGCTTTCCCATGCCAGGAAATGAAAGGATTAGCAGAAGGCAAATGCTATTTTGGGCCCTGTGACTCATATTCTGAAAAACTCCCCTGTGCTATTGAGATGTTCTGCATAGCGTTCATTAGAATTTGCACAATAACTGAGTGAATCTTCGGTCTGAAGCAATTTATCTTTTTAATTCCCTTGCCATTTCATCAGTTGCTGGGAGATTATTACAATCCTGTGTAGCTTTTGCATGAGTCTTCTTCCTCATCCAACTCCTTGATGCACAAAATGATCTAAAACCTTTGATGCACTCAACATCATACATAGTGTAAGGTTATGCTAAAGAATTTACTAATAATCAACTCCAACAGTG
This sequence comes from Pseudonaja textilis, assembly GCF_900518735.1. Next base: position 16,382,137 of record NW_020769330.1, on the reverse strand, counting down.
CCACAGCGCATTCACAAACCATTCTGTAAGATAAAGTTCCACTTATTTATAAGGCTATTCCTCAGAAGATAAACTAGAACTGGATTTTTTTTTTTTTTGCCTTGCAGAAACTGTACATTAAATCATTCTAAATGTTGTGCTACTCCTTTCGTTGCACAAATCAGTAAAGAATATTGGCAGGATAATATCTGGAATGCGTTTTGAAGCATAGCACAGAAGATTGGCTTTCTTCACAGGTTTATTATCAATTAATAGGTTATGACTAAGATGGACTGTACTGGGAAATTCAGAGTTTTTGATTAAACTTGAAAGTGAAAAGATATTGTGAAAGGAAACAATTTCAAACTATGCACTGATTTAGAAAATGAAATTAGATTTCAGGATCCAATCTGGATAGGTCAGTGGGAACAGATATTTAATTTTATGAGCTTTCAGATTCCTGCTGGAGCCCATTCTCAGAGAACTCTCTACTATAAATGTTGTGCTTTGGACTATTCTATGCATAATATTTATGTGGTGTCTGGTTGGGTGTGGCTTCTTATTAACAGATAACAGATAATCAGAGTTGGAAGGACCTTGTAGGTCATCTAGTTCAACCTCCTACCCAAGCAGGAGATCCTACACCATTTCTGACAGATAGGAGTCCAGTCTCTTCTTGAAAGTCTCAAGCGATGGCACTCCCGCAACTTCTGAAGTCAACTTCTGTTCCATTGGTTGATTGTTCTCACTGTCAGAAGGTTTATCCTTATTTCCAGGTTGAATCTCTCCTTTGTTCAGTTTCCATCCATTGTTCCTTGTCTGGCCTTCAGGTGCTTTAGAAAATAGCTTGACCCTTTCCTCTTTATTGATTGGGCTGTTGATGACCAATTATTAAATGGTTGCCTGTTGTTTCCTTTTGCTGCCAACTCTTTGGATCCTAAGTATTTGATAACCTGGGGTTTAAATCAGCACTTCTGTTGACTGAAACGCAGCCCATTTCCCAGGCTTCAATCATTTCCTCAGCTGTCTCTGTACCTGATCAGTCAACAATCTTAGTAGTTGCAAAATTGAATGACTAAACTAAGAAAATATTTATAGACTCCTTACATCCTGGACATAAACTATTTCAACTCCTACCCTCAAAATGATTCTATAGAGCACTGCACACCAGAACAACTAGACACAAGAACAGTTTTTTTTCCTGAACACCATCACTCTGCTAAACAAATAATTTTCTCAACATTGTCAAACTGTTTACTAAATCTGCACTATTACTATTACTATTAATTCTTCCTTCCTTTCACCCCTCTCCTCCCATTTATGACTGTATGACTGTAACTTCGTTGCTTGTATACTAATGATTTTTATTGACTGTTTCCTAGTATGATTTGATTGGTTATTGTATCCTATGACTATTATTAAGTTTTGTACCTTATGATTCTTGACTCTTGACAAACGTATCTTTTGTTTTATGTATACTGAGAACATATGCACCAAGGCAAATTTGTGTGTCCAATCACATTTGGCCAATAAAGAATTCTATTCTATTCTATTCTATTCTATTCTATTCTATTCTATTCTATTCTATTCTATTCTATTCCATTCCATTCCATTCCATTCCATTCCATTCCATTCCATTCCATTCTATTCTATTCTATTCTATTCTATTCTATTCTATTCTATTCTATTCCTCTGCTCCTGATGACCAACTGAGATTGAATCCTGCAACATTATCCTGGGACATGCATATTTATCTTCATCCATGTGAAATTAGGGGTATTTTTTCCCCTATCTCTAAATGAATATTTCCCTCATCCACTGGTGAGAGATTCCTCCCTTAAACTCCAGAAAGTCATTAACAGTCCTTATTGAAATTATCCTGATAGGTGGATTATTATTGGACTAGACCAAGGGTCTTAAAAATTTACACGTGCTGCTTGAGGAATATCCAGGCTGCAGTACTGAAGCCTATTTTTTTACACTGCTACAAAAGTCGATGGAGTTGAAAATGAAGAATATCTAATGGTTATTTAGCCCCAAAGCTATGCTTGATCTTGCTAATGCGGAGTAGTTTCTGCAAAATAGGGTTACTTCACCTGGCCACATAGCTGGCAGCATTTTTCATTAAACGGCACACTAATCTTTGATTTTATGACTAGGTGGAATTGCAATACATTTTCAAGGTCAAAATATAGTTTTTGCCTTGTGAGAAATGCATCTAGTCATTGCTGCCCAGATCCTACTTTTTTCTTTGTTCTCCTTCCTTACTGAGCAAAGAAGAACTTTCTTAGTTTCAGACTTTTTACTTATTCACTTTCCTTGTCTGACAAAGTCATTCTGTCTTTCATTTAGCTAAGAAATTGTTCTAGATGATTTTACCTGCTCCCTATCCAGGATGAGACCCTTTTTTCTGTAGCAGCAAATTGAGCCCTCCTTCTTGATTTCTTCATCCTTCTCTTCCTAGCCTTCTAATTGGTATGTCATGCCCCTGTCAGAATCTGACTCAGAGGAGGAAGCTGAACAGCTGACAGGGAGTGGGAGTGTGGCTCCCTTGGCTTTGGAAGAAATTGGGAAGGGCAAAGTCTAGCTGGGCAGAGCAGGAAAGAGGTAGAACAAGGGAGAGAGAATTCAGAGGAAGACCCAGGCCCACCCCTTCTTCATCCTAGGGCATGCAGGAAGGAATGGACAAGAGAGCAATGTGGGTTGCATGGCTTATGGGGGAGGAAAGGGCCCTGATTTCCTTCATTATCTGCAGCTGGGAACACAGTATATAAAAAAGGAAGCTGCATGCAGCAAGCTGTTGGGAGCAAACATGACTTTATCTTGTATCATTGTGGCTTATCTATGTTCCTGGCGTCTTCCCAACTGTGTGAGTTTTGCCATGCTTACAAGTCTGAAATTCCTTCTTCTGTCCTGTCAAACTAATTACTTCAGATTGGTTTGTTTTGGATTTTAAGTTACAGTTTGTGTGTACCTTGTTTTGGACTGAATTTTCTACAATTAAAGGCTATTCCTGGGAGAGTTTTTCTCCAGCCGAAGGTAACCAGGACACTGGGGGCAAAGTTGGAGATAATAAAGGGGCTCTTATTGATTATTTGACTGTGTTGCCTTTGTGCCATGCCCTGGGTCATCACATGTATTTTTTGACCATGCCTCACTGCCCCATTGCCCCTGCCCCAAAGAAACAAGCCACATAACACAAAGGTAGGTAGGGTTTCCTAGAAGTCAGCAGGACACTCAGTGCACTGACTGGGCAGTTTGGCCAACCAACATATGCAATTTCTAAATGATTTGATGGATTGGACCAAGGTGAGTCACCAAGCCATCACTATCATGTTTCTCTTCTTGGATTGTTCCTATAACCCAACCTGTGCCCTCATTGTATTGGGCAACATTGCCAGTTGGGCAACATTATCAAAGTAGGGTCCTTGGTACTGTCTGAGCTTGGATGTTTTCTTGCAGACGTTTCATTACCAAACTAAGTAACATCATTGGTGCAAATATGATGTTACTTAGTTTAGTAAATGAAATGTCTACAAGAAAACATCCAAGCTCAGACAACACCAAGGACACCACAATTCAATCCAGATCGATCTATTCTCTTCTGTTGGTAGCATTGTCAGTTTCTATAAATAAAGTTATGGGTTTGAGAAAATGATTTGGAGGGCTACATAAGGACCATCAGCTGTAACTTTTGAGAACTTTTGACTAGGTAAATACATGATTTGGTGGCCAGATCCACAGATTCCCCTATATTTATGGCTTGTTTGCTTTTTAATTAATATGAGAATAGAATAGAATAGAATAGAATAGAATAGAATAGAATAGAATAG